>JAFBJR010000630.1:282409-323410 GCA_016785285.1 Brachirus orientalis
TATATATATCAAAATATATATATATATATCAAAAGTATCAAATGTTTGGACACACCTTCTCATTTAATGGTTTTTCTTTATTTTCATGAGTATTTACATTGTAGATTCTCATTGAAGGCATCAAAACTATGAATGAACACATGGAATTATGTAGTCAATAAAAATGTGTGAAATAACTCTAAATAGTAGCCACCCTTTTCTTTGTTGACAGTGCTACAAATCCTTGGCCTTCTCTCAATGATCTTTATGATGTAGTTACCTGAAATGGTTTTCACTTCACAGATGTGCCTTGTCAGGGTTCATTTGTGGAATTTCTTGCCTTCTTAATAGGGTTGGGACCATCAGTTGTGTTGTGCCGGAGTCAGGTTGGTACACAGCTGACAGCCCTATTTGACAACTGTTAGAATTCATATTATAGCAAGAACCAATCAGCTAAGTAAAGAGAAACGACAGTCCATCATGTCTTTAAGACATGAAGGTCAGTCAGTCTGGAAAATTGCAAAAAACTTTAAATGTGTCCCCAAGTGGAGTCGCAAAACCCATCAACTGCTACAACAAAACTGGCTCACATCCAAGTCACCAGCTGGAAATCGCAAGTTATTTCACACTTTTTACTGCATAATTTCAAATGTGTTCATTCATAGTTTTGATGACCATAAGGAATCTAAAATATAAGACATTTAGAGTTATTTTACACTTTTTGTTTACTACATAATTCCATGTGTGTTCATTCATGACAACATGATATGATGTTGTATTGTTGCATCAGATTCTCACCTGTTATTAGCATTTTGCATTTGCAATGCATTTTTCAGAAAGTTTAAACATTAATATAGAGCGGTTCATCCCTGGTTCCCATCATATCATCCACATATTAAACAATCACCTTTAAGATGAGAAAAGGAGCAATACAGTAAGAGAGAGAGAGAGAGAGTGAGAAATGGCAGAGAGAGAAAATATATACTTGATCTGCTTGAGGCTTTTTGCCCTTAGTCTAAGATTTAGTCCTTAGTCTAAGAACTAAATCAGATTTGACCTTGCCATGTTTTGTTTCCCATTTTGCAAAGTATTTTTTTAAACACGTACGTAATGGGGAAGACATACCTTTTGTGCATTTACCTTCTTTCTTCCTGTTGTTTCACAGAGGAAAATAATAAGATGAAAAATGAAAAGATGACTTCTCAGCTTTGCATTAAGAATTCTAAGGCCGAAATATGGCGAGCTGTCAGAAAAGTAGGCTTCATTCGGACATGGTAAAAACACACTGTAGCATTTTATTCAGAGTTGAATTTGTGGTTTGCCATGTGGAAAATGAAGGTAAACTGAAGAACTGCCCACTTCAAGTGTCTCTTCTTTACTGGGGACCTGCTTAAACAACAAAAGTGGAAAAGAATTGCATTGACCTAACCTCACAATCATCGTGATAGAATTTTAAATTGTTTTTATTTCTTAGTTTTACTTTTGAAATTTGATTCCATAGCTGCACTAGTGGCCTGATGAGTTGGCTTTTCAGATTTTATTGCACTAAAAAGCAAAAGTCTCTTCACGATTGTTCTTTTATACCTTTTATTGTGACACTGCAGAATATTTTCAACACAAAGTAATGAATAAAAGTGCCTCACAGTCACATGCCTTTACTACAGTATTACCAATGCACTGTTGAAAAACCACATTGTAAACAGACTTAAACGCTCTTCTGGTTCATCAGGTGTAATATTGACACTTTAAAAAGAAATCATCATTGAAGGCCAGCATTAAACTGGTACAACGGTAGCAACAACAGCCATAAACAAGTACAATAAAGCACAGTATGTTGTAACAACAGTATGTAGCTCTGCATTTTTGTTAGTCCAGTAATAAAATTGCCACATCAGCATTTATTCGAGTTGTGTCCGGCGATTGTCCTTTTCCAGGTACCAATTTTATTCTTATCCACTGTTAAAAGAAAGTACACTCTGACTGTATGCAATGCAGCTTTCTCTCCAAGGGCTATAATCCCAAATAGGTCTTTGTCTTCTGTTTGTTTCTGTACTTACCTTTATTATACACAGCAGGAGACACAGAAGAGTGCACTGTTATCATGGCCAGCTGTAACCAACACCTATGAAAGGTGCACATGTAAAGGTTCCCACTAGATCTGCTGATTGCTCATTTGCTCTTGATAGTCAGAGAAGCTTCCAGCTACTTTAAGGCGACCATGTGTTCACAATGAATAAATTCCAGTGACTTACCCCCACCCCCGCCCTCCAACACTAAAACACATTATTTAATGATTTTGTGCTGCCACTCGTTGCTGCGCTGCACCACCTTGCTATACTCAGCCTGGATACTATACTCAGACTATACTTAAGACTGCAGTTTTCTGCAGTCTGAAATAGGATTAGAATTATTCATATGAACTGACAGTAAAGACTATTGTGCAGTATGGATCATCTTCAAAATAGTTCCTGCAGATCTTCCACAGAGGTCCTTACACTTAGATTAGCAGAGAGGAAAAGATAAACTTGGTGACTACTATGAAGAGGCTTATTTTGAGTCTAGACACTGCAGGTTGTTTTATAGTTGTGACATGAATACAAAAGTATGATGGCAATCTACATCATACACATACATCCGTTATACAATTATGCAAACACAAGTACGGGTAGTATATTCCATTTAATGCCATTTAGCCCGTATACGTGTTACACAATGGACTGTTAAGAGGATTTATTGGCAGAAATCGAATATACACATACATGTACAGTATATGTGTATTACTTTAACATAAGTAGCCCCCCCCCCCTTTGTCTCTTATTGTCCAGCCAATAAGAAACAAGGGAGCCAGAAATGTTATCCTAACCCCTAAGTGATCAGTACCTGCATGAATTTAATTTGCTCTAAATTAAAATTTTATATTTGCACTTTTTGCCTTTGCTAATAAAATTTCCGCACTTTTTCTATAAAGGTGACTCTGTATTAGCATTTTCTTGTACACACATTTTGTGCGTTGCTTGAAAAGTTGCTAAAGCAATTACATTTTCTGTTTTTATATCTTAATCATACTATCAGAAAAAATGTTTTTTTTTCCTCATTTTCATTTGTGGAATTTATAACACTTCTTTTAAATTCAATAACAAATGCATTGTATAATGTAGTATAATGTTGCCAGTTTTACTACATTCAACACAATTCGCATCTTACTCTGTGCATGCACTGCTGTATGAAAGGTTGGACTTACCTTAATTTAAAATACATTTGTGATTTAAAAAATAAATCACAAGATGGACCAAATAAATATATAAAAACTCCTGGAGTCAAATTTGTTTTTGTTGAAACACATTCTGCTGACTGACGTGTGAACCCAGCTATCAAGATAAAGTGTTTGGTTTTCTTTTAAGTTTGCCACTAAATGGTTAACTGTGTCACTGCATATTTCTGAAACACCTTTGACCGCTAATCTTTTAGCTGAGTGAACCTAGTGTTACCTGTAAACCAATTAGATAGTGTTGACAATGGTGGAGTTTGCCATGTCAGCCAGAGTGAACTCAACCTCCACCAGCACATAACAGTGTACTGGGAAAATAGCATAATTATCTATCTTCCTTTCTCTTGATTCCATCTCTCTTATAGACTAAGAAATACATTTCCCTGACCACCCCCAAAAAATAGCTTGTGTGAACACTAGTTGATTATATCAGAAGTGTAATAAACTGTGAATCTTTCAGGGATATTTCTGCTTTATGATTGTTAGGCATTTAACCTTAAAAAAAATAAAATAAAATGACATGTTTTACCCTCTTATTAAGTGTTTGTAACCAGGTGTATGGTAAATACACATTAAAAAAAAAATTAAATAACAAAATAGTGCATTAAATAACTTTTTTACAAGGATTTTTCAACTAACTCTTCTAGGAAGTAGGTATGTCAAACATACGGCCTGCGGGAATTTGAATTAGTGTTTTTTTGTGTTCTGTGACCAAATGTTTCTTATTGTTCTTAATGTTGCTTATAAGTGTGGAATGTATAATAGTAATTGTATGCATCCATTAATGCACTTGAACACATCAGAGGCAGCACTTGTTGCTTTACCATGTCCCAGTTTGGGATCATAGGAATTGGTTGAAGCTTTTATTCTTTGCCTTTCCTCTGTCAGTTGTGCTGTTGAAAGCATCACTCTGTGTTGTATAGAGCTGATAGGTTTAATAAGCATTGTGTGATCTCATTTGACAATGGTTTGAATGTAACGGACATTCATTTATATTGACAAGTTCAAACCCACTTTAGCTGTAATGCAGAAATGTTGCACATTATATCTCTAAATTCCATAGTTTCATATAGTAGCTGACAAGTTTTTCTCCACACATCAGCGGTTGCAAGTTGAGTAAGTAAGCCTGCAGTCCAGATCCAGTGAAGCATACAACACTGCCTGAGGGTCTAAGTGAATGCATCTAAGATATTTATTCTCTAAGTGTGTACTTTCTAGGGAGAACACCTGCCAAAGACTGAGCCAGTGGTACCACACTATTATGGCTATTATGTCAGAGCTGCATGTCAGATGGTGACAGATCGAAAGTGCGGGACAGGAAAAGGCACAGAGTGGAGTTTAGATGGGAGAATCACTGTCTGCTCACCATAGCCTTTTAATTATTTCCAAAGGTTTAATCAGTCACCCAGCATGCTTTAGCTTCTTTTTCTTTTATTATTATTTCTTACCTTTTGTTTCCCAACATCACAGTTGTGCACTGTTCACTTGATGATTCATATGCACACCATTACTCTGATTCACTCCCACTCTTTTGTGCACGTATATTATACATCATTCTTCTGTCATCCCCTTTCCCCTGACTTTTTCTGTCTTTATTTTTGTTGGTGTACCTTATGTTCCAATCACTGCAACTCTCATCCACTTTAAATATTTGTCCATCCTCTTCATGTCACACTGTGCTCATTTTCTCCACCTGAGCACACCTCAGGTGGAGAAAACCTGAAAAAAGCACACCTGGTCTAAATGTATGGGTTTGACCTCACTGCTACATTACATTTCTGTAATGCATGGGGGAAGAATCTTAATTGTCTTCTCCATGACAGGCAGCTAATAAACCTGCACCTCTGTTCACATGTTGGGCTCCATATCGCTCATAATTCTTTCACACCAGCAACATCTTATGTGTGTATATGTGTGTGTTGCCTTCTTTGCTCTTGTTTTTTTCACAAGCTACCACATGGAGGTGAGAATCCAAGGTCAGACCACAGTGCCCTTGCATACAAATAGCCCAGCTTTTCAGTGTGTATGCGTAGTACTGGAGTGTCAGCAAAAGTGGGCAAGGATGGATGTCTTTGCCTTGAGGAGAAGGGGGTGGGGGGTAGGTGCAGACATACGGGGGTATGCCCTTATTGGACTCAGTTGATTGCTTTTTCACTGGGTCACCCTTTTCCTCCCTTCCATTTCTCCGCTCAGTTTCTGGTTCCATCTTATTCTTGGCTCATTTGAGGATGTTTGATACTCAAACACCTGTTTTACAAGCTTAATGAGCAACTTATTCAGATATCTCAGACAATGAAGTGTCCAGATAGAATTGTAGCTTATTTACTTTTTAGTCATTTATTTATTAAGGGTTTCTGTTTAAGTTAATATCACATTGTGCTGTTCAGGGTTATTGTAAAGAGAATGTTGGAACTGTCTCAGCACTACGCATCATTTCAAGTTCTTTCGGGACCTTCAGGTTTAGGTGTCCTGCTATAAACTGTCATGATGCTAGTGCTGAATACAGGTGTTGAAGCTCTTTAATAATGTCAAGGCTAGCTGTAAAGAAAGCTTCAGTCACCTCTTAGCTCTGCTTTTATCCTGAATAGATAAACTACAATAGTTCTTCAGCCATGTGGCTCTGTCAGGCTGTAATTGGGGCATGGTGAGATCATGGAATCTTAAATTTATTTACAATTTATTCTAAAGAAAGCATCACTGCCTGCACCAAAACTTATTGTAATCTATCCTCTATAAATACTGAGATATTTAGATCTTTAGATCTAGAGAGTGAAGTACAATTTCTTTAGTTTAAGAATAAATTAGCCCAAAAACAATCAAAAAATTCAAACAAAAACAAGATGGGCCCTGTGTGTCAAATAAATGTTATCAGTTTCTTCATCTGTAAGTCATGTAATGTCTACCATGTAAAAGGGCCTATAGTCTTAGTCATACAAGCTTACTCTGCAGTCACAAAAGCAGCACATTCTTTGAATCATACATACAGATGGATCAATGCTTAACTGAATGTCTTTAAGATGAGAGGCATTTACTACAATTCACAAACAAGGGCATGAACAAATGAACTTAGCAGCCAGACACTTAGTTCTCTCCCACTCTCTTTTCTGTGATTCTCTTCATCGATTTCTTTCATGTTGTGTTTTTTTTCATACATTTTCCCTTCTCTGACTTACACTACAGCCTTTTCTTTTGCTCCACCCTGCACTTTCTCTCTCGCTCTTGTTATGGTTGTCTGGACATCCTCTGCTCTTTTATTGCAGTCAGTGTAATAGTTCCAATGTCAAGGAAAAAAGCCCGCCTGCCGTTCCACCTGTCAGGTTCAGCACAAAGGTCTTTGATCAGTTTGTTACTGGAGCTAGTGATCATGGCTTTATATAAGTGATGCTCTATGCTAATTGTTAACTCCCCATCCTCCCCTTGTTTCCCTGATTGAGGAGTTTTGGGTGGCTCCTTGTCATTCTGCCCACTAAACGATAGTTTCACTACTCAATATTTCTGCTTAGTCATGTTTTCTGCTACAAAAACAATCTTTGGTTTAATTGTCTGTTTTTCGTTGACCTGAGTTAAGTTGTAGCTTTTTGACTGTTTTTTTCCACTGCCTTTTTGGGAGGGGGTGATTTGCAGAAACAAGTTTAAAATACACCACCTATTTGTTCTTTACACATCCAGAGAACCATTACTATTCATAAGGAGTCTCTGGTGACCTACAAATTCTAAGTCCAATACTGACTCCCCTACCACCCGTACATATTTGAGCCACCAGAGTCAATCACCTCTCCCTGATCTTTTACTCCTGCTGCTGAGAGTTTTTATATGAAAAACAGAAGCTCTTTTCTGTCTTTAAATCTTACATGTTTACTCCACAGTTTTAAATTTTTTTTCCACATGTCCTTGACCATTATTTTCTAACATGTATAATGTGCCAAGAGGAGAATCTATGTATTTGCTTTGCATGGCTTTAATCACCTTGCTAACTGCTGCTGAGCAGGTAGCATGTTTTCTTCAGTCTTTAAAGATTCTGTCATTGTAAAATGATCCCGGTATAAGCAGTGAGATTTAAAGTAAAAAAAAAAAAGGAAAAAAGGAAAAGTGAGGATTACATATTTGGCATAGAGCAGCTTTAATAAAAAATTTAAAACTTAATTAACTAAAATGGGGAAAAAAATGATTATTATTATTGTCCAGCTTTTTGTCATCTAACCATAAGCAAAAAGTAAAAAAAAAAAAAAAAACACAATGCGACACCTTCATTGTGGTAAAACCTCTTTAGATTAAAATATGTTTACCATTTATTTTGCTTTTTCCAGTGCTGATATATAACTGCTTTTCCCATCTGCAGGTACACTTATACCCTGTGCCCCTTCAATCAAGTCACACAAGAGAACACTGCAGGAACACAGGTCTCATTAGGGTAAGTACCTCAATCACCTCCTCATTTGTCTCCACAGATAAAACCTCCCACAGTGACCAGTTAGTGCAGGTCAGGGACAATGGAAGTACACAAAATACATAACCCAGGATGTGATGTTTACAACATAACATTTTATAGACACTTTAAACAAAGAGATTTTCAGCACAGTCTATTGTGACTATTGTGATAGTTGCTGAGCGGAGTCACATATTTATTTTTAAAGCTGCAGATTGCAGTTTTTTTTCCTCCTGAGGCACCTTTATGGAATTCAAAATGCATGGTGTTGTCCTTGGTCTTCTATCTTCCAGTGAAACCAGAAAAGTTGATCTTTATTTCTTATTTATATATTTATTTAATTGTCAGTTTCATGAATGGACCTGAAACAAATCTCACCACTGCTCTCCTATGACAGCTACTGTAATCATTGTTATGGTGCGCAAGTTATCCTAAACCCAATATTTTCACTATTGATGTTTTTATTGTTATTCAATCTCTGTTGGGCTTCATTTGACCTTTGACAATTGCTAACAGATGTCTGTTATAGTTTTAATACCTTTTGATCAATGACAAATGGGGCAAGTTTCATATACTGCAGCTGTTGGATTTCCTCAGCCTTGAAAGGTTTTAGTTTCATCTCAAGGATTAGGCTCTGGCCTTTTTCCATCCTCTTGGGATTGTCTGTGTTGACTGATGGACATTGGTGTGAATCAAGACCCTGGATGATATCAGATACCATTGAGTGTCCATAGAAATACACCTCTAGATCTTTTTTTCATTCTTTGTGCCCCGGGAGTGTCCATACACTAATTATGTGCCATTGCTCAAAAGGTTAGCAAAAGCACTACCTGAACTGTAACAGTAACTTTCTTGTTCAAACATGTCATCTTGTTTTTGTATTTACTGAATTACAGAAATGCTGTTGAGCTTTACTTCTATAATCACATATTACACCAACTTTTCCCACACACTCATCTTTATAACACCTCTAATATACAGATAGATATAAGGTAAAAATCTATATATCACACAGTTTTCCCTATTTTTTTAACTTCACTTTAAATTTTTGATTTGAGGTGATAATTATGGGATGTCGCCTGACTGTCCTCTTCCACTCCTTCAGTAGCCTTAACCGTCAGCCATCCGACACTTTCATAGGGTGCAATTATATAAACACTATTCCATCGACAATGACACGGTTTAGGGAAAAAAAAAGCTTTCATGATTCGTGGCAGCTCCTCCCAACGAAGAGGACTGGATTGCAGCACTATTTGGAGCAGGCACATAAGCTAATGACTTGTTTTGTGAAGAGACAATAAAATGGCCTGAATGACCACGGGACATGTTCAGCACAGTGTCAAAACATTTTGACTCCTGCGATGTGGTGCCTTTTGGCTTCACTTTTCATCTATTGGTTGAAGTGAGACAACAAATATAAATTAATAGGAATTATCTATCTCTTGACATATAGTTTTGCTTTTTAGATGGAAAATTAATTGGCGCTCTTGTGAAGGGCTGTGTTGTCTTTTTTGCACTGCCACCTACAACACTACCCACTCAATTTTAGAGCTGAAAGTGCAATGCTTCGCCATGTTTTTAGAGCAGTAACAAGGAAGAACAGAATGCTGACTGTGAGTCATGTGACCCTAGAGCTTTTTGCTGCCTGTCACTCAAATGTATGGAAGGGCAGAGGGACCAAATGTAACGAGTGGTCAGAAAAACATGCCTCCAACTCATGTGGTCTAGTAATTCTGTTTGGAACAAATTCACTGCCAAATAAGACTCAAGGGAAAGACTTCAAATATGTGCACATAAAATAAGAGAAGGGCATCATCTCCTCTCTGTCCCTCAGAGTGATTACAGTTTTGATGTTTTATTTTCCACAGCATACTGACTTTAGTGAAGTGCTAGTTTGACACTTGTTTTATCTTTTCCTAACCCGATTGGTATTTTTGTGATGTAGCCAGGTGGTGAAGCAGTACATGATGTACTATGTACTGTTTCCAGAGAGTATACGTGAAATGGTATTGGGGAAGGAGGGGTAGGGGAGCAACATGAATCATAGCTTGCACACTGGGAATAAAGTTCATTTTTTATCCAGACAGACCATCAGTCAGCGCTTGCAGGATATGGCTGGGCCTCCTGATATCAATCTGCATGGAGGCATCCTCCTTCTCCCCAGAGGGGGTGAGGGGGGAGAGGAGGGTGCTTTGATTTAAACGGCAGCATTTATCACTCCTGCTCCAGCATCCTAAAGGACAACCACATAGGGGAGCAAAAAAAAGGCGGGAGAGAGGGAAAAACAACATTAACATGTGTGGCCTGTCAATGAAAGTGAAGCTGCAGCTGTGACTGTTGTGCCAGTGATACTGCTAATGCTTGCCTGCATCATTTCCACCAATTTGTATTAGTTATGTTGCCCTTCTGCATTAAATGGATGGTGTTGCGGCTGGATTCTGATTATGGCTCATGGCCAGCACTCAGTTTGTGAAGTGTGTCGAGGCTCTGAAAATTGCTCCTTGAGACCCGACCTTCCTTTATGCTTGGTTTTGCAGCATAGTTGGCATTAGACCATTAACTATACAAATGTTCTTAAGAAACAATAAATCAACTAGGGAACATTCTTTTGTAGCTGCTTGCTCTTATATTGTGACCACACACAGTGCCATAAAGATTTCATAAGGAACAGCAGTCATGCTGCATGCTCCCAATTATCTGTAAATGTAGATATTATACAACTCCTATTCACCTCTCGAATTCCAATGTCTCGGTTTTCCATTTCACTTTTCTGCCTTTCGGTCTCAGCAGCTCAACCGCTTCCCTGAATGGCCATTGTAACAATAATCATCAGCAATGATAATGACAGAGTAGAAGAAAATGCTTGCATTGCGACAAACACCATCCCTCTGTGATGGTGTCGTCCGTCTTCATAATGTTTACACCCTCACCCAAACCGGACATGCTGGTTACAATGACGGGACAGTAAATATGGTATTTACAAATCCACTCCTCTGAAAATACATACACACATAGGAACCTGTACAGTCAGTGCAGCTCTACGGCCTCATGATTAACTGAGCTCACATAATATAAAACTATTGACTTTACACTTTTGTTTATAGAACAAACACATGCAAAGAGTATATACTAAACAGAACATTGATCACCCTGTCACCAGCATGTCAAATTTATTTCCCACCAGCCTCCGCTGTATTGATTGGTTTCTCTGCAACTCTCAGAGCTGAAGTGTGTTTGTGTATAGGCAGTATTTGTGCTATTAGTGATAGTAAACAATTATTTTTTTAAAGGTTGCCATGCTTGCTGTTTGCTGAGTGTTTTTGCCCAACTATGGATTACATGATACTTAATGCATTAGCTGTCAATGTACCAGCTTTAACCTATTTGTATGTTGCCATTTGTTGTTGTGAAGTGAAACCAAAAGCAAGACATGACTAATGAAATACAGTATGACTCCAAAGCAATGTGTGCATTAAGTCTTTATATAAAGACTCATTTAGTCTAATTTTCACCCTCTAATTATTGACAAGTTCATTTGTATGCCAAGTAATATACAGTATATCTGCCTTGTTCTTAGTAACTAAGGTAAATACTGGGTGTTTCATAAATGAAGGAATGCCAAGGATATTACCTCATCAGTCACCAACCACTGCCTAAGGGCTTTTCCAATGTGCAGCATGCTTCAAATTCTATAAAAGTCCTTATCATAAAGATTTGACAAGGTTGCATTTAGTGTTACACTGCATGTTTGTTTGTTTTTTGTTTTTTTTCACTTTCACTTTATTGAAATTAGATTAAATATATAATGGGAGAGACAAATACATAAAAAATATTTATAATAATTATAATAAGTTTTATATATAATAATGAATGAGAAGAAACACCATTTTCATTAGTTCAATATTTATTACCCCAAAAATTTAGACAATAACAAGGATTGACAAAAGGACAAAAATTGACAATGTCAGTAGCGGGTGTTTCCACCATTTGCTGCAATGACAGCTTGACCTACTGACAATACCAGCTTTTTATACCCACAGAATGTTGAAATTGATGCCACATTGAAAAGGGTATGACATCCACTGAGTCTTATTGTGAGTAGTGTATATATATATATATATGTGTGTATATATATATATATATATATATATATATAAAGTTACAATTTTAATATATACTATATACTCAGGTAGTCCTCCAGAAAACTGTAAAAATGGGAGATATATTTGCATATATATTTGCCATTTAAAATTATAATTGTAACAATAAAATGAATGTTGTCCTTTTTATGTTCAAAACAACAATTGAGCCCAAAAATGAACTGCCTCTCTGCAGCAGTAAAATGAGTGTTAACAGATTCACGTCCATTTTTACAAAGATTATACTTATTGTCATTTTCTAAAAACTGGAAACACAAAGGCCTTTGAGAAACATCTGCCATCTCAGCGTGTATAAAATGAGGCATGTAGTTGTGTAAAATTTTAAATATGACACGTGTTGCTGCCACTAAATTCAAAATTAGCAATTTTTCATGAAATGCTAAAATGTCTCAGTTCCAACATCTAATTTGTTTTTTTATGTTCTATTGGGAATAAAATATGGGTCACTGCATTCTGTTTTTATTTACATTTTACACTGTGGCCCAACTGTTTGGGAATTGGAGTTGTATTTTAGCTACAATTTCTCCCAATTGAACACAGTTTTAACTACATTTTACACACTGGACCTTTAATACAGTCAGATGTTCACAGCTCTTTTGTGTCAGGTTACAGATGGTTGAAAGTGTTGGATGTTCTGACTTTTTGATTTTGGTCAGGCATGGTCCAGGCAAAGGAAATATAAATGTAAGCCTTAATCTAAAGCAACATTAAACTTGAAAGTTGTTATTGTTGAAACATTAACACCATAAGGGTAACCACAGGAAAGTAATTGAATGCAGTGACATGTCACCAATACAAAAATGATGACAGTGCGCACACCAAAGTAAAATGTAGTTTCAGATTCTCCTGGGCGGAAACACAAAGTCTGCGTCTGACTAGAACCAAGAGAACAGATTGTCATTGAAGGGGACGATCAAATATATAACAGACTGCCTGGAGTGGTTCAGTCCAGTTAGCAGCAAGCACCAAATATACAGTAACATCTCGTTTTAATTTCTTCATTTAGGAGTCTAAGAGCTTAAGTACATGCAGCAGCACAGCTCACTATCTCTCTGATCCATTTAAGTTTCCAAAAGTCTCCATGAAGTACATTGTCAGCATTAAGTAAGTAGCCTATTATTCAAAATATTTCCTGCAAAAAAACAAAACAAACAAACAAACAAACAAAAAGGTATGCCCTCGCAACCGCACCTGGCCATGATAACCTTTCATCATGAGCAGAAGTGCATTTTAAATATTCATGTGCCTCTCAGAGTTTTGGATAAATACATGGAAATGGTTCCAGCTGTAGACATAGAGGTTTGGACCTTCATTTTTTCTCAAATGTGTAACTGAAAATAAATATTTAATTTACGCTTAATTTGTCAATTAAGCAAAACTATGCAGATATTATATAGACAAAAAAATCTAAAAATATTAATGTAAAATTGGGATACTAAACCTATTTTACTATGATGCATCTTCCTCCGGACAAAGGAGGGTGGGTGGTAATTCAAATATAGCTGTGGAGGAGGAAGGATCAGTTGAAGGGTCATCCAATGAGTTTTGTTTATGGACTCCTGGGAAATCAGGTGGCAATGCATTTGGGGTCAGAGGGGTTGACACATGTCGTCCTGCAGAGTTCAAGGAGCTCGGTCTTCTATTGTGTTGAGGTCAAACTGCTCTGCACTCATCATCATTGAGGGCGCACAAGGAGAGAGTAAAAGGCAGTTCTGAAATTACACACAGCCTGGTAGGCAGCTTGCCTGGTCACCCTTCAACCCAAAACACACTGTGTTTGATGGTCCAAACTTGGAATACACCCAGCATCCAAGGCTGGAAATGAGATAGACAAAACAAGAATAATAATAACTCAACACTGCTAGGCAGACACGAATATACCCACTGTTAAAAAAACAGTGGGAAGGCTACAAAGGAAAGATTGTCAACAATCTGGCTATGACTCAGACTTTTAAAAAGAAGATGAAAATGTAGGTTATTAAGTTTTCAGTGTATGGATCCTCTGATAGAAGGAAATAAATTTGGCTGTAGAGGAAGGCACAAGCTTAGTGGAGAGGGAAAGAAAAGGAAAAAGTATTGTGAAACTTAAAAGGAACAAAAAGCTAATTAGTGTTGTCAGTTACTCCTGCAGGTTCATATTGCTCAGTATTCAAACCCACAGGTCTCCCTAGAACTGCCTTATTGAACAGTAGATTTTCAAACGGCAAACAGTGGAGAAGTAAGGTAGCCTAGCAACATTGAAACCACAGTGAATGACTGCGTATGCCCACTGCGATGGAACTAGGCAGTTGAAATGACAGTAAAGAGCAACCCCAGAGAGAGTGGGACGTTCTGGCCACCATGAAAAATACAAATAGGTTGGCTGTTTGCAGTGTTTTACTATAGACATGTGTATGCTTTTTTTACAGATCTGCCTTTTTGTTTTAGGCCCCATACTAACGTTGCATAACAACACTTTCTCGTACAGGCTGCCAGACTAATGACCCTGTATTGTTTTTGCACTATGCTGTTCTTGTATTGCTCTAAGTTAAAGATCCCCAGAATATTCAGTACTTTGAGCAAGTCTTAGGACACAAACAGCTTTGTTTTTATGTCTGTCAAATTCTATGATCCTTGGCATTAGGATTGGGACAATGCGATTGAAAGTTGTTCTTATATGCAAGCTATAAGTGAGTTTCTCATAAAACGTTTATGTAATGCTCAAACATGTCTAACCTGGTGTAGTAGACCTTTTTCACAGCAGATATTTCTCAATATGAAATAGTAGGACAAACACATCTGTCCCATATTTTCTAGATGTGTTCCAGTAAGGTGATGATGAAATAATTATACTGTATGGTCATTATAGCGATGCTAAAACCACAAATCTATTATTGGTCTAATACTTTTCCACAGTACTGTAACAGAGAAAAATCTTCAGTTACTGAGACAAAGAGGTGCAAAGCTGCGAATGCCTCCAGGCTGTCAAACTCTTTTTAAGGGCCTCAGCTCAGCTTATCCAGCTGTGCAAATTAATTAGCAAGCATAGAGAATCCGCTCTATGGACATAGTAAAATGAAAATATGTATACATGATCAGTAATGGTCAATTTGTCATGAGGCCAACTAAAAGCTTTAAATGTATAAAAAGGAATGAAGTTTTGATGGAAAATATATCCCTTCTCCTTCTAAGATTAATTACAGCTCACTTGCAGTTTTCTGCACTTGCTGCGCATTTATAAACAGGAGAAAATTACTGTTTCTAATTATCTCAATTGGTGGCCATTTTATTGCACAGTGATCACGAGGGAGCTTTAAGATTATTACTGTGAAACTGCTCAGACTCAAGCAGGTTACAAATTAGCACAAAGAAACTGAAAATTGACCTGAGATTGAATCAGGAAATAGCACAGTTGAAAATCTCTTGACAGAATAGCCTGACTTAGAGGTGGACAGTAGCAGACTAAAATCCACTAAGTAAATGGCCGTGAAGTTTTCAGCTTTATTAGGCACCTTAAGAAGTGGGAGTTGCCCTCAATGCGGGTGTCTACTGCTGTTGCCCATCTGCTTCAAGGTTCTACATGTTGTGTGCTATATAACCTGATCTTTTCTTCTTCCTGAAGTTGATGTCATAGTATTGACGATTGACAGGATGTCAAAAAAGTCACAGCCACTACTATGTGTAGTGTTTCAACAGCCACCATCCCATTCCATGTCTTTAAGATCAAAGCAAATTTACTTTGCCCAAGCATGTTTTCTTTCTTAAAAACTTTTATTTGTTTAAAAATGCTCTATTGGGGTTTGTTTTGATAGGCATTTAAAAAAAGTTATATATTTTATTATTATGTTTTTCTACCTCATCTAAGTTGTAATGATTTAACCCAAAAAGTAACAACAGTTCTCGCAGAACAAGTATATAATTATGCATTTAAGTGTTCTACTTAATGGGCTCATTTTCAAGCTGTCAAGGTCATTCGCTGGAGTGCCATTAGCAAAGAGAGAGGGGTCCTAATCTTCACAGACAAGAGAGGGGTCCTCTTTACCTGGGAACACTGCACACACTTAATGCTCAACACTCAAGAAGAGCAGGCCATGGTTTACCAGTGCAGCTACTGATAGCCAGCCACATACAAAAAGTCATGTAGCACGTGATAATCTTGTGTGTCTGAGGAGAGGGTTAAAATAGTAGGCAGTGGAAGCTGGGAGGAGCTGACACTGTGAACCCCCAGTGGCCTTTCTGTTGGGTAACCATGGCAACGTCTAGCCCACTCGTTAATGAGGCACAAGTGAGCTGTTAACAGAATACTGATTTGGGTTTCACATCAGCCTTGATTCATATGTGTCAGGAGTTGTTGATAAAATATGCATCCAGAATTTATTTTATAACTGCACATAAAAATTGTCTGCGCACCATGTAGTTTATACTCAATATCTTGGAATAATAATTCAGGTTAATGTGCTGGATTAAAGAAAATTGATCTACAAAAAAAAGCTATTTTTTGCTGCCATTTCAGCAGTTGAGATGAAAAAGATTTATTGATATTATGTTTCTACTAAGTCTGTAGTTCTCAACCTTTTTGAGTCACAACCCACCAGATCACTCAGGCTTGTGCACATGTCCCAGTCTTCCTCGAGGCATGTAAATCCATATTGCAGAAAGTCAGCTTGACATTTCTGCTGTATGGTGTGAGCTCTGGGGCTCTGCTGGTACTGGTGCCATTTGTTTCCCAGATGATGTTGTTGCTGTTGGATTATCAAGAGGAGAGACATCTTGAGACACCCAATCAGATTCTTGTTGTTCTTAAGCTGGAAGACTCTTTCTTTCTTTCTTTCTTTGAAAGCCATTTCTCCATCTTGTTGCACAACAAGCTTGCTAGTTGCTCATAGAATCAGAGGCATGGCTGGACAGAGTTTGGCACAAATTTACGAAATAAAATTATTTTTAGTTTGTTTTGTTTAAGACCATATTCAACATTTATTGTAAGGCAGATCTAATCACTGTTACAGACTTTTCCTACTTAAAGCCTATGCTTTTTAACTACCTGGCCAGAAATTATTTTGTAGAACACCACCCCTCACACCCCCCACCGTCCGTCAAGAATCACTGCACTAATAAGTCTAATTCTGTTCTGTAATCCACAATTTAGAAAAGCATGGAAAGAATAAAATAAAAAAAATAAAAAAATAAAAAACATTTACGGTATAAAAGGCATTTTTATGTATATCAGCCTGTGAAAGCAAAGTCTTGGCTAAGCATGTGCCCTTCACATGTTCCAACATGTGTGAATTATTTATTAAGATGCTGGGCACAATGGGTGGTAGGAGCGTCAATGACTGGCACAGTAATGACACAGTAGTGTCTGGGCTCATCTCAGAAAGCCGTTCACTGATGGTGACCTTACATGAGTGGTACAGGTTAGCAATGTTTGCCACTGCTTGGCTATGAGAATTGGGCCTCTTTATGTGTGTGTGTAGTGCTGCTTCACAGAATCCAAATTAAGCAGGGGCTTCCAAATTGCTCTCTCTACCTGCCAGTGCTGCATCGTGCCTCATGGTGTAAATGATTAGCACGTTAACAGCATAGTGAGGGGACTAACTTGCTGCTCCAGACCCCTTTTTCAAGCAGTAAAAAAAGCCTAGCTGTGAGCTGTAATTCATTGCAGTGCAGCTAATGAGTGGATGCTACGGTAGGAAGGTGACAGTAATAAGTATAAGCGTTACACATCTTAACACAGGTAATGCAGTAATGCACACAGTAAGGATTCAGAGGCTGATAGGTAGAGAAGTATTTGCATGCATCTAATTATGTGATAGCTTATCCTATCTTTGACATTTGGTGCAAATTGGTGTGTAAGAGTGACCTTGCTTAATGCTAACACACTCTCTTAACAAGGGAGTAAGAGGAATTGTATTGACAAGGATTTGGCAATATGATACAAATCCAGATACAGCAGTGACAATACAATATATTAGGGTATTATAAAAAGGGTGTTATTTTTTGCTATTTCTATCCCCCCGCAAAAAATATTCAGTTTCAAGAAAAACTCTCATAGTAAAAAATAACAGATTTTTAAGCAGAAAATGGAAGGAGGGGGAGAGTGAATTAGCCAAAATAGAATTGGCCTGTCAACTAGAGCTTGGAGATTTTAATACAACACAAAACCACTGTCAGAAAACTGTTGACCAGAATATTTCCATATGGATACAGTGCTTTAAACAACCAATACAGTATCACACCATGAAATATTTTAGTGTATAAGCCTTTAGGACTGGGTATCATTTTATGTTTCAGTACTGGTCCATTTATAAAATAATTACATTTTAGAGTTTCTTTACTTTTAATAAAGTCCTATACATACAGTACATGTGTATGTAAGCATGTTCGTGACATAGTGCTGAATAGTGATAGTGCTGAAGATAGTGCTGAAAGCAAATCAGCAAATTTATTTTCACCTTGCTCCCTGTGGTTTTGTTAATCCAGTTTGTAAGGCCCAGGGTCTCAAAACACAATCACAATCACAGAGACATACATCACACATGCATAAATTCAAATTTTTTTGGCCCAGATCTCTCCCCCCTCATTATCTGCAGGGTGTTTAATCATCAGAGTAGAGTTGTCTAAATGATAATTACCTATGAAAGGTTGATTTGTGACTATATCAGAGGGGGTAACGCTCCACTCGTGTTGAGCAAGATTAGGGGCAGATCTTCAGGATTTATCACTCAAGGGCATGCGGTGAAGTTCAAAACATAATCATAGGCAACCATATTCTTTTAAAGAAACAAGAGGAGCTTATATCAGCTGAAGCCATTATCAGATGAAGAAAAGGAAGGTAATCAGCTAATCAATACTAAATATTCCTAATGAGGATTAGTTCATTTAAAATAAAAGACATGTAACAGAAATATCCAACAATAACAAAAATACTGAGACCCTTTTTTTGTAATAGTTTTACCTATTCTTTAGTCCCACAGAAGGAGCTAAAACTGCATTTGGATGGTATTTTTGTTGGCACTTGATGTAATTAAATCACACCCCCATCTGCATCACACCTTTGCAGTTCAGAGAGGAAATTAAATGAAATTGGCTCCTTAATGTGCGCAGTTAGAGCTTTAGATCGCTTAGGTCCACCATTTCATTCACAATGTAAAGTAACTGCATGGATAATGGGTTTAGCTGGTAAGATATGCTGCTGTTACAGGTTTATCTGTGGTGGAAAGTTTATTTCATTGCATTCGGGGAGGCCAGACAAAGAATGAGTCATAACTCAGATATATGTAAATACAATTCTTGACATTGTAAGTCTTAAAGTAGCACATTTTTAATATCTTCCACCATAAATAATTAAAAGGAAATCTGTTCTGATCTGTCTCCATGTGGTCAGAAATGTATTTTACTGGATGTAATACAGAAATATGTCTGCTTTCCTTCCTCTACCGTTGGAAATCAGCATTCTGAAGAGTAATGTGTAAGCTGTGTTTCCAGCTTGGCTACAGAAAACAGGTGCTGCAGATGAGCCAACATGAAGAAAATATATACAGTAACCCAGATAATTTAAGGAGACTGGACCTGCTGCTGTAAATGAGCATCATGTGTATCATGGCTGCACCTCAAAGGCAAACAATGATATATTAGATGAGAAAATTAAGTTGTCATGGAGTCAGGAGGTCCTATTTCTGCCCATTTGGGTTGTGCTACAACAGTTTCAGAATACAATATAGACATGTTAATGCTATAAAATTACAAATCACTAGGTCCAACGTGATGTGTTTTCATAGGTGTAAATATATATCTTTGCACTGTTGTGGTGATAAAGATAGAATGGCTGTAGAAAATGAGAAGCCAACACCAAGTGCAAGAAAGTATTATTGCATGGAATGATCTGTCAGTACGGTTCAATCTTGTGCTTCCCGTGTGTCCAAATCACTTGAGTGTGTTGGCCACATCGCAGTGATAACTCAAGCCTAATTGACAGAGCCTACGCTGCCCCCTGGGGCTCAGGAGGGCTGACGAAGTGTAAATGGAGATTAAGGAAGAAAGTAAACAAAGGTGCGGTGTGTTTGGGGATGGGGTTTGCAACATATGAGGTGATGTGCAAGGGTTTGCCGGTCAAGTAGTAGCAAGAGCCAAAGCACTATCGCATCTCTGCTTAATGCCTCAGCTGGCCCTGACAGCAATCCAAATCTCTGCCAAGACTGCCAAAACATAACCACCTTAGCGAAAGTGATAATACATGTATTGATTTGTTTGTTGGGAACAGTTCATATCCCTGTCTTTCTGATAATATGTGGGTCAGCCAAAAAGGCTACTTTTTAATCTGTAGTCCTTTGACAATAATAAATGTACTCCTTGGATCTTACCACTTTAATCTTTTGTGGAAATGTTAGTTTCACTGATCAAGCACTTATGACAAGGTTGGCGGTGGACAGAAAAGCACTTGGATATAAAAGTTGTATTGATAGCCTCTAGTTGCTATTGATCCAGAATGATTAACAGATAATTGGCAAGCCATCAAATAAAAGTCAAATAAAATCTCATTTTTCTTGAACCAACAATTACTTTTTGATTTAAATCTTTTTAATAGTTTGGCTGGACTGTAGGTCGGTACTAAAGCGACACAACCACTAGCTCTTTAGCTATCCTTTCCCATACCTTTCCACCAGCTCTCTTGTCGTAAAAGACACAATGTGAAAATGACTCGACTACTGACAACTGTTTTTTAGCATGTGTTTGTGCACTTGTGTTTCTCCCACTTGGCTGCATGTCGCTCTTGGAACAGATTTTTCATGCGGCTTCCTTTTGCAATGAGCTGTGGTTTGTTTGTGGTCTAATGCTACAAAACCAAATCGAACCATGTCCAAATTACTGGTGACACTCTGCCTTTTTTGGGAACAAGCACTGTCCTGATAGGTGCCACTCTTCCCTTCTTACTAACATGCTGTGCACAGCTGAAGAGAAGCGGGCAACCGGTCCAGGGTGTACCCCACCTCTTGCCCTATGTCAGCTGGGATTAGGCACCTGTGCCACCCGTGACCCTCATGTGGAGGACCAGTGATGGGCGGACATAAGAGCAAAATATTTTGCAGTAAAAGCTGAAATTATTTACCTCTCCAAGGGGATAACAAGGTATACAGTATACCACCTCAAAGAGGCAGCTCAAGGTCAACTAAAGATCAGAGGAAATTGAGCTGCTGAAAGCCTAATTAAATGACATCTATCAGTAGTGTGCTGGACAGCTTCCACTGACGCTGCTTTGATTGTCCTTATTCTCTTTGAGATATTTGGTGTGAACATAATGGGCTTGCATTGGGCAGAAATATGGAAAATGGGCTTCACTGGCATTGTTTTTTTCTCTTGTTCCCTTGTGTGCTGCTGCATTAAATAACTCTGACAAAATTGTAATTAATATTTCCCCATCGCCATTGAAGAAAAGAAGGCCACAAACCAAAAGAGGAAAGTGCCAAACTGGCCATCTTGCCAATTTTTTTTTTTTTTTTTTTTTTTTAATTGGAAAAGAGTGCCTTTCATAAAAACCTGCCCGGTGGTGTTATATGTTTCTCTGCTCAAATTGTCCCAATTGTTTATCAGAGAAATTACAGATTTTTTACAGAATTGTGCTTACATATACACAGTATATATTTTTCTTAAATTTCAGAACTTGGGGGATGTGGGCAGGAGCACCAAAGAACCAGTACAGTCAGATGGTGTATGAAAATGGAGAGCCCTGCTGGCAAGGAGGATCACGCAGTGCTACAGTAAGTACTACATATGTGTGACACAAAAACATAAGTGCATAAACTTGCATAGAACATATGCAAGAGAGAGCAAGCAGAATATACCAGATGACCAACAAATTCTAAGAACACGCATAATGACAGACCGATCAGAAGATTTTGATGCAGTAATGCATGACGAAACAAAATGAAGAGAGACTTCATCCTGGCAACTTTTAAAAAGCTTGATACAAGTACTATTGTAATCCTCAGACCTTGTTTTTAAACTGTACAAATGGAAGTAAATAAGGAACCGCCAAATTGCAGAACTATCGTTCCCTTCTTGACTGCAGAGTTTGTTTTTCTTGTCATATTTTTTGAAAGATTTCTACCTTTGTCTGCTCTGCTCCTTCTTTCATTGTCTCTTACTGTGATGACAAATGTTGTATTAAGTGTATTGCCTTCTATATTTATGTTGTCATATTGTGTTTTTGTCTTCTTGCTTTGTTGAACCAGTTTTTATTCAGTATTCATTCACAGGCAATTCAATTTTGCTGTCAAAATCTGTTAATTTACAGTAAATAAAGACATATGTTGTATGTGAATTTAATTTATTTTGTCATTTTGACATTTTCTCTTTATTTCTACTTAACTCAAGCCTTGCAATTCTGGTTTTAAACATGAAAGCTTGTATTTAATTAATAGCTACAGCAGTTCTCATGGTAAATGTATAATACAGTATGCTAATTGCATAATTTACATATCATCATTGAACAGAATAGTTTCACACATAATTAATTCCACTCATTTTTAATATGTCAAAATGCAATTCTTATATCAAGCCACTGTGAAAGTGTTGAACTTTATTTGTGGTAGCTTGGTTTTATTCAGAACTAAATGCTGTTGTTGAACTGTTGCTGAGTTATGGAAATGGACACTATTCTGACAGATGATAGTCAAACATGAGGTTTGCATCAATTTGAAAACAGGAAAACAATTATTGAATTCTCATCCCTGATAAAATTGTTCCCTCTGGGATTAAACAGGAAGAAAAAAAATAATTTTATCATTTGTGATAGTTTGGTGTGCTACTAACAGCTTTTGAGAGATTCTGTGTGAGAGTTTGTGCTGTCCAAATTATAGAGTTTACAGTTTAATATGAGGTGCTCACTGCAGTAAGAAAATGCAACACCTTGTTTTCATAATCTGCAAAACACAGTCAACTGTTTTCAATAGCACAACTTATTCAACGGAAAGATTTCCAGTAAACCTGTTTGCAGCAAATTTAAAAAATTTAAATCAGCCAAACATTGCTCTTTGTCCACCATTGAGGGTCAGTTTTAGTTTTTTTTACCCAGTCTGTTTTTTTACACACTGAAATCCTGCACGTGCACTTTAGCAATGGGGAGTGCCAGTTAGTTGAAGATTTTTACGGCACACTCAACAGCCTCGCCCAAAAAAAGACGTTAAGATGTTTTGCTTTTGTCTCTGTCAGTCAACATTGATCTTTATAGTTAATGCAGCGTTCTCCTGCAGCTTCCTCTCCTGCTCTGTATCTTCAGGATTGCCTACCTCCCTCAGTCATGCCAGTGCTTTTAATTTATATTTTTTTGTGTTAGAATTTGCTCAGTTAAAAATGTAGTGCCTTTTAATCATCTCATTTTCTTTGCCTGGCCCCCTCTTCATATCAGAGTGCAATGAATGTCTTTGGTGAATGTATTCACACCAACCAGAGGCCTCCCTCTGAAAAGACTAAACTGAAGTCCTTTGATGCAACCTTCTAACCGTGTGCAGTCAGCATAATTGAAGTCTCGTCAGAAGTCAGTGCTCATTATATTTGAAATGCTAAACCTCTTCTTTGGGCAGAGCTCTCTCTTTCTACTCAAAAACGCACTTCTCTCTAGTGGGACCAGTGATGTATTGTTTTACTGGTGGATATCAAGGTAATCCAAATCCAAGCAGTGTGCAGTGTATCTTAAGTCCATGGGGAAGAGTGAACTCAACTGTTTCATTGATTAATTGAATTTTCCAACTGCTGGACTGCTGCTGTTACATCTGAGGAGTGAGTTTGCCTATAGCTGTATGTTTGAATACATATTTGTATATAAAGGCTATCTTGGGTCTTAATTTGTTAAGTAGTGCCATTATTTGTACTTATGTCTACTTGGATCAAAAATCACTAAGAGTTAATCACACAAATTTTAAAAAAGGAAAGCTGATTTACTTGTGTGTCTCTAGTATACAGTAGATCTAGTGCTAAACACCTTTATCCTACCGTTCCCATGACGCAACTCAGTAGTGTCTTTCATTACCACTGCCACATCCACCTCCTTCAGACTCCACAACTGGTTTGACCTTAGTCTCCATATTCAAGTATAGATAATCCAGATGACATTAAAGTGACATCACCTGTATTATTTACCTAAAGGTGACAAAGCTCTCCCACATGCTACAGAAAACAAAATATGACAACTGCATTTGCTTGGGATGCAAAATTAATCCGATCAGTCTAAAGTTTGTCCCCCATGTATGGCTTGGTTACCTAAAAGTCCAAGTTGAATCAACAATAGTTATATACATACAAATAAGTAAACACTTTTTCTCACGCATCTAATATCTGTGTGCAACAAGACACTAAGTGACACAACCAAAGCCTTCATGTTTAATCAAAGAAGTGGACAATATCAAATCATTCCTTGTACCAGACTCGGCACAGTAATACCTGTCAAGTTTCCATCTCTCTGCCTCACTAGGTGCTTTTGTTCGCCAGAGGGATTGTCTGTACTGGGTGCAGTATGATGTGAGGGGTTGCTATGGAAACCCCCTAGACATAAAATAAGTTGTTTTTCTCTCTCCAGTCTCTTACAGAGGGTGTCAAAGTTACAGATTAAATGACATGACAGTGGTAATCACATCCTCCTATATCCTGTTCACACTTGCTGTCAACAATAGTGATGTCCCATAATGCCACAGTGTCCCCCAGTCACAGCCACACTTTGGTTCTTGTGTTCTCTGATGGCAGGAGAGGTAGTAATGAAATTCTCACTGTATTGTGTGATCACTTTATTTGAAGAGAGTCCGGAAGGAAGTATGTCTGCATCTACTATGCCCTTGCAGGTCATTCATATTTGGAGAGTTCAGGTTTTACTGGTGCGTGGGTTCTCACCGGGTACTCTGGCTTCCTCCCACAGTCCAAAAACATGCAGATTTGGGGGATTAGGTTAATTGGACCCTCTAAATTGCCCATAGGTGTGAATGTGAGAGTGAATGGTTGTCTGTCTCTATGTGGCCCTGTGATGGACTGGCGACCTGTCCAGGGTGTACCCTGCCCCTCGCCCTATGTCAGCTGGAGTTAGGCACCAGCACCCCCGCGACCCTCAGTGGATAAAGCAGTAGAATATGAGCGAGAGAGAGGTTTTACTGGTGGCTGGTTGATGTATGTGTATATATATATATATATATATATATATATATATATATATATCAGTCAGACCAGAGTTGGCCTCTCTGCCTTGGCTCTTTACACAGTCTAACAACACTCTTCTCCCCACACCACCTTAACTTTTCTTTCTTTGTGCTTTTCTAGGTCACACTGACATGCGGAACAGAGACAGCCTTGCGATCAGTGAAGGAGCCCAGCAAATGCCAGTACATCTTGGACTTTCAGACTCCTGTGGCCTGTCAGCCAGTGCTAAAGCAACGGGGCATACACAGTGAACTGTGACCCCTCCCTCAACTGGCCTAGCCTAGATTAACCTAGCTGCCCCCCAACCCTTCCCCAAATGTCTACCCTGCGATGACAGGCTGGGGTCCTGAGGGTCCCCTCTGACATCTGTTACCAGAACATTTACTTCCAACAAAGTCTTGCTAAGGTCAGAAAGTGAATTTTAGTAACTCTGTTCTTCCACTTTAGTTTTTGTTGTTACAATTCTGCTTTATTTCAACTGTCTTAGTTTTGAATGGCTGTAAGAGTTTGTGAAAGTATATACAGTATAAGGGTTTAATGCTCAGCAATATAACTATATAATTATTATGTAAATTATTTATTTATTAATAGAATCCAACTGTAAAAGATCTGTTGCATTGTACTCTGACATCACTTTAAGTGACTGCTGTTTTTATAAGCACAAATGGAAGAACTGCAGTTTTGTAATTGATCATAGTGGCTACTTTAATCTGTTGATATTCAGTATTTTTATATTTCCAATAAATCAATGCAAAAAAAAAAAACTAAAACCAACAATGGTTTGATCTATATATATGTAAATACACATTTAGCCAAAGCTAACACAGTCATGCATTTGCCAAAAATTATCCTCGATACATCGTTACATGTTCTTTCATTATGATGAACACCAGGGCTGTAGTTAATTCTGTGGTGATTGCCTCCCTGCTGCTGTAAATAGACAATAACTCATTAAATGATTACAATTTTGCAGCTGATAATAGTTCCCAGCAAATGGTTCACCTATTCCTGTTTCAGTAACCACAATATCCATCTGTTTTGGGAAATGATCTGGCCCCATTTTAAAATGTAACGTCTGTCATATTTGTGACCTGTTTTTAAGGTTTACGTCTTGAGCTGCAACCAGTGGGCCTGGGAGGACACAGTGCTACAGACAGAGTAAGAAAGCCACACAGTATGAGAAAAGAGACAAACTGATACGTTGTTGGTTTAGTTTTTTTTTTTTTTTTTTTTTTTTTAAATCTGTTTAAAAATAGGAAAAAACTGTTATTAAGCTCAACATTTTCCTATACATGCTATTTTCCCTGCAGCCCTTAAAGCTGGGGTAGGCAACATATTTTTAGCATTATTGAGCAATAATTCTATATTAACCTTTCTGAGACAGTAGTTGTCTCTCGCAGCTCATCTATCGTCAGTTTCAAGCCTTTGCAAAATCTGGTCCATAAGTGGAGTCACTGACAAATCACAGGGGAGTTCTGAGAGAACGAGAACGCACTCCTATTGGTTATTCTACCAAGCAGCTATCTGTATACTGCCCTTCAGTGGGAAAGTTACTTTCTTTTGAAAATAGATTAATTTAAATAGATTAATTAAAACCCGTCTATACCAGCAAAGCTGTTCAGAAGTGAGCGATTGCCTTGGATCATATTTCACATATGAAGCACACATCTGTCTGTGCACATCTAGTGAGAGGGACTAATGACAGAAAGCTGCAATCCTAATAAAGTTTGAAGTAAAATGTATTATTTTGACAATTGGAGGATGAGACTGAGTGTAGATTTTTTTTATTTGTCCTGCCTACCGCAGCTTTAAGGCCTAACAACAATACAACTGTATGTAGATAGTCAAAGAAATAAAATGACATTTCTGCAAATGTAATGGTTCCTCTAAATCACTTAACTTAGCATTAGATCTTGTGTCGCGAGACAACATTTCGATACTGCACACGGGAAGTGATTTACTTAGGACAGGCGGAGGCATCAGTTTGTTAATGTTAACTAAACTAAAACCCAGGCTTGATGTGGCACCCTAAGGTTCTAGCCCGACTCGATGTCTGCTTTTAAATAAGTAAGATTGTGTCCCAGCTCCTTTAACTGACCTTCCTGTGTAAGTATTGATGCGCCTCTTTTCAGATGTTCATAGCTTTATTGTCTGTCGTGATGGAGTTAACAAATTGGCTCATGTACTTTAGCTGTGGGAATTTCTTCAGGTTGTTCTTCCATCCCACAATGTACAGTACAACTAACACCGTTGAAGTAACAATAGTAGAGTAAATGTATTACTTTACATTTATTATTTTTTTGGGAAGTACAGATACTGTTATATAACACTGAAATAATGTGATATTTATACACAGTAAAACACTCTGGTAGTTTTGAAGTAACACTAAAAAGTCAATTTAACTTTTAGAATTAACTATTAGTATGTTGTCACTGAGTTAACTCTAACAGAAATTGTTGACTGATTGTACGTGTATCTTTTCCTGATCAGAATTGGTGTTAATTTGACATTTATAATATTACTTTCACAATGCAAAAGAAGAATGATCATTTTAGACTCTTTAAGGTCTAACAGGCGTATGTTCCCACATGCTACATTTTACACTCGCTCTCTGAGATTATTGTCCAGTTACCTTTTAAAACACCAGTTCTGCTTCAGCGACACGACACGCCTGAGGTCACCCCCATAATTCACGTGAGGAATAAGGTGATTAGTGTGCTCATTTCTCTGCACATGCATACAGTATAATGCCTAAACACACCCTACAGCTACATTCACAACAGTTTCCGAGTAGCTACATATTTTTACTCATTATTAGTGATGCACTGCTGACTGAGTGTGACATCTCTTGATTTCACACGACTCTGTCTACAAAAACGGTCTGCTTCTCTTACTCCATGATGTCATTACGCAATATAAGATAGTGAGTTTTCTGCACCACAGCCCTCTGCTCATTAAGCGGGAGCTAAATCAGTTGTCAGGTATCCAATAGGCTGCTTGATATATTCCTACCCTGCTTGGGGCATCTGTGTGTCTGTTTGCCTGCTAGCAATGCAATAGCCTGGGGCTGTGTAGCCCAGGGACTGCAGCTTTTTATTTATCTGGCTTCAGCTCCCATACACACACGCACTATTTCATGGCAAAACTATTTACTCTCACCTTCAGTTTTCACAATAATGGTGTTTTGCTGAAGGCGCCAACCAATTTAGACAAAAGTAATTGCTGCTAACACAAAACACAAACATCACAGTCTATATTTGGTGATATTCTTTTAGCTCAAGTAGAAATGTTGATTTGCTTAAAGATATGTTTATACAGCAAAATCGGACAAATCGCGGACTTATTATCTTGTTAATTTAGCTTCTGAGAAGACAAATGCTCCAATCGATCAGCCAAACTGGCAAGGCAAAAACAGTTTTTCCCAAGGATGTAATCCTTTCTGATTCACCAACATCCCAAGGAAGCAACACAGTGTAACGGTGTATTTTAATTTCTCGCTCATTCAAATTTTGAATATGCAACAGATGCCAAAGCTGATGTCAGCATAAAAAACACTTAACCTAAATCAGCAGCAGCAGCTGGAAATGTTGCCAATCACACAGACACTGTGAAGAGCAGCGCTCCTTTCGAATATTGCAGAAAAAACTATTAGTATTGCATCACTGCAATGTGGTGGCCATGAATAACACTTCCTTGGATGAGACGTATGCCCACAATGGAGGATTTCAACTGTCTACAGAATTTTGGCAACTCCTGACTTCACTTATCGATCGTAATACGTTGAATTACTTGTGTGCTTCAGTATTGACAGACTCCACTTTAAATAGACAGTTATTTTCAGCTTCTATGGTGAGTTTTTGAACTGGCTGACCACCTATGTTGTGCTACAGATCCAAAATGGGAAGGAGGGACTCGGGGAAGGATTCAGCAGGGAAGCTGAGCACATGCTGAGCTCACACAGATGTACACTAGCACATACTTACACACCTCCATTCAGCACATTTGCACACGAAGGGGCAGGGATGGAAAGTCTTTCATACTGAATGTGGGCGTATTTGTGTGTTGACTCCAAATTGCTAAAAGGGCCCAGAGGCTTTATATTGCATTAAATCTCTGACTCAGCTTAGAGAAACCAGTTCAGGCCACCTGTTCCATGGAGTGGGAGAAAGCCGGGCCCTTGACAACTAACTGACTGACTGGTTGACTGACGCCCACCATATCCCATTGCCGCTTTCACTCTTTTGGAGATTGTTTTAAAGCTTCCCTTATTGAAGGGAGGCCAGTTATGCCCTCAGGGCAGAGAGGGGAAAAAAGGTGCTTGTGCTGAGTCTGCGTGCAACAGTCACATCCATCTCCCTCACTTCCCCACTCACTCCACAGTGTTTCAGTCAGTCTAGAGCACATATTTAATTTTTTTTTGTATTTGGTTTGTAAGATGATGGTTACAAACAATACTATATACTGTACAGTACTGTGCAAAAGTCTAGAATAAATGTGGTGTAATAAACGTTTTTCACATCAGATATTTCATCCATCCATTTATCTTCTGCCGCTTATCCGAGGTCGGGTCGCGGGGGCAGCAGCGTAAGCAGAGAAGCCCCGACTTCCCTCTACCCGGCCACTTTGTCTAGCACTTCTGGGGAAATCCCAAGGCGTTCCCAGGCCAGCCGAGATACATAGTCTCTCCAGCGAGTCCTGGGTCGTCCCCGGGGCCTCCTCCCAGCGGGACGTGCCCGGAACACCTCACCAGGGAGGCGTCCAGGAGGCATGCTGACCAGATGCCCGAGCCGCCTCATCTGGCTCCTCTCCATGCGGAGGAGCAGCGGCTCTACTCTGAGCCCCTCCCGGATGAACAAGCTTCTCACCCTATCTCTTAGGGAGAGCCCAGACACCCTCATTTCGGCCGTTTGTATTTGCGATCTCGTTCTTTCGGTCATTACCCACAGCTCATGACCACAGGTGAGGGTAGGAACGTAGATCGACCGGTAAATCGAGAGCTTCGCCTCTCGGCTCAGCTCTTTCTTCACCACGACAGACCGACGCAGAGCCCGCATTACTGCGGATGCCGCACCGATCCACCCGCCACCCAGCTCACACTGCACCCGACCTTCTTGGCCCCTCCCATAGGTGGCGAGCCACTGAGAAGGGGGACCCACGTTGCCTCTTTGGGCTGTGCCCGGCCAGGCCCCATGGGTGTAAGCCAGGCGCTGACCATCATGCCCCACCCCCAGGCCTGGCTCCAGAGAGGGGGCCCCGGTGACCCGCGTCCGGGCGAGGGAGAGTGTCGTCCATTTTTGTTTATCATCATAGGAGGTCTTTGAACTGCTCTTTGACTGGTCCCTCACCTCGGACCTGTTTGCCTTGGGTAACCCTACCAGGGGCATAAAGCCCCTTACAACTGAGCTCCTAGGATCACCGGGACACACAAACCGCTCCACCACGTTAAGGTGGCGGCTCTAGGTGGGGCATCAGATATTTATCCACTTGAATTAGGATTGAGACAAACACAGGTATTACCAATAACATTAATTAGGGTCCCAGTTTTTAAAAAGCCAGGGTTTATTTGTTATTTTAAAACTGCATACATTTCCCCTTATTTCTGCATGTGTTCCACTACACCTGATTGGGAGGGTTGCCTAAGATTTGTGTGCAGTACTGTACAGTTTCTGACCTACACTTATTTAGTGTTCAAGATAGTGTTTTTCTTTGAGCCCATTTAATTTAGTTACCATTATTCAACGGTTAAGAACATTTTATAAAAATTAATATTTTTTTCTGTAATTGGAGTGGGTGTGTGGGAAGTAAAGACTGGTTTCACTTTCAGGAAATAGTTTTTGGTCATCTGGTAAATTAAAATCCAACATTCACTCTACCAGCTCCAAAAATTAGATTCTTTAACTTGTAGATTATCTGTTATATTTGTTAACACTATCTTGTATTTGTGCTATTGTGCTGTTGATGAGAAACACTCAAGTGAACTAAACAGATTTAAAAAATTAACAGGAGTTTCTTTAATATAACATATTCAATCAATTGAACTGTTAAGTAAATAAGCTCAAAATGACCCTATATACTGTAATTTGTAGCAAATCTGAAATGATGGAAACCCAAAATATTTTGCCTAAATATTGTAATAACAATATATTGTACTACCTAAGAATGTACAGCATATAGTCCATGTACTGTAGAGTAGAGGTGGTATCACTCACTTTTCTCAGTAGGACAACATGCAGAAATACGAATACAGAGGAGTAAGAGGATTAGATATTCAGATGAACAAAGACTAATATTGACAGGATGGGAAAGAGAAGGGGGAGGAAGAGAATGATACACAAATAGACTAATAAACAGCAACAAAAATGACAGAGTCCAGGATGACACTTGAAAGAAAAATGTGCTTTGAGAGGTGGAGCCACACAAAGTCACTGAGTAGAAAACGGCAAGGGGAGGAGCAGAGAGAAAGAAAGAGAAATGTGAAACTGAGAGAGGGAGGCAGGATTGTTGTAAGCAACGCTGCCTATCCAAGTAGAGGATGAGTGTTTCTGTTTGTGCTCTCACATCGGCAAGCGAGGCTCAACACTTCCCCTGTGGAGCGGACGAGCGTAAGCGCGTCGCGGTTGGAGGCTGGACTACCGATCTGTGATAGCATGTGGTTACCAGTGGCCTCCTGCAGTCGCCTTCTCACACTTAGAGAGCAGGAGGCTGGTTGAGACGAGGATCGAGGCCCGGGAAGCAAGCATATAAAGGGTCATTTTTATCTCCCATAAATTACACTAAATATAATAAATAATATACAGGGATTATTCAATTATAGGCGGTTATACTATTATATTGATACTCCCAAAGTCATTTCGAGTTTAATGTCATCTTGTAGCTCTAAATAGGCCAAATTATCTGTGTTCAAGTTCAGGTGGATTACTTTAAATGGTTTCAAATGTCAAGGGGAACAATCCCTGTTATTACAGCATGTATCATACAAAGACAAAGTGCAGCAACAAAAGAAGGAACACTGATTATAAACTGAAATTAACTAGCAGGGATATGTCAGGAGATGCTGCGAATTTGCATAAAACCTAATAATGTTGTACCTTTGGAACAGTCTTCTATGGGGATTTAGCTAGTTCAAAGACAAAATGTAGTCAAAGTTGCTGCCTTTCCTGCTCCAATTTACAACCTTAGCAATGGGACAAGGTCATAGAATGTTTCTGTTGATAGAAAGTTGAGAAAACTACAAATGACATCACAAGTTAGAAGCTAATTATATGGCAGAACCTTCATAATTATGTTAAAATAATGTTAATAAAATAATGGTTTTTGTATAAAATCACCACATTCGGTCATCCAGTGGTGCCGTAAACAAGCAACCTCCATTGTTATTAAACATGTTTGAGGCAACAAATTATTTATTTATACATGCCCACATTTATTTTGATCTACTCAGGCTGTTAACATCATTTGTCAGACTGCACTGAGAAAATGGGGCCTGTGTGGTAAGAATAAAGCTAGATAGTTTGTATATTTGAATGACAATTTCAGCTGTTAAAATGAGCTCTGGTCCTGTGACACATGCACCCTACTAATGCAACCAGTGACAGACTGAAACTTGATTGATTGACAGTGGCAATCCAAACACTTTCCTTGCTCTTCTGTGTCTATTTCTCCCTCTGCAAATGGTTGTTTTTCCCTCTTGTATCCACCATTAGGATGATAGATGAGAGGAGATGCAGAAGGGATGGTTAATCTTTCACACAGAGAAAGAACAGAGAGGACTGGGGGGGAGGGGGAGGGGGGCAAGCGCAGCATGCCCTGCACATAAATAAACAGGATGTTGGGATTTAGCAGGGAAATGTGTAGAGGGAAAAGATTACAGTGATCACTACTCACAGATAAGAGGATGGAAGGCTGAGAAGTGCGAGTCTGAGTGAGGTGATTGAAAGTGATTGAAAGAAAACAGAACAGTGTGGATAACAGATGGAATGAAAAGCAGAATCTGGACGAAGACAGGAGAGTTGCTGGGATATAACGAGGGGGAGAAAGAGAGCAGCGGGATCCTGGTGGGCGAGGGGAGGGGATTCTGGAGGGCTATATTGGGCTCAGTTTCTCCACAGGAACTGCTTAATGAGCACAGAGTTTGTAAGTAATTATTGGTTATCAACCTGATAATAGTCATTGCTCCATTTTGTGTAGCAGTTTCCACATACTTATACAATTATAGCAATTATTAATGAGTGTTTGCATTGCTGCTTTTCATTTCAAAGATATACCATGGCCAGACTCGGCCATTATTTTGTATTACATATTACAGGTTAGTGGAAAGGGGACAAGAAAAACTAAGTACTCGATTCTTCTGAGCATTAAGGCAAACAATAAGGAGATCATTTAGTTTTCAAAACAGCTCCTGGAAATTCATTTTGAAAAGGAGGCAAACGCAGATTGTGGATCATAACCTTTTCAGCTTTTGCTGCAGCTAATATGTTCTCATTGTTTAACAAAGTGCCGCACTTGGATCAAACAACTGGACCGATAAAGTGAAAAAAATTGAGTGCTCAGTGCTGGTATGCTGCAGGGAGTAAGGGTGCACAGCAGTTTCCACTTTATCCATTTTAAGGGCTGTGGCTCAGTACCTAGCTTTTCATTAGCAGGTGAGACATAACGATATGATAGGATTTCGGGATGCTGACGGATGATTGGCCAAACAGGTAGACGAACGGCTCTCGGCTCCATTGTACAGCGACATGGCACTGCACATTGTACTCTATGCTCCACAAACAGAACACTTGATGCTTTTTAGTAAGTAAAAGAGGCAGAAAGCATGTAGAGATGTATTTGGGTGATCTACAAATCTGCAGAGAGCTAAAAAAGAGATATGATCACACTGACGAGAGTAGTCTCAGGATTTGTAGTTTGAACAATACCCTGAGATTTCATGAATGAAATCTGTCTCTTTAAATAATGGAGAGCCTCCTTTTTCTGGCTTCTGGAAGAATTGGATTTAAATTTCACATCAGTGCTGCGAGGGGAAAAGAGACACGATTGCTCAGCTCAAAAAGCAACCAAGTCAGCGGGTACTTCTCCCAGCTGTGTTGATTTAGTCATCAATTATAGCAGCGGCAGTCATGATAAATAAAAGACAACAACAGACTAACTGCAGAGCCCCGTCACTGGCAGCCATTCGGCACCCACTGCAACATATTGAGTTATAGGTCTATAGCGCCTGTGTACGCGCATCATTGATCTCTATAAGTTGTTGCCGAATGTCCACCTCAACTGATCAAAGGTAGTGGAGGGTGGATGGCATTTTTCAAAAGTGAGAAGACCAGAGTTACACCTAGGGAAGAATAGTTGTGGAGGGAGGGGGGATCTGCCGCGACAGATCTGGATCAAAAGTACCTATTGCAGAATCAAAGTCAGCAACATCAATATTTTATTATAGAAGAACCTGCCGGACATCTCACACCCCCTCCTGAAACCTTTCCTTTCTGCTGTTTTTGTCCTGTCCTTTTCCTAGACTTTATTGTTGGCTCTGTAAGACAAATTGTACTTTCCTGACAACTGGCCAATCACTGCAAACCTAATTTCAGAAGTCACTTAGCTCTTGCTGATTAGAACTAACCACAAATATCAACTGAAACCAACGTGACTGGCTTTCATCTTTGCAGGCAATTCACCAAAACCCAAGTCTTAAGGACACTGAAAATTAAATATGACAATCTGTCCAATCCTGTTGATATTGACCTTAAGCACTTGTATGGTTAAAGGAAAAAAAAAAAAGTAAAAATCAAAGCTGAAGCGCTTTTAGTCTCTATTTCCCAAAATGCATCGTCGTAAAATATTTTTTGAGCCAGTGAGCCTTGTCCACGTTACTCAGTGTAAATGTGTAGTCTCCTGATGAAGTCACTATGACCTCACCAGGTTTATTTTTTTACATTTTTTTCCCCCCTGGTCAACTGCTGAAATCATTTTCACACGTTGTCCATTTTAAAACAAATTGGAAACCCAAAACAATTGCTTGGGGGAAAATAACATCTTTATTTTATATTTTCATTATTGAGGGTTACCAAATAATGTTAAATATTTGAAAGTAATCACAATGATTATCTTGTGGGTTTGTTAAAGAGTTTAATTTAATGTTCTTTTCTCCAGGGCAGTCCCACCTTTCTCTGAGCTACTTAAAGAATTCCATCCCTGGGTCTAAAAATTAGATTAGAAAAAAATAAAAATAAATCACCTAAATTTTAGCAACCAAAACTAGAAAAAAAATCATCACTAGGTTCACTCTAATTAAGGCCAAGTGAATACTGAAGGATCCAAGTTCTCAGTATGGAAAACTTTGTTCCTAAATTGTGTCGTTTCACTCAAAAGATATAAACTTACGAGAAGTCTATGCAAATAAAACTCAGACAAGTTAAAAGATCCTTAGCTAGACAGTATGTCATATTCATGAATCCAACCCAAATGTGTCAGAATTTGGATTTTTCTCCCAAACCTGGAAGGCTGCAGCGTTCATGCTGTGCAGAAACTAGGCTACACTGTGCTTAAACATGGCACCACACTGACTAATACAGGAAGAGGTTAAGTTAATGCATTCAGGAGAAGGGGAGAGAGTTTCCCCCCACACAACAGTATTAAAGGAGGGGAGGGAAATGAAACTTTGTATTATTTTTAGTAGGAAATTATGTCTGTGCATCTCGGTAATTATAAAGCAATTCAGAACTGACTGATAGGCCTCCGGTGGACTTTTTTTCCCTCCTGCCTTCCCTCGCAGTCTTATCTTTCCCCACCACAACTGCACAGACTCCTACATGCATTTTAATATGGTAATTATCAAGTGAATTCTAAACACTAACCAAAAGAAAAAGCTGGCGAAAGCGTTTAAAATGGGATTCAGCCACCAGCTTCCTATATCAACACAAGTCGTGCTTTTCTCACTTCCCGATTAGGAGGATTTATTCAGGGTATTTATAGCCCCATCTCCTTTTTGTCTACGGGCAGGCGTGCTATATACTTTATTTTGCTGCTGTCCTGTCGTGTATTTTGCTGCTGGCTGATTTGCAAACCTGATAGAATAAGTCAGCGAATGAGTGAACTTGTTATTTCACAAATAAGATATGATTGTGTTGTGTAGAAGAGCAGTGGTCAGTCTGCGCTATTTGAGATATCCTCAACACGCATTACACTGAAGAATAGTCTTGGAAAGCTGAGTGTGCAGATTATTAGCTTTTGTTCTCATATTTTGCAACTCAACTGGGAAACAAAAAAGTGTTGTTTGACAACCTTTGTCCTGAAGTTGCATTTTCTCAACTAAAATAAATGGATACAGAAGGAGAGAGAGAGAGAGTGAGCAGAAAAGTGAGGTGCTCCCTATGGACTCGTATATCTCCAGGCAAGTTTTTTCCTGTTTGATTCTCCTCAACTATGGCCTCAGTGAGAAAATTCACTGAGGCCATAGTTGAGGAGAAGTGCCAACTCTGGTTCTACGGGTGTAAACATCTTTGCGTACAGTTTCCCAAACATCAGTTGCAGGTGAAGGAAAACCAAAGCTGCCCTGGTTCTGCTTTGTTTGAGAGCTTACAGAGGCCAGTGGGTCAGTTTGTCTCATATTCACATTAGAGTAGTTTGAATCTCAATATGCTGTAGTTTTTTTTCCTCTCTCACCAGAGCACAGGTCTGCCCTAATGCTCCTTCTCACTTAAACTTTACTGTTGGTATCCAGTCACTTTAGTCAGAGAAAACTAGAGTTCCCACTCTAGATGCGTATTTAATGGAGGGTAAAGCATCAAAATCTCATATGGACATAGTGTTACAGACGAGGCCAACCTGGATGTAACAATATTATTGAATTGCCGCTGGTGGTTAGAAAAAAAAAAAGTTTCTACTTCTCACTGGATTTTCATTGACGGTAAACATTTTCCTGAGGCGTTAATTGTCTCAATCTCTAGTTTCAGCTCTTCTTCAATTGAACACAATGTCACTTTTTGCAAAATTGTTTCCGTTTAGAATCAAATAGATGATTTAGTACAGCACATTTAGTACAGTCGGTCAAGTCACAAATATCCAGGTTTTAAAACGAGAATTTGGATTCTTATTGGCGAAGTCATTCCCGGTTGCCGATTGGTGTTTAAGTGCACCGTGATGCCCAAGATATTGTCATTTTGTTCAAATGACCAAATCATAGTCTGATCCCAGTTCAAGACTCGATCATTGTGTTTACCTAGCAGATACTGTAGCCAATCTTATCCACTGTGCTATGATTCCTCTGTCCCCTCTCCATGTTCCTCTTCTCTCCTTCTCTTCCTCCTCCCTAGCCTTGCAGCCTGGCCTGTGGGCCCAGGGATGTTGTATTAATTAACTCGCCTCACTGCACTCTCATCAAGCTGCCAGTAAATGGCCCCGCTCCAAGTTCCCCTCCCGGAGCGTACCAAGATGGCAGCATCCGTAAACAACTTAAAATTTACGGTACTGCAGTCGTAGCGGCGAGGCCCCTGCTACTCCTTACACTGAGGAAGTCAGGGTGAAGCATGCAATTCAAACAGTGCCCCGTTCCACACACTGCCGTGTGCTTTATATATGTAAATGCATTTTGGTTACACCGAAACCGCCGTCACAGTCATATATTTTCCCCCTCTGATGTCTGCGATTTTCAATTGCCGCTCAGAACAAAGTGCAATCCTTTTTAACGCGCACCGCCGCGCGCCGCACGACTATTGCTCAGCAGCGGAGTCGGTCATAAACAACTTTGTATGCCTTTTATGCGGCATGATAAAAACGTGCGCAAATCTTTGTCAATATTAAGATGGCTCGACAAAGCCATGCGAATGACTGCTCCTCAGAGAGAGAGCGGAACGTAATGAGGTAAATACTACACTGCTTTCGTTGCTGTGGCGTCGGGAGCATTTGGGCCGAGCTGCCAAAGAAACTCATAGTTTGTGAGAATACAACCCTCACCCCTGGAGGATTTCTAAAGCCCTGTTTTAGGATAAGACACCTTGTAGACATAATGAATTCCAATCAGGTGCTCTGTTTGAATCAGTAATTAGTTTAAACACAAACCCCTTTTGCCTTATCTTTCCCCTAAGAGCACTGTTTGCCTCAGTACAGTATGATCAGTAGTGGTTATAATAATAATTTGTTAATATAAAACTTTAAGATGCAAAAGGAGACAAGAAACGACCAAAAGTGACAACAGAAAACGCAACACGATTGCAAAGTGACACAAAAGACATAAAACAATTACAAGCAGACATAAAAACATGCCGGATGACTAAAGAGATGGAAAAAAATACACGCTCACTATGTTTATGAGGAAGTCCTTTTCTTTCCTTCAATTTAGAATCTATAAGCATATTAGCCAGAAGCACCAAAGTGAAATTCATTAGAGCAAGTTCTTCATTTTGAAGGCTAAGCACAGAAATAGTCAGACCTAGTATCATCCATAAACAATGATCTGAGGCCCTTTTTTTCTGTGCACATAGCTTCTTTCTGTTTTCTCTGTCATTGGCAGGAGTGGGCGAAAATAGTCTTCACAGTGACACACCCAGAGAGTCAAATCAAACATCATTATTCCCTTGGTAAATATTGCGAAGAGATCTCTTCTCCACTAGCTGCAGAGGAAACGAGGGACGAGACACTATTCTGGACCGAATGCGGTCAACTTTTTTATCGGCAGTTACTGCGGGGTGTTGGAGAAAAAAAAAAATGTTTGGAAAAAAAAACCTCTTGTTGGATTTATTTTCTTACCTTTAAAAAATTCACAACACAGGCTCTTGCTCCTCAAATCTGCCCAGGACTGTTTCAGCTGTGGTTGTCTTTATGTCTGTGTCTATGTGTGGTGAGCAGCATAAAGGGAAAGATTTTCATGACATTTTCTGGGAAACTAGGTTTTGGCCAAGGAAGAAATGATTAGATTTTTGATTGAGGGATTTTTGTTAACCTTGTATAGACACCGTTGGAAAGCGAGGGTCCTCGGCGGAGGTTTACTCTCCCCGAGTGCCTTTTCCAATTTAGGCCGACAACTACACTTGCTTTTTTTTTTATATGTTCACGATTTGAGTTTGTCCTATTATTTCTGAGCCCCTGAAAATTGACAATAATATATAAAAATGCTTACAATTCGTCAACAGTCGATGCAATATTTTGTTCAATCTGTCCACACTTTAATCACATCTCGATCGTCTCGTTTCAAAATCATTGCCGGTGTACAGAGGCAAGGTGACAAAATGTGTGTTTTTGTCCAAATATATATGTACCTAATGGTATATTGTGCATAATGCTTTGTATGTAGACTGTTGGGGTTTGGACCCATAGAGCCATTAGTGGAATGTCCACATCCACCACTAAGTGTGTTGTTTTTGAAACATAATTTTATTCCTTGATTATTATTATAGCTTGTTTCTCACTGCCTCCATCTTAATCTGTCATAAATTATATTTGACCAGAAGAAGCCAACAGGAAACCCAGTCTGTCCTTCCTCAGAACAGTCTAAAATTCCGATCACTCGTCGATAGCAGCAACTGACAGAACAACATCTGTCCCTGAGATGGGGCTGGACTACTCAGTTTCCTCTGAGCTCAAATTCATCTTTGATTTCCAAAGTCAACAGACAGAGACATAGGGAGAGAAGCCAAGGAGCTACGTTTGTCGATTTCCACCCCCGTGCCGGCAGCATGCCGCAGCAGCTATTCTCAAGGCTCGTCTCGCGTCGGGGGGGCGGGGAGGAGAGATTTTACCACGGCTCCGCAAAATGAGAAACGACACGCTTTTCCCCAAACGCGGCACCTCATCGGTCCGGTACAGATTAGTCGAGGCTGTTATTCTAATCCGCACCCCTTTTCTTCACTTCCTCATTACAGAACGGAGGAGCCAAGGTCATTCTTCACAGGGAGAATACCACGGAGCCGTCGTCGGGAAAGACGGCGTCTCGTCGACGGAAGCCAGCGCCGATCCGACGGGGCTAAGGAAGCCAATCTCCAACAATTGGCGATGCAAGAAGTTAAATCCAATCACTGAACACGGTTGACCGTGGCCCGCAAGAAATTGGGAGACAGCAGAACAAGGTCCTATAGCAGGATTCATTTGTGTCTTTCAAAATGGAAATATGATGCAAAAGAACAGCAGAGTGTCAGTGGCAGAGAGGAGATCAGAAAAAAAGTCATTAATTTCAAGCCGGTTAAAAATGCTACTTTAAAACCGTTTCAAACTGAACTCGAAGCGACCGACTACGCGCGCATATCTGCCGATCGCCACTCGTCCTCTCGAATAGAGAGATGTAGCGTGTCTAATCCTTCATAACCTCTTTTATATTATATTATTTCAGGGTGAGCTTAATGGAAGGGCCTCACTCTGAGAAGGCCCTCGCGGACTGACCTGTTAAATATCCACGACAGCGGGTCATTAATGGGACCATAGTCGGGTAAAGGGCCTCTATTCGTCGACTCCATCCCAATCTGTTGAACTGCCTTTTTCAATTATGATTCGATAGACCCTTTCCATTGTTGTATTTGTACAGAGGACAAATACTGTAAAGTGTAATATTTTGATTTGCTATATTTATGGTGTGTATACTGTAATATGCACATTATATTCTGCTACTGCTTAATATGGCTTAATATAACCTTGACCTTTAACCTTTGCGTATTGTTGTCTTTTAGGAGAGAGACTGCTTCCAACCAGGATGCCCCTAAAGGTTGAAGGCAGACCACATGTGGAAAGAACCTGGAGGCGACTGAAGAAATGGACGAACGTTGCGGTAAGAAATCATAATTACTATTTAAATGAGACTGAAAATGGGACGAATCTCATTCTCATTCAAATTAGAAGAAATTTGAAACCAGTGCTCTGAAAAATGTACAGTGTTTAGTTGCACAGGAAGGAAGAAAGGAAGGAAAAATGTGGCAGTGGGTAAAGAGTAAAAGACCAGTCTTTCAGTTGTTGTTGTGCCCAGAAGGTTTTGATAAGTGGAGGACCCTCAAATCTGCCCAGGACTGTTTCAGCTGTGGTTGTCTTTATGTCTG
>JAFBJR010000631.1:376-26184 GCA_016785285.1 Brachirus orientalis
CTCTCCTCTGTCCCCCATTTTCCTCTCACCCCAACCGGTCGAGGCAGATGACCGCACATCTTTGAGTCTGGTTCTGTCACAGATTCCTTCCTGTTAAAAGGGAGTTTTTTCTCTCCACTGCCCCCTAGTGTTTGCTCATTGTGTGAACTGTTGGGTTTCTTTTCTCTCTGTAATATTGTAAAGGTTTTGGCCTTATTATGTAGAGCCTTGAGATAATGTATGTTGTGATTTGGCGCTGTATAAATAAAGTTGAATTGATTTGAATTACTGTCCCACGTCCTTCCAGGCTGAGTTTCCTGTTCTGCCACTTTGGCTAAAATCATTGATTTTCTCTATAGACTTTGGGCTTAAGCCCTTTTGCATTTAATTAACTGGTTGAATATTACTTATCACTATAAGTATATTTACACTACTGTTCAAAAGTTTGGGGTCACCCAGACAATTTTGTGTTTTTCATGAAAACTCACACTTTTATTTATCAAATGAGTTGCAAAATGAATAGAAAATATAGTTTAAATATTAAGTGTATTAAGTGTAATGTCTTATTTTGACTTTTCGGCATATAAAATCCTTTGTTCAGATTTTCCTCAGTGACACAAAGTGACCACACGAGGCAGCAGTAGACCAGCAGCTCCTGTGTCCCTGTGAGCTAAAATCACTGATTTTCTCTATGGACTTTGGTGTGGGAGAGTGAGTGGTTTACAAAGTGACACAAACTTGAGTCATTGTTTTTTAATCATAAAACAGTGTCTGTCACTGATGTTGACATTTAAGTTAATATTTAAATGTCTGACACACATTTATGAGAGTGAGATGGACAAACCTGAGAGCAGTGGAACTGAGGCGTGAAGACCAGCAGGTCCAAAGTGGCAGAACAGGAAACTCAGCCTGGAAAGACATGGGACAGTGAGAAGGACATGTATACAGTGGGTATAAAGAGGTGAAAGAAAAGAAAAGTGGGAGGTGACATCATGTATTTATTCTATTTTTGGCTGAATCTTGTCCAGGTTATGATGGTGGATGAAGAAGACAGGGCAGCATCTCCAGTGTTCAGCTGTGTGTCCATGAGAACTGACTGGTCCAAAGATGAACCTCTGTACTTCAGGAACCAACCTGGACCTTCAGACTCAAAGTAAGAGACCTGCTACAAACTCATTGACATGACTGTCAGTTTTCACTGCCAGTAACAAATGTTACAAATCTAAGTAACAAAGAAAACTTGTGTAAAAATCATCTTAATTATCAACACAAGCTTCAGTTTTTTTATTCAGAGCTACATCAGAAGATTAATCAGTGATTCAGCTGATTTGAGTAAAATCTAATTTGAGTTTATGATCCGTGTCACTCGTTCCTCTCCAAGACTGGCTGAAGTCCAGATGATGTTGAGTGAGATTGAGGAGGACGATGAGGACAGGGCAGCATCTCCAGTGTTCAGCTGTGTGTCCATGAGAACTGACTGGTCCAAAGATGAACCTCTGTACTTCAGGAACCAACCTGGACCTTCAGACTCAAAGTAAGAGACCTGTAGGTCCACATGTGTTTGAGATTAGAGCTGCAGGATAAAGTCTCTGCTCATGACTTTGAAGGTTCTCAGTCATCCAGGACATTGTCCTCTCCTTCAAGAGACTTCTTTAGCTGAAACGTCTCCAACTTAGCTCAACCAAGTCCAGTTGCCTACAGCTAACAGAGGAAACTCTGTTTTTGTAGATGTCAGAATCATGAACAGAGAGCAGAGTCTCCAGTGTCTGTGAAAACTGACTGGTCCAAAGATGAACCTCTGTACTTCAGGAACCAACCCGGACCTTCAGGCTCAAAGTAAGAGACCTTCTACAAACTATCTCATCTTACGGTTCTTTTCTTTGCAACTTCTTACTTTTATAGAAAAGCTGTGATTTATTCTGTGAGGACTTTCACAAAACTCAAATGTCTGAAATACCTGCAGTATTTGTACTTAGAGCTAGAAAAGAAGATTTATCAGTAATTCAATTGATCTTCCATTTGCAGACATCGGAACAAAGGACTGACAGTTGTCTCGCCATTACCCAACTGTCCATCTGTGAAGAGTGACTGGTCCAAAGATGAACCTCTGTACTTCAGGAACCAACCTGGACCTTCAGACTCAAAGTAAGAGACCTGTAGATCCACATGTGTTTGAGATTAGAGCTGCAGGATAAAACTCTGAAGGTTCTCAGTCATCCAGGAAACGTCTCCAACTTAGCTCAACCAAGTCCAGTTGCCTACAGCTAACAGAAGAAACTCTGTTTTTGTAGACGTCAGAATCATGAACAGAGAGCAGAGTCTCCAGTGTCTGTGAAAACCGACTGGTCCAAAGATGAACCTCTGTACTTCAGGAACCAACCCGGACCTTCAGATTCAAAGTAAGAGACCTTCTACAAACTATCTCATCTTATGGTTCTTTTCTTTGGAACTTTAGAAAAGAAGATTTTATCAAAGATGTGATTTCATCTATAGGACATTGAGAACAGAAAGAGGCCGAGCATACCGCCCAGTTGTACGCCCATTTTCAGGTTTGGAGATAAGGAAGTGTGGCTGCTTATTCTCATGACAAAAGTCCTGTCAGGGTCAGGAAGTCCAATGTCCAGCTGCAGACAGAGACAGAGTCCTAGTCAAAGAAGATTTATCAGTGATTCAGTTGATCTTCCATTTGCAGACATCGGAACAAAGGACTGACAGTTGTCTCTCCATTACCCAACTGTCCATCTGTGAAGAGTGACTGGTCCAAAGATGAACCTCTGTACTTCAGGAACCAACCTGGACCTTCAGACTCAAAGTAAGAGACCTGAAGGTCCACATGTGTTTGTGATTAGAGCTGCAGGATAAAATCTCTGCTCATGACTTTGAAGGTTCTCAGTCATCCAGGAAACGTCTCCAACTTAGCTCAACCAAGTCCAGTTGCCTACAGCTAACAGAAGAAACTCTGTTTTTGTAGACGTCAGAATCATGAACAGAGAGCAGAGTCTCCAGTGTCTGTGAAAACCGACTGGTCCAAAGATGAACCTCTGTACTTCAGGAACCAACCTGGACTTTCAGACTCAAAGTAAGAGACCTTCTACAAACTATCTCATCTTATGGTTCTTTTCTTTGGAACTTTAGAAAAGAAGATTTTATCAAAGATGTGATTTCATCTGCGAGGACATTGAGAACAGAAAGAGGCCGAGCATACCGCCCTGTTGTACGCCCATTTTCAGGTTTGGAGATAAGGAAGTGTGGCTGCTTATTCTCATGACAAAAGTCATGTCAGGGTCAGGAAGTCCAATGTCCAGCTGCAGACAGAGAGACAGAGTCCTAGTCAAAGAAGATTTATCAGTGATTCAGTTGATATTCCATTTGCAGACATCGGAACAAAGGACTGACAGTTGTCTCTCCATTACCCAACTGTCCATCTGTGAAGAGTGACTGGTCCAAAGATGAACCTCTGTACTTCAGGAACCAACCTGGACCTTCAGACTCAAAGTAAGAGACCTGTAGGTCCACATGTGTTTGAGATTAGAGCTGTAAGATAAAACCCTGAAGGTTCTCAGTCATCCAGTTCATAGTTCATTGTCCTCTCATCCAAGAGGCTACTTTAGCAGAACTGAAACGTCTCCAACTTAGCTCAACCAAGTCCAGTTGCCTACAGCTAACAGAGGAAACTCTGTTTTTGTAGATGTCAGAATCATGAACAGAGAGCAGAGTCTCCAGTGTCTGTGAAAACCGACTGGTCCAAAGATGAACCTCTGTACTTCAGGAACCAACCCGGACCTTCAGACTCAAAGTAAGAGACCTTCTACAAACTATCTCATCTTACGGTTCTTTTCTTTGCAACTTCTCACTTTTATAGAAAAGCTGTGATTTATTCTGTGAGGAATTTCACAAAACTCAAATGTCTGAAATACCTGCAGTATTTGTACTTAGAGCTAGAAAAGAAGATTTATCAGTAATTCAATTGATTTTGTGTTTGCAGATGTCAGAACAAAGGACTGACAGTTGTCTCTCCATTACCCAACTGTCCATCTGTGAAGAGTGACTGGTCCAAAGATGAACCTCTGTACTTCAGGAACCAACCTGGACCTTCAGACTCAAAGTAAGAGACCTGTAGGTCCACATGTGTTTGAGATTAGAGCTGCAGGATAAAACTCTGAAGGTTCTCAGTCATCCAGGTCATTGTCCTCTTTGGTATTTAGCTTTAGGTAACAGGACTTGCTTGAGTTACCTTTGTAAATGTTTCACCTCTCATCCGAGAGACTTCTTATTTCTGAAGAAGCCTCTTCCTTTGAAGAACTGAAGAATCCTTTTGAATGAGACGTGAAACGTCTACATAGTTAACTCTAGCAACTGTCTTCACAGAGAGGACTTCGGTGAGTCTGTGAACAAGCGGATGTCCTGCTGCTCTGTGTGTCACTGTGTCCTGAGGAATCCAGTGCCTTCTAGCAGTGGACTCTGGTTCTGCAGAGAATGCATCACTGTACAGAGTGAGACTGAACATCTGTCTTCTGTCCCATGTTTTATCATGCAGCGTCAATGTTTTGTGGTTCAGAGTCTGAGACTTTGCCTAAGTTTCTCTTGTCTTTCAGCATGTGTTGGTCCGCAGGTTCTAGAAGAACATAAGATCAGTCTGAGGAGGAGGTTTGAACATGTGACTGAAGGAACTGATGGAACAGGAAGTAGAACCCTCCTGAACAGGATCTTCACTGAGCTCTACATCACAGAGGGACAGAGTGAAGAGGTCAATACTCAACATGAAGTCAGGCAGCTGGAGACAACCTCCAAGAAGAAGACCATCCAGGACACTCCCATCAAGTGCTGTGACATCTTTAAAGCCTTACCTGACCAGCAGGGGCGCATCAGAGTCGTACTGACCAACGGCGTCGCTGGTGTTGGAAAAACCTTCTCGGTGCAGAAGTTCACTCTGGACTGGGCCGAGGGTTTGGAAAACCAGGATGTGGATCTGCTGGTCCTGCTTTCGTTCAGGGAGCTGAACCTGATCAGAGATGAGCAGCACAGTCTTCTCACGCTGCTCCGTGTTTTCCATCCAACATTACAGAAGGTCAGAGCAGAGAAGCTCGCCGTCTGTAAACCTTTGTTCATCTTTGACGGCCTGGATGAAAGCAGACTCTCACTGCACTTCAACAGCAGGACGCTTGTTTCTGATGTCACACACAGGTCATCAGTCAACGTGCTGCTGACCAACCTCATCCAGGGGAATCTGCTTCCCTCGGCTCTCATCTGGATAACCTCCCGACCTGCAGCAGCCAATCTGATCCCTCCTAAATGTGTTGACAGGGTAACAGAAGTACGAGGCTTCACTGACGACCAGAAGGACGAGTACTTCAGGAAGAGATCCAGAGATGAAGATCTAACCAGCAGAATCATCTCACACATCAAGACGTCCAGGAGCCTCCACATCATGTGTCAAATCCCAGTCTTCTGCTGGATCAGTGCTACAGTTCTGGAGCACATGTTGACCATGGAGCAGAGAGAAGAACTGCCCAAGACCCTGACAGATATGTACTCGCACTTCCTGCTTGTTCAGATCAAGAGGAAGAAGAACAAGTATGGCAAGGGACGTGAGACAAGTCCACAGGAGCTGATAGAGGCTGACAGGGACGTTCTTCTGAAGCTGGGGAAGATGGCCTTTGAACAACTGCAGAAAGGAAACATCATGTTCTACCAAGAAGACCTGGTTCAGTGTGGTCTTGGTGTGACCGAGGCTTCAGTGACCTCAGGAGTTTGTACGGAGATCTTCACACAAGAGAGTGTGATCTTCCAAAAATCAGTCTACTGCTTTGTTCACCTGAGCGTTCAGGAGTTTCTGGCTGCAGTCTACATGTTCCACTGTTACATCAGCAGGAACACACGAGCGGTGGACGACTTCCTGGGAGAAGACTTCAAATACCAGAAGTTTATATCAAACCATTGTCTCCTCATGTTTTTTAAATTCTGCGGAGAAATTTACTGCTCTGATCCAACTCTGAATGACCTCCTGAGAGGAGCTGTGGAGAAGTCTCTTGAAAGCAAAAATGGTCATCTGGACCTGTTTGTTCGATTCCTTCATGGTCTCTGTCTGGAGTCCAACAGGCGACTCTTGGGAGGTCTGCTGGGTCAAATGTGGAACAGCCAACAACTCGTCCAGGAAGCCATCGACAACCTGAAGCAGCTGAACAGAGATGGTGTTATGCCTGACAGATACATCAACGTCTTTCACTCTCTGACAGAGATGAATGACACGACAGTGCATCAAGAGACCCAAGAGTTCCTGATGTCAGAAACCCGATCAAACAAGAGTCTCTCTGAGATCCACTGCTCGGCTCTGGCCCACATGCTGGAGATGTCAGAGGAGGTTCTGGAAGAGTTGGATCTGAGGAGGTACAACACCTCAGTTGAGGGATGTCAGAGACTGATCCCAGCTGTGAGGAACTGCAGGAAGGCTCGGTGAGTCCAACTTTAACTTTTAAATGGGTTCAAGTCTCAAGATTGTCAGAATCAAATCAGGAGGAAGAAATCACTGAGAACTCAAAATCCATGTCTCCTCATCATGAGTCACTGGACCACATCCAGTTTTCCACTGAACATGTCTGTGTCCTTTTTTCTGTTCGTTTTTGTTGAATAAATCAGACTTTGCGCTTGATTTTAGTCCAAGTCGTTGAACTCCATGTATCGATTTAAAATAAAACTAAAATTCCCACTAAATATCAGCAGGTGTAGGAAACGTTGGTGCCCCGTGGATCTGACAGTGATAGGCTCGATGTGTTCTCTTCTCACAGACTTTGTGGGTGTCGACTCTCAAAGAGTCACTGTGAAGTCATAGCCTCAGCTCTGACCTCCAGCCCGTCCCATATGATAGAACTGGACCTGAGTGAAAACTACCTGCGGGGTTCAAGAATGAAGCTGCTGTCTACTGGACTGGAGAGTCCAAACTGTAGACTGGAGACTCTGAGGTCAGTGTCCTCACTGGTGATGTTCATTCCAAATGTATTCAGTTTTTCATTGGTTCATTCCATCAAAAAAATCTTTCTTTAAATTAACCACCTTAAACGTATATATGTCAGAAATGACACATGAAGGTTGTGGGCGGAGCTGGAGCCAATCTCAGCTGACATAAGGTGATAGGCGGGGTCAGGTCACCGGTCCATCACAGAGTCATACAATCATTCACTCTCACAGTCACACCTACAGTCAAGAGTCCACAAAGAAAAGTCCTCAGTTGAACCGGGATCTGAACTGGCTTCACTGATAACACTGGTTGTCCCTCTGTGGGCAGTCTTTCTCCATCTCTAGGGGTCGCTACAGATGATCGCCTACTTCTTTTCACTGATCCTCATACTAAATTTGGCAAAGACTTTTTGATGCCAGATGCCGTCCTGAGGCAACCCTCTCCATTTATCCAGGCTTGGTTCTGGCATTAGGAGTGAACTGGACGTGGCCCCCCTGTGGCTGGGGTAAATTTAAGCCATGTTCCCACCAAGTGGAATAGTTTGGTTTGGTACAGTATGGTATGATTTTTTTTTTTTAATATTACCAATATTACCAAATAGCCAGCCCAACCGTTTAATTCGGGCATCAGAAAACTGTCACTCCCTTGAGATCAGTATAAATAGCCCATGGAAGTCAAACTGCATTGGTGTCCAGTTAACCCAATCAATGGGGATTGGGTGGTAACACTTCAACGTCCAGATTGTCCACAGTTAGTCAAACATAGCAGCTACAGCCATGAATCAGAATCAAAAAAGGAACGTTCCCAAACCTAAAATAGTCCCTGAAAAAAATGATGGTCAGACTGCATGTGACTGGAATTATTTAACAATCTCATTGACATGTTTTGTTCTTCAACACAGCTTGAGTAACTGCAGTCTGAAGAAAAGCTGCTGTTCTTCTTTGGTCTCAGCTCTGAAGTCCAACCCCTCCCATCTGAGACACTTGGACCTGCACGACAACAAGTTTCAGGACTCAGGAGTGAAGGAGCTGTGTGGTTTTCTGAAGAGTCCACACTGCCAACTGGAGACTCTGAGGTCAGACTCCATGTTTTTACACGTAGATTTTGTCAGCAGAAGTTTTGACCTGGCAGGATGTAAGAGGTCCTCCTTCCTTCTTCAGTTCTGAACAGACAATAAAAACACTGATGGGTTTGAAGCAGGATATTTGCCATCTAAAGTCACTTTTTTACATTATCCAGGTTGGATATGTGTAAGCTGTCAAAGACCAGCTGTTCTTCTCTGGCTGCAGCTCTGAACTCCAACCCATCTAGTCTGAGGCACCTGGATCTCAGTTACAACAAGCTGCAGGACACTGGAGTGAAGAAGTTGTGTGATTTGCTGGCTCGTCCTCACTGTCGGTTGGAGACTCTCAGGTCAGGTTCAATGTCTGTTTCTGTTGTATAATAGTCCACCAAACACTTCAAGACTAGATTAGCCTCCCAGGACTTGAAACCAGTCCCCTCTTCCACTACAAGGACAGAATCTACAGAGAACCGTCTTTTCAGGAACTGGTGGAGTAACCTTTCGTGAGGATCCCTGAGCCCTTGTTGTGTTTCGCTTGTTATTCAAGCCTTTCCTTCTGGTCCTGAGTTCTGAAAATTGGAACCATAATTTTGTGACCAATGGGAATGGGATAGAATTGTGATCTCAGTCTCACGACCCAAAGCCCTCCTGACCATAGCTGTGATTACGAATGTAGCTTCGCCAGTTAAAGCGAAACACGTTTTGTAGTTTAGTGTATGGTTTAAGTGAGATTCCTTTGTAATTCAAACCTTCCCTCTGGTCTGCTATTTTGACATTCTTCAGAGATTATTGTGGACATTCTTCAGAGATTGTCTTGATGGCAAATGTCCACAGAATTTGCTCCAGACTTCCTCCAGAGAGAAGGACTGCAGGATTAACTCTATAGCGAGTGAGTCAGCAAAAGTCCTGGGGCGACCTGGAGTTTGTCCTACTCTCATGAAGGTGTCTGACCCAGACAGTCTCCATCTGTGGTCTTCATATGTCTAGACCAAGTGGTTTGGACTTTATCATCTGAATTCTGCTCTTGAAACCAACCTCAGTCCTTTACTCTCCTGATTGGGTAATTAATGACTTGATATGTTGTATTCTTCCAGGTTGAGGTCCTGCGATTTGTCGGAGATCGGCTGTTCTTCTCTGGCTGCAGCTCTGAAGTGTACCCCGTCCCATCTGACTAAACTGGACCTGAGCTGGAACTTCCTGAACGAGTCAAACCTGCAGGAGCTATTTGATGTCATGAAGAGTCCAGACTGTGTACTGAAGACGCTGAGGTCAGTCAAGTGTTTTAGTCTGATTAGCTCAGTTTTCAGCGCAGGCAGTAGCTTTGCTTTTAGCTCTGGTATAAGACCTGCCTTTAGTTCCATTGTTAGCTCAGCTTTTAGCGCAGGCAGTAGCTTTGCTTTTAGCTCTGGTATAAGACCTGCCTTTAGCTGTGTGGTTAGCTCTGCTTTAGCTCTACCGTTAACTCTGCTGTTAGAACTGCCCTGCCTGTGTTCCACTTCAGAAGTTGCAAAAAACCAACAACTAACCACCAAAATTCAACAGTTCTACATGCAGGACTCGTTTACTGTGAGGCAAATATGTCGGAAGTGAAATTAACGGTAGAAGTAGCAGAGTTTGTACAGTGGCAGCCATCTTGGAATCCTATGTCGGGGTCGGCGAGGTTTTTTGAGTTCCCAAACTAAAAGTCAGAGTGACGACTACAAATGAAACGCACCAATAGAGCCGCCATTAGCTCTGCTTCTAGCGCCGGTGTTAACTCTTTCTGTGTGAGACCGCTATAGAATCATTTTATTAGAATCATAGAAAAATGTTAATGAGAGTCCAGAACAGTCTGTGGGAACTTTTATGCTCCTGAAAAAATGGTTCCCGGTAGAACCAGGAAATACAAGTTCTTTATAATCTTCACATTTCATCAACACAGACTCTTCCTCCTCTTCCTCCTCTTCCTCCTCCTCCTCTTCCTTCTTCTTCTTCTTCTTCTTCTTCTTCTTCTTCTTCTCGTTCTTCTTCTTCTTCTCGTTCTTCTTCTTCTTCTTCTTCTCGTTCTTCTTCTTCTTCTTTTCGTTCTTCTTCTTCTTCTTCTTCTCGTTCTTCTTCTTCTTGTTCTCCTTCTTCTTCTTCTTGTTCTCCTTCTTCTTCTTCTTGTTCTCGTTCTTCTTCTTCTTCTCGTTCTCGTTCTTCTTCTTCTTCTTCTTCTTCTTCTTCTTCTTCTCGTTCTTCTTCTTCTCGTTCTTCTTCTTCTCGTTCTTCTTCTTCTCGTTCTTCTTCTTCTCGTTCTTCTTCTTCTCGTTCTTCTTCTTCTCGTTCTTCTTCTTCTCGTTCTTCTTCTTCTCGTTCTTCTTCTTCTCGTTCTTCTTCTTCTCGTTCTTCTTCTTCTCGTTCTTCTTCTTCTCGTTCTTCTTCTTCTCGTTCTTCTTCTTCTCGTTCTTCTTCTTCTCGTTCTTCTTCTTCTCGTTCTTCTTCTTCTCGTTCTTCTTCTTCTCGTTCTTCTTCTTCTCGTTCTTCTTCTTCTCGTTCTTCTTCTTCTCGTTCTTCTTCTTCTCGTTCTTCTTCTTCTCGTTCTTCTTCTTCTCGTTCTTCTTCTTCTCGTTCTTCTTCTTCTCGTTCTTCTTCTTCTCGTTCTTCTTCTTCTCGTTCTTCTTCTTCTCGTTCTTCTTCTTCTCGTTCTTCTTCTTCTCGTTCTTCTTCTTCTCGTTCTTCTTCTTCTCGTTCTTCTTCTTCTCGTTCTTCTTCTTCTCGTTCTTCTTCTTCTCGTTCTTCTTCTTCTCGTTCTTCTTCTTCTTGTTCTCCTTCTTCTTCTTCTTCTTCTCCTTCTTCTTCTTCTTAAAATGTTTCATGAAAGTTAGCCAAAAAACAATTAAAAGCTAGTTAAAAAAAAATAAAAGTTTGCAAAAGGGTATCAAAGGTTAGCTAAATGATACAAGATAGCCATAACAGCAAAACTGTAAAATAAAAATTACTGACAGAAAACTACAAAATAATCAAAATTTTGTCTAAAGACAGTTAAAAGTGAATAAAATGGTCGTCAAAGCTAGCTAACCTTATAATTAACCCTATAATTAGTAAATGATAGCTTAATATTAGCAAAAAAGACAATTAAAAGATTATTCAAAATACTCAAAAGCTAATTGTAAGATCACCAAAAGATAGTCAAAGGTTTTCTGAACAGTAGCCACAGATTTTTAAATGTTTTCTAAAAGTTAGACTAAAGATATTACAAAGCTAAAAGTTAGCATAAAGGGAGCTAAACCATAGTTCAATAGCAAAAGGACAATCAAAGTTAGCTAAAAGATAAAAAAAAAAAAAATCAGGGAAAAAGACATGTTTGCAAAGTTATAGAGTAAAAAGTTACTAAAAGATAACGACAAGATAATGAAAAGAAAGTGAAAAGTTAGCAGACCATAAGTCAAGGTTATTTAAAAGACAGCTAAGATAACACTTTAGTGCAGTTTGACGCAGACGTACCTGTTTCACACTCTGAAAGAAGAAAATCAGTGCCTTTGTTCCGTTTGCAGCAAAGAAACCGTCGATGAGACCGAACTGGAAAAGTCAGACTCAAATGATCCAGAGCTGAAACACAGATTCTGTCGGTTCTGCTGAAATCAAACACACGGATGTTTTACCTTCTCATCGCTGATGACGGCGTCCTCCACCTCCGCCTCGCTCAGGGTTACAGCGCCCTCTAGCAGGCCGATCAGGTATCTGTGTCGGGCGTCCAGCGTCCCTCGTCTCTCCTCTCTCGTGGCTCTCGCCTGCTTCGCCATCTCTCTCCTCGTCTCATTGGACAGCGGCGCCGTCCGTTTACCAGAGACCTGGACAAAACCGTACGTGACTGAGAAGTGGATTTTTATGACGCGAAAACGTGTGTCAGATGAACGTGAGAGTTCGCGCACTGAGGGACCAACAGTCGAGACGGGAGCAGCCGCCGGAGAAGAGACGGGATTCACGACGCTCGCCTTCCGACCTCCGATCCTTCTGTGGCCTCTGCTGGACACATCTGGTATTAAAACAGCAACAACAACAAAATACTGTCAGGTTTTTACTGTCAGTTAAACATAACATCATCTGCAAAGAGTTCAGTCACGCTTTTACTTTGCTGAAATGAAGCACACGCTCAGTGAAAACAAAATGGCTGCCAGTTGAAAACAGGAAAAAACTGATTTTGGCGACAAAATACTTGGGCAATAACGTCTACGTCAGTTTAAGTCTACGATATCTGCAGAACGTGTTCACGTCTTTATGTCACTGTCAGACAGACTTTTTCCAACAGGAAAGTGAAGTTTGTAAACCACTCACTCTCCCACACCAAAGTCCATAGAGAAAATCAGTGATTTTAGCTCACAGGGACACAGGAGCTGCTGGTCTACTGCTGCCTCGTGTGGTCACTTTGTGTCACTGAGGTAAATATAAATGAAGGATTTTAAATGCTGAAGTGACAAAATAAGACATTTGAACTTAGTGATGGAGGCAGTAGTGGATCAACAACTCCTGTGTCCCTGTGAGCTAAAATCACTGATTTTCTCTATGGACTTTGGTGTGGGAGAGTGAGTGGTTTACAAACTTCACTTTCCTGTTGGAAAAAGTCTGTCTGACAGTGACATAAAGACGTGAACACGTTCTGCAGATATCGTAGACTTAAACTGACGTAGACGTTATTGCCCAAGTATTTTGTCGCCAAAATCAGTTTTTTCCTGTTTTCAACTGGCAGCCATTTTGTTTTCACTGAGCGTGTGCTTCATTTCAGCAAAGTAAAAGCGTGACTGAACTCTTTGCAGATGATGTTATGTTTAACTGACAGTAAAAACCTGACAGTATTTTGTTGTTGTTGCTGTTTTAATACCAGATGTGTCCAGCAGAGGCCACAGAAGGATCGGAGGTCGGAAGGCGAGCGTCGTGAATCCCGTCTCTTCTCCGGCGGCTGCTCCCGTCTCGACTGTTGGTCCCTCAGTGCGCGAACTCTCACGTTCATCTGACACACGTTTTCGCGTCATAAAAATCCACTTCTCAGTCACGTACGGTTTTGTCCAGGTCTCTGGTAAACGGACGGCGCCGCTGTCCAATGAGACGAGGAGAGAGATGGCGAAGCAGGCGAGAGCCACGAGAGAGGAGAGACGAGGGACGCTGGACGCCCGACACAGATACCTGATCGGCCTGCTAGAGGGCGCTGTAACCCTGAGCGAGGCGGAGGTGGAGGACGCCGTCATCAGCGATGAGAAGGTAAAACATCCGTGTGTTTGATTTCAGCAGAACCGACAGAATCTGTGTTTCAGCTCTGGATCATTTGAGTCTGACTTTTCCAGTTCGGTCTCATCGACGGTTTCTTTGCTGCAAACGGAACAAAGGCACTGATTTTCTTCTTTCAGAGTGTGAAACAGGTACGTCTGCGTCAAACTGCACTAAAGTGTTATCTTAGCTGTCTTTTAAATAACCTTGACTTATGGTCTGCTAACTTTTCACTTTCTTTTCATTATCTTGTCGTTATCTTTTAGTAACTTTTTACTCTATAACTTTGCAAACATGTCTTTTTCCCTGATTTTTTTTTTTTTTATCTTTTAGCTAACTTTGATTGTCCTTTTGCTATTGAACTATGGTTTAGCTCCCTTTATGCTAACTTTTAGCTTTGTAATATCTTTAGTCTAACTTTTAGAAAACATTTAAAAATCTGTGGCTACTGTTCAGAAAACCTTTGACTATCTTTTGGTGATCTTACAATTAGCTTTTGAGTATTTTGAATAATCTTTTAATTGTCTTTTTTGCTAATATTAAGCTATCATTTACTAATTATAGGGTTAATTATAAGGTTAGCTAGCTTTGACGACCATTTTATTCACTTTTAACTGTCTTTAGACAAAATTTTGATTATTTTGTAGTTTTCTGTCAGTAATTTTTATTTTACAGTTTTGCTGTTATGGCTATCTTGTATCATTTAGCTAACCTTTGATACCCTTTTGCAAACTTTTATTTTTTTTTAACTAGCTTTTAATTGTTTTTTGGCTAACTTTCATGAAACATTTTAAAATCTACTACCTTTTAGGAATCTTACATCTAACTTTTGATGATTTTGTGTGTAAAATTTAGTTGTCATTTAGCAAACTTAATGATATTTTGGCTCATTTGATTATTTATTGGCTAGATTTTTGCTAACTTTGCGTATCTTTAGGCTAACGTTTAGGAAACCTTTGTTTGCACTGGTCTTCTTTGTCTTCTTGTATTTGAAAACCAGCTCAGTGTCTCTTCACTAGACGATTGTAGATAGATCTTGAAGACATGTTCAGATTTCACTCTGTCTCTCTTTCCAGAACCAAACCTCCACTAATTGGTCCTTTGGGGACGTAGCGACCTCGACTGTGGCTCAGAGGAAACTGTTCCTCACCACAGGAAACTCTGAGGTAAACCTCAAACATAGAGACCCAGAACTAAAGACTCAGGACTTAGGTGTGAGTGTGGACCTGTACCTGCCTGTCTCCAGCACAGGGGGGCGCTCTATGTAAGAGTATAACGGTGTATACAAGTACTTAAACCACACTGTCTCATGAATCCATGTTTCCAGTTTTAATCCTGTGTCTGTGTGAAGGTGAAGCGGTGACCTCTGTTGCCATGGCATCAGATTTGGTCTTTGTGTGGACATAAGTGTGTCTGCGTTGTCAACAGATATCTCGTTTCAGTCCGAGCTGAGGACATTGTTGTGTTGATGTTGAGTGAAGCTTTGTTTGACGGTAAACAAGGAGACGTAAGTGATGGGTGTGTTTGCAGCCGTGTCACGGGGACACATGTGGACATGTGGACATGTGGACATGTCACAGCAGTGTGGTAGTGCTGTCCACACAGTAGATTTAATCATGTTTCTGATGATGACGTAGCTACTGCAGCTCGCAAGCTCACACACACAAACTAGCAGCTAGCAAGGGGTACAAAGGAGGGTCAAAGGTCAAAGGGAGGGAATGAAGGCTAATTGTGACTATGGCTATATTTTTTAAATCAATACAACAACTTTAGGCTATCTTTTGGCAAATTTTAATTATCCTTTGGCTAAATTTTATTTATCTTTTATTTAACTTTTCACTTTTCATCTTTTTTACCATAATGTAGTTTCTTTGCCAGTCAAAGATAAATGCAGCAAATAGCCAATTACAAGCAGTGACCAATGGATGACCTCACTGTTAGCATGTTATACTAATGCTAATGTAATGTAATGTCATACTAATGTCCTATTAGCTTGATATCTTCCTGTTCTGTGTTTGTTTCAAATCAGTAGAAACTGTGGTTTGCCTGTTGTAAATGATTAGCTGCTTGTGAGCTACATGTAGCACACGGCTAACACTGGTGCTACAGTTTGTCTGACAGAAACAAAAGACACGCTAACAGAAACAGGCTGAAGCCAGTAGAATCCTTGTTAGCTTCACGTAGCATCACTTCCTGCAGGCGTTCTCTTCGTTCAGTTTTCCGGATCTGGAAGTGGACCGGGATTGGACAGTTCCGTCCGATGACACGTCAGTCGTGATTTGAAGTTTGAAGTTTGGATGAAAGTTGAATCTCTGTTTGTGTTTTCAGCCTTTACTGGGAAAGTGTCTGTTCTTCATGAGAACAAGCGACAAGGCCATAACCACCGCTAACGTACACCAGGTCAGTAACTCCGCCTCTTCCTCCACACCTGCTGACTCACATGTGAGCCACCTGATGGACGTCCTCTCTGTCCACAGGAGGTGGACTTTGCCACGGTGGACGGCAGTGCCGGCGGCCTCCTGCAGGGGGTGGAGCTTCTGCTGGGTGACATGATGTTGCCGGCGGTCAGAGCCCAGCAGGTACGACGTGCCTCGGTCTGTTGTCTTGTTGTCACGTCACAGGTCAGTGCTGTGGTCGCTGACGCGTTCCCCCTGCTGCCTGCAGGAGGCGGCGTCCAGCCCTGCGATCCAGTGCTTGGTGTCGTCGGTGGATCAGTTCCTCGGTAACCTGAGATCAACCAGACGGATGTTGGAGAGCACGTTCAGGCTGCAGCGGGTCGATGTTCCTGTCGTCATGGAGACGCTGAGCAGCCCCGCAGACTACACTGCTGCAGGTAGGCAGATCATCCACTTCCTGCGTGCTGAGGCTTCACTGACGTCCATTATTATTTATAAGATGTCCGGTCAGTGGTTAGTTAGCTTCACGCAGCAGCTGGACACGGTTTCACGTCTGCAACTGTTGGTTTAAATGCAAGACTTTAATGAACGGAAATGTTTTATGTAGATGTATGTAGATGCAACTTTTAGCTCTTTCAGCTAACTTTTAATTATTTTCTGGCTAACTTTTCATTTTCTTTTGGCTAACTGAATATCATTTAGCTAATACTTATTTTTTTTCTTTTGGCTAACGTTTGACTTTCTTTCAGCTTTTGATTACTTTTTGGCTAACATTTCATTTCCTATGGCTAATCTTTGGCTTTCTTTTGGCTAACTTTTGATTATCTTGTGGATAACTGTTGACTTTCTTTCCTTTAACTTTTGACAATCCTTTTGCGAACATTTCATTTTCTTTTGCTAACTTTTGACTTTCTTTACAATTTTGTTTCCCTTGGCTAACTTTTCGTTTTCTTTTGGCTGACTGAATATCATTTAGCTAATACTTATTTTTTTTCTTTTGGCTAACTTTTGACTTTCTTTCAGCTTTTGATTACTTTTTGGCTAACATTTCATTTCCTATGGCTAATCTTTGGCTTTCTTTTGGCTAACTTTTGATTATCTTGTGGATAACTGTTGACTTTCTTTCCTTTAACTTTTGACAATCCTTTTGCGAACATTTCATTTTCTTTAGATAACTTAAGAAGCCACTTTCATTCATTTATTAACTTGTGCTCTCAGCCAGTAACAGTGAGCTGGTGGAGAGTCTGGAGGGCGTGGTCTCCGTGTGGACCAATCAGATGACACAGGTGCTGACTGAGAGCGAGCAGATGAGGAAGGAGGCCGACGATGTCGGACCCTCGGCAGAGTTGGAGCACTGGAAGAGACGAATGGTGACCTTTGGCAGGTTTGACTCTTTTTTTCTGCATCGTAAAGTCATGTATCATCAGCATAATCCCGCATTCTAATTCGTCGAATGCTCTCATGTTTAATCTGAATTAATCTGCTGTAATCTAGCCTGGTGGAGGAGTTGAAGCGTCCTCATGTGAAAAGGATTCTGGGAGTCCTGCAGTTGGCCAGGTCGAGATCGTTACAAACCTGGAGGAAGCTGGTGAGCGTCATTTCAAACTAAAGTTCAGATCGCAGCGGTTACGATGGTTGTCGCTAACATCGGGATTGATTTTTACTGATTATGAAAGGACGGAGAAATCACGGCCAAGATGCACGAGGCCAAAGACAACGTGAAGTACCTGTACACGCTGGACCAGTTCTTTGGGCCGCTGGAGAAATGCACGCCGGTAAAACATCACGTAACCTCAACAAACTTAAAGCTCGGCTCAGTGAGTGTGGAACAGCTAGTCATGTTTCGTCATATTAGTGATGCACTTTGGTAACATTAGTAACAGGTTTTTCAGTAAAAGTGTTTTTACCTAACTTTATTAAAGTGTTTTGTGTAGTTTGTAGTGTATGTTTGTTAACATCTTAACTGAACTATATTTCATGTGTTGGATACAAAGTATTTTGCTAACTTCAGTGTAATGGTCTTGAAAGTCTTCTGTCATTTGTCAAATGTTTCCTTGTTAACATCAGGAATATATTTTTTATGAAGTTAGTCCCGTGTTTTGGAATGTTAGGACATTATTTCTGGGTAACATATTTTTTGTAAAGTTAGTAGCTTTAGTTTTTGTAACATCACCACCGTTAGTTCATTTTTTCCTCTGTGTCTGTTGAGTTTCGGGCGACACCTGAAGGTGTTGATGGTATTTGTGTGCGTGTGCATGCGTGTGCATGTGTGTGCCTGTGTGCGTGTGCATGCGTGCATGCGTGTGCGTGTGTGCGTGTGCGTCTCCCTCTCCTGGACAGACAGGTGTCCTTCAGCACGTCTCCAGAATGATGACCAGCATCAGGTTGATTCACAGCGTCTCTCAGTACTACAACACCTCCGAGAGAATGACCTCGCTGCTGCTCAAGGTCACCAACCAGATGATCAGCACCTGCAGGAGACACCTGACTGTGGGCGTCGGCCACATCTGGGACCACAGCAGGTGACGACCAAGAGATTAGAGATTAGACCAGATTAAATCAACAGATTATTTGGAAAAACCTGATGACAGACAGATGACGGTGTGTGCACGTGTGTGTGTGCACGTGTGTGTGCGCGCGCGTGTGTGTGTGTGCGCGCGTGTGTGTGTGTGTGCGCGTGTGTGTGTGTGTGTGTGTGCGTGCGTGTGTGTGTGTGTGTGTGCGTGCGTGCGTGTGTGTGTGTGCGTGCATGTGTGTGTCAGGCCCGTTCTGCTGCAGCTCATCTCCGACTGCTGTGACCTGAACGTTCAGTACCAGAGAAGCTTCCGCTCTGTCAGAGATCAGCTGAGAGAAAATCCTCAGAGCAGACAGTTTGACTTCAGGTGAAACGTCTACGACTGTCACCACTCCTTCCCACTTCCTCTTTCTTCCTCTCACCACCTCCAACTTCCTGTTTCCTCCTCAGTGAGAACTGCATCTTTGGGAAGTTTGACGCCTTCTGCAGGCGACTGGAGAAGATCGCAGACATGGAGTCCACGCTGGAGAGTCTGTCCGCTCTGACAAACATGAAGGTGGTGGTTCTGGTCCGATCTTCGTCACATGAAAAAGCAAACAAAGAAACATGGCTCAGCACAGAGTGAGCGTTTATGAAGCTGACGTGTGTTTCAGGTCGAGGGCGTCGACAAGATTTACGTGAGCTACCAGACGCTCGTCTCCACGACCAGGTCCAAGACCTACGATGTCCTGGACCATCGTAGGACGGAGGTGACAATCACATGACAATCACATGACAAACACATGACAAACACATGACAATCACATGACAATCACATGACAAACACACAAATGACTTACAGAGAAGACACTTACATTTAACGTAAAAACCATGACTGACAACAACTCTACTGAGGCTAATTCTGCGTTTACACCAAACATGATGTAAAATTTCCATGTGAAGGCACAAGGAAACGCTAACTTCACGTCAGTTGCACCAGGAAAATATTGGTACAACGTTGACAATGTAAAATATTGTAAAAATTCATCGAATGTCCTGACGGAGGAAAGTTGAAGAAGAGGGCGGGGCACAAAGTGGGAGGTGACTTTTGAAAAGGTTGTCCACCTCCACTAGGCCAGGTGACGATATTTCCCCTTTTAGCTAGTGAATATTAGAGTGTTTCTGCTTTAGCATGCAGCTACTTGTTAGCATGTTGAGAATCTTCAGTCTTCAGACACGATATTGTTTTTGTCCGTGTTGTCTTCTGTGTAGAACTATTTGAGTCGCAGCTCAACATATAATCGTGTTATCTGGATATTTTAGTCCGACTTTGGGAAACTTGCTTTTGAAGCCTTGTTTTAAAGTTAGCATCCTCCATTCACTAGCATGATTTTTTGAACACTAACATGTTTTGGTGTTTTCAGTTTGACAGTGACTACGCAGACTTTCAGCTCCAGGTTCAGAGTCTGTTCCAGTCTCTTCAGGTTCTGCTGGACTCCTGCTTCCATCCGTCTCTCACTGTACGTCCATCACTGTCTCCGTCTCCGTCTCCGTCTCCATCTCTGTGTGTATAAATGTGATGCCTGAGTGTCTGTTGTTTCAGACTCACCGGATGATGGAGCTGCTGCCTTTGTTTGAGTCCGGTCCGACGAGCGGTCTGGACTTGAAGCGTTACTTCCTGTTGCTGCTGCAGCGCTACAGCGTGGAGCTGGAGCTGCTGACGAGAACCTTTCAGAGACAGAGGGACAGTCCACCCATTGGACGCTGCCACCCGCCGGTACAACACCAGTCACAGTGATGTCATCACCTGCCTTGTTTCATCGGAACTTAAGTCCAAAACAAAAAGATTCCGTTTACATCACGTCTTTGAAGATGCTAGCTTAACTGTACTTTCCCCCACTGGAGTCTGCGAACATGTTGCTGTACTCTTTTTATGAGTGAAATAGCAAAATCAAATGTTTATCAATTAGCTTACTACATAGCAGAACTAGCCATAATATTAGTGAACCCCTGTAATTTCAAATGAAAATGCTAGCTGGTCATATTAACTTTCTTTGTAAGTGTTTGTTAGCTTTTTTGCTAAGCTAGCTTGTTCTTGTTTGATTAAAAAAATTAAAACACTAGTTAGTCACATAAACCAACCTTCTAACTGGTTGTTAGCTTGTTAGCCTGTTCTTCAAACATAAATAAAAAAGAAGACACTAGCTAAGCACATCAACCTACTTCTAAGGGGTTTTTGTTTAGCTAGCTTGTTCTTCTTTGGTTAGATTAAATAATAACACTAGTTAGTCACATTAACTTACTTTCTAACTGGTTGTTAGCTGTTTGTTCAGCTAGCTTGTTCTTGTTTGGCTTAAAAAGTAAAGATGCTAGTTCACAAATACTGAGTTTCCGTTGTACCCAGAAGTTATAACCATGTAATTACGACCTTTGCAAATTCCTGCTTGGCCTTTCCTGTTCCAACACCTGTGGGCGTGGCTAAAGTGTGAGTGACAGCTCTCTCTCAGGTGGCAGGGCGGGTCCTGTGGTGTCGTCAGCTCTTCAGGAGGATTGAAGCTCCGATGTTGATCCTGAAGAAGAAGCTGGACGTCCTCAAGGTACGACGTCTGATCTCATGTCATTGTGTTATCAGTGATCAATGTGACCTCAGTGACTCCACCCACATGACTCCGCCCCTCTCCCAGGGATCACAGATGTCTGCAGTGATCTCTAGCTACAACAAGGTGGCGGTGGCGCTGGTGCAGTATGAGGTGCTGCACCTGCAAGCGTGGGCAAAGACTGCACAGCGAGTACCTCACTTACTGAGCGCCGCCCTGCTGGTCCGACATGAAAACAGCAAGGTACGAAAAGCACAGAGACGCTATACAAAGACAATCAAAGACTGTATATGCTGACGATCAATGAATGTACTGTATATAAAGACAATCATAAGACTGTATATAAAGATAATCTTATAATCTATGTAAGAAAGTGACTGTATATAAAGATAATCCTATAATCTATGTAAAACAGTGACTGTATATAAAGATAATCTGTGTAAAACAGTGACTGTATATAAAGATAATCCTATAATCTATGTAAGACTGACTATATAAAGATAATCTGTGTAAGACAGTGACTGTATATAAAGATAATCTTATAATCTATGTAAGACAGTGACTGTATATAAACATAATCCTATAAAACAGTGACTGTATATAAAACAAAAGATGTATATAAAGATAATCTTATAATCTATAAGATTATTCTATAAAACAGTGACTGTATATGAAGATAATCTTATAATCTATGTAAGACTGACTATATAAAGATAATCTGTGTAAGACAGTGACTGTATATAAAACAAAAGATGTATATAAAGATAATCTTATAATCTGTGTAAAACAGTGACTGTATATAAAGATAATCTTATAATCTATGTAAGGCAGTGACTGTATATGCTGACGATCCATGATTGTGTCCGTGTGTTCCCAGATTAGCGTGAACCTTGACCCCATGGTGTTGGAGGTCATGGCAGAAGGTCGGTGGATGGTCAGACTTGGTGTGGCTCTTCCTCACATCATGGTGCAGATGTTGACCAGAGAAGAGCAGCTGAAGACTCTCCACAGCCGGTGACAGAACCATGCTGTTATGTAGAGACAGTCTTTCATCGTGAGTGCGGTCTGACCTTTGACCCCTCTCTTGACCTTTGACCCCACTCTTGTCCAGTCTCCTGCAGATGCTCAGTGACTACAGCTCCGTCACGGACCACGTCCCTCCTCTCCTCGTCCCCGCGATGCAGCCGTTCATCAGCCGCGTGGAGGCGGCGCTCTCTCCCGGACTGACCACGCTGTCGTGGAACGCCCTCCACACGGACCAGTGTACGTGTCGGAGCGGGAAAACGAGGTCACATGACTGAGGCCGTGTCATGTGACGCTGACGCTGAGCTGTGGTGTCTCCTGTGCTCAGTCTTACAGAACGTGGACGTGGCTCTGAAGGAGCTGCAGCAGGTTGGTACCAGCTCCTCAGATCTTCTGCAGTGTCGTATGGAGCGGCTGCTGCAGGCCACGGGCCGCTGCCCCCTGCTGGTGCTGCCTGAACACGCGGCTGTGTCTCCTGAGGAGCTGCTGCTGCAGACGGAGGCTGAGGTTCAGACTGTGGCTGAGAGTCTGAGCTGGTAACACACACACACACACACACACACACACACACACACACAGGAAGATGTCACAGCGCCACCTCCTGACCTGTGTGTGTGTGTGTGTGTGTGTGTGTGTGAACAGGCAGAGTCAGCAGGTAGAGAAGTGTGTGTTTGAGCTGATTAATGAACTGAAGAAGAAGATGAAGAAAACCGAGACTGTTAATCTGGAGGTAACACACACACACACACATGTTTGCACTTCTATCATAGTGAGGACCCTCATAGACATAATACATTCTCTAACCCCTTACCCTAACCTTAACCTAAACCCAATTCTAACCCTAACCCTAAAACCTCTGTCAAAATGTCCTCACTCTGCAGCAGGTACAAGAACACACACACACTCTCCTCTCTCTCCTCCTCATGTCCTCATGTCCTCATGTCCTCAGGAGTCCTTCCACTGTCTTCACCCAGACTCCAAACAGAAGACTCGATGTCAGTCTTGTCTTCCGTGTTGTTTCTACAACCTGGTTGGTCAAATCTGTCATCGTAACACCGAAGCCCTGGTCAAAGGTCAGACCCCTCCATCTTTTCCGTCCTCTTCTTTCTTTCTCCGTCCTCACTCGTCTTTGTCCTCTCAGCCACTAAATCGTCTCTCGACGCTCTGAGGTGGAGGCTTCACGTCAGCAGCTATCAGCTGACAGGCTCCGCCCCCCATGGCGGTCGGCCGGCTCCTCCCCCTCCTCTCTTCAGAGCTTCTGTCCAACTTGCAATCCCCAACATCGTCCTCAGACCCAGCATGGACGATATCCAGGTGCGTGTCTGTTCTTCAGCGCCCCCTGTCTGCAGGGACGTGCAGCTTCAACATCTTACTGTGTTTTCACACCGTTGACACTTTTCCACCACACAGTTCTGACTCGGCTCGGCTCGGCTCAGTTTGTTTTTCCTTTCCCATCAGTGACAGAACCTGGTACCTGGTTCTTTTTAGTCCCTGCTCTGATACTAACATGTGACGTGGACAGACTGCCGGCCACTGATTGAGAGCGTCGTCACTGGAAGAGTCACGAGCGCGAACAATGTTGAACTGTAGATGAGTTAAAAAGACTTGAAAATAATCCTGAAAACATGCGTTAATCTGCAACATTTAACAAGGACATTTGTAAAATGTCCATATTTAACAGAGGAGTCTGGTGTATTTAGCGACAGCACTGCTGAAAGACGGAGATGGTGAGCCCAATCACAAGCCGTTCAGCCGTATTTCACTTCAGTCACTGTGTCAGACGGAGTCAGGAAGGACTGAACCATTCAGTGAACTCATCTGTTTAGAAAAGTGAGGAAAAAGAAAACTACTGCTTTGTGTTTGTGTGTCTTTGTGTCTTCAGAACACAGTGAATAAGCTGGTGACGGTCGTTCTGTCCGGAACCAAAGACATTCCTCTGTGGACGTTCTCTCACCTGCAGTACAAACAGCAGCAGGTAAAACAAGAAACAAATAAACAAACAAACAGCCGTTTGGTCGTCGTCAGCCAATCACAGGGCAGCGTTTCCCTCAGGTGGAGCAGGCAGCGGTCCGTGATGCGGGCGACGAAAACCTGCCGAAGCCGGTGGTTCTGAGGCCGATGGACAGACAAGTGTCCGAACACAGAGACATCAACAAGTGTGTGCTTCGTTTTAACATGAAAACAGTCCAGATGCTACAAAAGTGTTCACACGAGCCAACATACATAAAACATACATAAAAAACACTGACATACATAGTTAACACAGTCAATTCATGATTTTAACATGACATTATTAACTCATATATTATTCTGTAAAGCTACTGTTCATGTCAATAATAACTTTTAACAGTTTATTCTCGTCTGTAAACGGAAAACATAAATTAGTTTTTAGCTTAATTGACACTAAATCATCATCATCATCGCTATGTTTAAGCACTTATTAACTGTTATTATCCTGTTATTAATGTTGTTTGTGACTCCTGTTTAGTATCTGTGTGGTTAAAGGTTAATAATGGTTAATAAATGAATAAGTTAACTAACACTTCAGTTCAGTACAGTTATTACCGTGTTAATCTTGAGTAATGTATGAACTGATTCTGTAATTTACCTGAATAACATTATTAAAATGTTTACTTAAAAGATTATTTAACTTAGTTAAAAATGTATGCATGTAATCATTCCATAGCTATAATAAAGCATTTATTATCCTGTTATTATCCTGTTATTAATGCTCTTTTTGACTTGTATTGTAAAGAGGGAAACAAATGTTCATTATCTGTGTGTTTGGAGGTTAATAAAGGTGACTAAATGCTTACAAATGTTCATGTTAGTTCATGTTAGTAAAGGCTAATTATGAATGAAGTGGTGACGTGTGTTCATGTGAATTCATGTTGTCATCAGGCTGGTGATTCAGCTCAGCTCCATCATGTCGTCTCTCAGAGGACAAGCTGCGGAGACACTCAGTGGACTGCCGGACTTCACCATCCTGTGGAGACAGGTCCCTGTCTGTCTGTCTGTCTGTGTTACTGTCTGTCTGTCTGTCTGTGTGTTACTGTCTGTGTGTGTGTTACTGCCTGTGTGTCTGTCTGTCTGTCTGTGTGTGTTACTGTGTGTGTGTGTGTGTGTGTGTGTAGCTGGTCTTCCTCATGTTGTGGGGACCTAAATGTGTCTCCACACTCACATTATGGGGACTTGTCTTCCTTATGGGGACAAAAATCAAGTCCCCATAATGTAAATGACTCCATTTTAAGGTGAAGACATGTTTTAAAGTTAGGCTGAGGTTAGGGTTAGGTTAAGGTTAAGGTTAGGGTCAGGGTTAGGGTTAGGGTCTATGAGGGTCCTCACTATGGTAGAAGCACAAACGTGTGTCACAGTCTCATATTTTATTCCCAATAGAAGATAAACATCATATCAGACGCTGAAACTGAGACATTTTACCATTTCATGAACAATATGAGCTCATTTTGAATCTGATGGCAGCATCACAGAAGAAACAAAAGACTGGAAAAATAAATGGAACAAATCCAAAACAACTGGAGAAACATTTGACAGCTAATCAGGTTACTAACAGCAGGTCAGTAACATAAAAGGAGCATTTCTGTAAAAATAGAGAGCGGCTCACTAATCTGAGACAAACGGTGTCTAAAAAAAAAAGTGGAACAATTTCAGAAAAATGTTCCTCAACGTTAAAGTGCAAAGACTTTGAAGATCCACGTGGTTACAAAAGTAACCTGTGCAGCTCACAGTCTGAACAAAGCTGATGGGAAGAGCATACAGTTTGTCTGCAGTGTGAACACAGTCTCCAGACACTAAGAGGAGCCCCCTGTTGGTGGAGAGTCACCTGTCATGTTTCTGTGTGTAGGAGCCAGAGCAGCAGGTGCAGGACTTCCTACAGAGCCAACCTTCAGTGACAGAGTTCAGCTTCCAGATCTGCTTCTACTCTGTGAGTGTGTGTGTGTGTGTTTACATGGCAGTGTGTCACTTTGTAAACCACTCACTCTCCCACACCAAAGTCCATAGAGAAAATCAGTGATTTTAGCTCACAGGGACACAGGAGCTGCTGGTCTACTGCTGCCTC
>JAFBJR010000631.1:26461-42133 GCA_016785285.1 Brachirus orientalis
CTAAGACTTATGCACAGGACTGTGTGTGTACGACTGATGTCCTGTAAACTAATGAGACAGCAGTAAAATTAAAACAAGACGGTGTAAAATTTGTGCAGATATCTTAAAAAATGTGGCCACAGGAGCGAGAGAAAAAAGTGCTTCGGTCTGAGATTTTGAGAAGACTAAGGCGAAATAATATATGGCCGTGAATGGAGCAAAAATGAGATTTCGTTCTGAGCCTCACTGTTTCCAAAGTTACATCACAAGAACCCCAAGAGATTTTCCTACGTTTTGATGTATTTTTTATGTCTGTGGGACCAAAGGCTTTGGATTTACAGCGAGTTGTTCGTGAAAGTTTTGTGTCTGGATTTTTGTTCGTCTCGCCACACCCATTATAAACTCTGATTTTCTCCAAAATTGATCATGATCATTAAAGGTCGACTGATTAAAAACTATTCAACTGATCAAAAGGTTGAATACAACATCAGTAGAGGAGACCTGTGTCTACATTTTAAACTTTGAATGGCATCTCTAGCTGAAAGTATGTCAGAGCAGTTGATGTTTAAATATGGTAGATCATTTTCAAATTTTTTCGGTTCCTCCAATGCATTCTCTATGGGAAATTCTTCGCATACTTTCGCAAATAACTTTACAAAAAAGTGGAAGATCGAGCCGCACATTTTGATATATTATTTGTTGGTGTGCGACAAAGTGCGTTTGAGTTATTAGCTGAGTGAGTGGTACGTCAGTGGTGTGCTGTGCAAGCACTGCATCCCTAAAGTGTCAGAGTTTGTACAGAGGCAGCACGTTTATCATCCCATGCTGGGGTTACTGAGGTTGCCTCGAGTATTTCTTCACCTCCTCTTTTTCGTGCGAGGTTCGGGAGGCGGAGGTTCGTCTCGACGCCACCATCGGCCCGGTGGAGGAATCCTTCGCTCTGCTCAACAAACACGGGCTGCTGTTTGACGACGGGAAAGCGGAGCTCGTCGACGGCCTGACGTACGCCTGGAAGAACCTCAACGCCCTGGTGAGAACCAGTGGAGCGTACGACCTCAATGAGAGTCCGTTCAGAGACAGCGACACTGTGTGTGTGTGTGTTTCAGGTGGTGCAGAACCAGAACACTTTGGTTGAGATCCAACCCAGCATGAAGGCAGACCTGCTGTCTGCAGTCAAGAGCTTCCAGAGCCATGTTCACAACTTCTGTGACGAGTACAACCACAGGTACACACACACAAACACACACACAGACGCAGCCTTACGTACATGTGACTGTGCCGAGAGCGCCCCCTGCTGCTGAGAACCAGTCCGAGACGCAGAATCTCACTCTCAAGGAAAACCACTCACTCTCCCACACCAAAGTCCATAGAGAAAACCAGTGATTTTAGCTCACAGGGACACAGGAGTTGTTGATCCACTGCTGCCTCCATCACTAAGTTCAAATGTCTTATTTTGTCAATTCGGCATATAAAATCCTTTGTTCAGATTTACCTCAGTGACACAAAGTGACCACACGAGGCAGCAGTGGATCAACAACTCCTGTGTCCCTGTGAGCTAAAATCACTGATTTTCTCTATGGACTTTGGTGTGGCAGAGTGAGTGGTTTACAAACTTCACTTTCCTGTTGGAAAAGTCTGTCTAACAGTGAGATATTGTGCGTGTGTGCGTGCGGGTGTGTGGTGTGCGTCCGTGTGTGGTGTGCGTCCGTGTGTGGTGTGCGTGTGTGTGTGTGCGTGCACACGTGTGTGTGTGCGTGCGTGTGTGTGCGTGCACACGTGTGTGTGTGCGTGTGCAGGGGTCCAGGTGTGGAGGGCGTGGCTCCAGCTGAAGCCAGCGAGCGTCTGCAGAGTTTTCAGGCAGAGTTCGATCAGCTGTGGAGGAAGTTCATCACCTGCTCTGGAGGAGAGGAGCTGTTCGGACTTCCTGTTAATGGTACACGTGTGTGTTTGTGTGTGTGTGTGTGACCAGGTGACTCACTTGTCCCGCCTCTTCCACCTCCTCCTCCTCCTCCTCCTCCTCCTTCATCATCATCATCATCTTCTTCTCTGCAGAGTATCCTGAGCTGCAGAGGATCAAGAGGGAACTCTCTCTTCTGTCCAAACTCTACACTTTATACAACTCGGTCATAGACAGCGTCGGCGGTTACTACGACATCCTGTGGGCCGACCTCAACATCGAGAAGATCAACGCAGAGCTGCAGGATTTCCAGAACAGGTACATATGTCCACAGAGACGTGAGGACCAGAGGAAACATTGTTCTCACTGAATCCGCAATGTGTCACTGAGCTGCTCTCTGCGAGTTTTCAGGATCCGGAAGCTTCCGAAGGCGTTGAAGGAATGGCAGGCCTTCAGAGATCTGAAGAAGACCATCGATGACTTCGCTGAGTCGTGTCCTCTGCTCCACATGATGGCTAACAAGGTCGGACGACACTCACTCCTGGATTATGCCTTTGTTTTGCTCTGCGTTGAAAAGTGGTGAACGTCCTGTGTCGTGTGTCGAGCAGGCGATGTTGCCCCGACACTGGACTCGTCTGAGCGAGTTGACTGGACACGACCTGCAGGTGGAGTCAGAGAGCTTCTCACTCAGGAACATCATGGAGGCTCCACTGCTGAAGAACAAGGAGGACATCGAGGTGATTTTATCTTCATCATGTTGTTACTTTGTTGATTTTGAAACAAAAATGTTTTCGACATTTAACTTTATTATATTTGTGTCTAACGTTTCCAATATTAGTGTTTTATTCCTCTGAAAATCTGAGGAATGATCATGAAATTTGGTCATAAGTTGGGAATAATAGTTTGCTCCATTTAAAGAGTATGGAACAAAATAGTTCATTTCACTTCTGTTGTATTTGTTTCACAGTAAATCAGTTGAACACGCAGTACTGTTTAACATGTTGCTACGATGTTTGTGTTGCATTTCTGACTTCTAAACTGGAACGCGATGAACGCGGGGTCCATGTCAGTTCCAGTGCCTGTGGAATGCAACGTAACCCCAGAATATCCGGGAAAGTCTAGAGCACTTAGTGTACGTGGAGGAATTCCAGTCTAAAGTAGAAAACCTTGTGTTTAAACTGAAACATGTAGCATTAGCATTAGCTAGCTGAGCGTGAGTTTGGACCTTTTGTCCAGTGAGATGACATACAAAAATAAATCTGTACGAGACGTTTGTCCACATACAACATGCAAAATCACCAAAAATCCCCAAAATGGCCGCCTTCCTGTTGGGTTTAGGTTAGAGGTCCTTGTTTACTTTTTTGTGTGTCCAACAGAAACCAAATTTCATTGGTGTACAAGAAACAGTATTTTGCTCCACCCACTTCCAATGTGCCACGCCCACCCAAAGTAATTTTGTGAGTTTCGGTGCCAGTGTAGGACCCTCAAAAACACAACTGAGTGGGGGAAAATCAAATACATTTTTCTAAAATAATGTGAATACATGCGATGAAAATTTGACCCAGAACCCGATTCCATAAAATCTCTGCAAATGTACAGGTTGCTGTGGAAATTTGTATCATTTTCACATGTTATCATTGAAATTCTCCCAATGTTTGGTTAACTATCAGCTAACGATTAGCACTGGCGAGTCTTTAACTGCGGAAGTAGGTGCAACTTAACAATGAGTTTGCGTGAGTTTGTTGTGAAAACATCGTCATTGTCTCGTCCTTCTCCAGGACGTTTGTATCAGCGCTGTGAAAGAGCGCGACATCGAGGCCAAGCTGAAGGACGTCGTCGCCGAGTGGAGCGGCCACGCGCTCAGCTTCGCCACCTTCAGGACGCGAGGAGAACTGCTGCTGAGAGGAGCCGACACGGCCGAGAAAATCTCCATGATGGAGGACAGTCTGATGGTGCTGACGTCGCTGCTGAGCAACAGGTACAAAAATGAACACATGAACAACGACAGAACAAATGAACGAATGAACGGAGGAACATTCGTCTGCGTTCTCCTCCCTCCTGCAGGTACAACGCGCCGTTCAAGCCGTCCATCCAGCTATGGGTCCAGAAACTGTCCAACACATCTGAGATCATGGAGAAGTGGTTGATGGTCCAGAACCTGTGGATCTACCTGGAGGCGGTGTTTGTGGGCGGAGACATCGCCAAGCAGCTGCCTCAGGTCACAACAAACAAACATCATCATCATCATCACCACACACATCTACATGTTTGTGTCACTATGTAAACCACTCACTCTCCCACACCAAAGTCCATAGAGAAAATCAGTGATTTTAGCTCACAGACACACAGGAGCTGTTGATCCACTGCTGCCTCCATCACTGAGTTCAAATGTCTTATTTTGTCACTTCAGTGTTTGAAATCCTTTGCTCAGATTTACCTCAGTGACACAAAATGACCAAGGCAGCAGTAGACCAACAACTCTTGTGTCCCTGTGAGCTAAAATCACTAGGAGTGAGTGGTTTACAAACTTCACTTTCCTGTTGGAAAAGTCTGTCTAACAGTGAGATAAAGACGTGAACATGTTCTGAAGATGTCATAGACTTAGACTGATGTAGCTTTTATTAGCTGAGTCTGTTGTTAAGTGGCTAAAATCATAAGTCGTCCAGCCACATTTCAAAAATCCTGAACTATCCCTTTATCTTTTCTTCTGACCTGAGTTTGTCTCGTCTCGTTCAGGAGGCCAAGCGTTTCCAGAACATCGATAAGTCGTGGCAGAGGATCATGCAGCGAGCGCACGAGGTTCCTAACGTGGTGCAGTGCTGCGTGGGGGACGAGACGCTGAGTCAGGTGCTGCCCGTGTGCCTCTGAGCAAACAGTGGTGTTTGACAGGTGAATGTTCCCTGACTGTGAGCGGCGTCCTCTGTGTGCAGGTGCTGCCGTGTCTCCTGGAGCAGCTGGAGCTCTGTCAGAAGTCTCTGTCCGGTTACCTGGAGAAGAAGCGCCTGGTGTTTCCTCGCTTCTTCTTCGTGTCCGACCCCGCCCTGCTGGAGATTCTGGGCCAGGCGTCGGACTCACACACCATCCAGGTAACAAGTTTACCTCTACTTTGCCTTGACAGTTCTTGAAAACGTGCGAGACTCTGTCTCTGTCTCCGTCCATCAGGCTCACCTGCTCAGTCTCTTCGACAACGTAAACAAAGTCGTTTTCGACGAGAAGATCTACGACCAGATCGTCACGTTTCAGTCTCAGGAAGGAGAGAGTGTGAACCTGAGTCGTCCCGTCCTGGCACAGGTGACACACCAACCTGTCCCGTCTCAGTCGGACGCTTTACCATCAGGCTACATCATTGACAAACTGCTGTGATAAGCGTTTGCTAACTGTGAATTCACGTCGCCTTATTGTAAAGTGGTAACATTTCACGTGACTTCAGTTGACTTCAGTTGCACTTGTCGTGTCGTCAGGGAAACGTGGAGGTGTGGCTTGGGCAGCTGCTCGCCGGCATCAGGCAGACGCTGCACACCATCATCCGTCAGGCGAGCGTGGCCATCGCTGACCCGGAGATGAAGCTGCTGGAGTTCCAGGCGGCGTTTCCAGCTCAGGTCGGTCTGCTGGGGATCCAAATGATCTGGACCAGAGACGCAGAGGACGCACTCGTCCACAGCAAGTCTGACAAAAAGGTGCTCTTATTTTGAAAAAATGAAAGAAAAAAAAGGAGACAGCAGAGGGGAAAACCATGACTGAACATTTTATCCGATTGGCTGACAGATCATGCACACGACCAATCAGAAGTTCCTGGACCTTCTTAACGAGCTGATCGACATGACAACGAGGGAGCTGAGTAAGATGGAGAGGACCAAGTACGAGACACTGATCACCATCCACGTCCACCAGAGGGACATCTTTGAGGAGCTGGTGGGTTTACATGATGTTGCTTCTTTTTTTTTCCAAGTGATGTATGTATGAGGTACTGACAGATAGTTAGTGTGTTATTTACTCTGAGCCCTGAGGTCGCCCCCTGCTGTTGAGAACCACTCACTCTCCCACACCAAAGTTCATAGAGAAAATCAATGATTTTAGCTCACAGGGACACAGGAGTTGTTGATCCACTGCTGCCTCCATCACTAAGTTCAAACGTCTTATTTTGTGAATTCAGCTTTTGAAATTGTTAATTTAGACTTAACTTAGTGACACAAAGTGACCACACGAGGCAGCAGTAGACCAGCAGCTCCTGTGTCCCTGTGAGCTAAAATCACCGATTTTCTCTATGGACTTTGGTGTGGGAGAGTGAGCGGCTCCTTGTGTCTCTGCTGGCAGCCATTTTGTTTTACCCGAGCGTGATCCTGCCTGTCCGTCAGCAGCAGGGGGCGCTGACTGAAGGGTTTTGCGTCTCCTTCAGGTGCGTCTGAACGTGCGCTCTGCGTCAGACTTCGAGTGGCAGAAACAGTCGAGGTTTTACTTCCTGGACGAGTCGGACAGATGCGTCATACAAATCACAAACGTGGAGTTTAGCTACTGCAACGAGTACCTGGGCTGCACCGACCGACTGGTCATCACACCGCTGACTGACAGGTACCGGACACGCCCACTGACCACTGACACGTTCACTGTGCTGCCAGAATCATGTGTCTGACACGTGTGTGTGTGTGTCCAGGTGTTACATCACACTGTCCCAGGCTCTGGGCATGAGTATGGGCGGAGCTCCAGCAGGTCCAGCAGGAACAGGTAACACTGAGACACTGAATGTTCTCACTGACCTGTGGGACGTCACTCTTGTTCTGTGTGTGTGTCCTTCCAGGTAAGACAGAGACCACAAAAGACATGGGTCGCTGTCTGGGCAAATATGTGGTGGTTTTCAACTGTTCAGACCAGATGGACTACAGAGGACTGGGACGCATTTACAAAGGTGTGTGTGCAGCTGGTCTTCCTTATGTTGTGGGGACCTAAATCTGTCTCCACACTCTCATTATGGGGACTTGTCCTCCTTATGGGGACCTAAATGTGTCTCCACACTCACATTATGGGGACTTGTCTTCCTTATGGGGACAAAAATCAAGTCCCCATAATGTAAATGACTCCATTTTAAGGTGAAGACATGTTTTAAAGTTAGGCTGAGGTTAGGGTTAGGTTAAGGTTAGGGTCAGGGTTAGGGTTAGGACACTAGTAATTATGGTTAAGGTTAGAGTAAGTCTGCAGGAAATGAATGGAAGTCAATGGAATGTCCTCTGTAGTCATGGAAACCAGACTGTGTGTGTTTCTTAATCAACAAAAACATCTGGCTTTCAACCATCTTTGTTCAGGAAGTAGAAAGACAGATTACCAAAAATCCATTGTTAGTTTTTCAGCTATATTGATTGGTCTTAAAGGGATAATTCACATTTTTATCACTCACTCTCCCACACCAAAGTCCATAAAGAAAATCAGTGATTTTACATCACAGCACATAGGAGTTGTTGATCCACTGCTGCCTCCATCACTAAGTTCAAATGTCTTATTTTGTCACTTCAGTGTTTGAAATCCTTCATTTATATTTAAATCAGTGACACAAAGTGACCACACGAGGCAGCAGTAGACCAGCAGCTCCTGTGTCCCTGTGAGCTAAAATCACTGATTTTCTCTCTGGACTTTGGTGTGGGAGAGTGAGTGGATTGTGTGTACTTTTGGCCAAAGCCTGGTGGTGAAGAAACACCAGTTGATCTCCTGGTCCATGTCATGGTCCATGTCTTTAAGTTGTGGTCTCTGTGTCTCTGGAGGTCTGGCTCAGTCTGGCGCCTGGGGTTGCTTTGATGAGTTCAACCGCATTGAGCTGCCGGTGCTGTCAGTGGCCGCTCAGCAGATCTACATCGTCCTGCAGTGCAAGAAGAACCAGAAGAAACAGTTCATCTTCACAGATGGAGACATGGTCGACATGGACCCAGAATTTGGCATCTTCCTCACCATGGTAAGTAAATCTGCTCTGCAGGAGCATCAAGAGCCGGGTTCTCTTTCACAGTCTCAGATCTCAGAACTGATGCAAAACCCTGTGTCCAGACCTGAACCATACCTCTTTGTCCTCTAGAACCCTGGATACGCCGGTCGCCAGGAGCTGCCCGAGAACCTGAAGATTCAGTTCCGCTCAGTGGCCATGATGGTACCGGACCGGGCCATCATCATCAGGGTCAAACTGGCCAGTGCAGGGTTTCGTGACAACCGGGTTCTCAGCAGGAAGTTCTACACACTCTACAAATTGTGTGAGGAGCAGCTGTCCAAGCAGGTCAGGAGATGGACCTGGACCTCGGTTCTCAGTTCAGTTCAGATGTTTATCTTTATGATGATGTTCTGTTGTCACTCCAGGTCCACTATGACTTTGGTCTGAGGAACATTTTGTCGGTTCTGAGGACGCTGGGGGCTGTGAAGAGAGCGAACCCATCAGAACCAGAGAAGACCGTGGTGATGAGGGTCCTGAGAGACATGAACCTTTCCAAACTGGTGTGTGCTGCCATTTACCCACTGAACTAAACACTGTGATCCACCAGGGGGAGCCCTCTGTACTGCATATGGTTGTTGCCTCATGCTGCCATCTTGTCTATGTGGCACCAACAGGAAGTTGTCTATTTTGAATTTTGAATTTGTTGTCTGAATAACGTTAATCATACCAACATAAAAACTGGGTCAATCTGCACTGGACACATCGAGGATGGAAAGTTAACAAATGGTCTTGCCCATTCAGAAGGGTGTTGCCACAGCAACCATTAGACCAACCTTTGCTGTGAAACAGGAAATGTCTTTGTTACTTCACCATACACAGACAGATTTACTGAAAACGTTGTATGTGAGATACGGGACCCAGACAGAACACATCTGCAACAGTGCCACCTGGTGGCGCATGCGAGGGCCTACACAATGGACACAGTATATAAAGATTTTACAACTTAATATTGACTTCTTTTACAATAACCTGATGTTGATGTTGATTGGTTTGTGTCTGCAGGTGGATGAGGATGAACCTCTGTTTATGAGTCTGATCAATGATCTCTTTCCTGGAATTGGTACGTTTCTGTTCTTAGTTTAACCACAAAGTGATTCAGGACTTGTTATTTCCACTTCTTCTTCTTCTTCCTCTGTAGTCCTGGATAAAGCCGGGTATCCTGACCTGGAGTCGTCCATCGTGGCTCAGGCTCAGCAGGCGTCTCTGATTCCTCATCCTCACTGGATCCTCAAACTGGTTCAGCTCTACGAGACACAGAGAGTCCGACATGGTACGACATATGATCACCACAGACAGACAGAACATGTTAGCATTAGTGTTATGGTGCGTTCCAGGTTATTAAAAAAGTTCCTGAAAATTCAACTTCCTGTGTATGCTCTGTGCTTCTGCAGGTATGATGATGTTGGGTCCCAGCGGTGCAGGTAAAACCACCTGCATCCACACACTGATGAAGGCCATGACTGAGTGTGGCTCCGCCCACAGAGAGATGAGGATGAACCCTAAGGCCATCACGGCCTCGCAGATGTTCGGCATGCTGGACGTCACCACCAACGACTGGACCGACGGGATCTTCTCTACACTGTGGAGGAAGACTCTCAAGGCCAAGAAGGTGGAGGAATGCTCAGATATGGAGTGATGGAGCTCCTCCATCAGCTGCTCCACAGAGGTGTAATGTTTCTGTCTGTGTGCGTGTCAGGGGGAGAACATCTGGATTGTTCTGGACGGTCCGGTCGATGCCATCTGGATCGAGAATCTCAACTCAGTTCTGGATGACAACAAAACTCTGACGCTGGCGAACGGAGACCGAATCCCAATGGCTCCGTGCTGCAAGGTGACATCATGACATCTGTCCGTCACCTTTCAGCGATTAGTTTAACTTTGAGTCATAGGAGAATCTATCGTCAGCAAATACGTTTAAAGCCTCTTTTATTCTGATCAAAAAGCTGTCTGCTAACACCCACTAATATCTGCTAACACCCCAAAACTCTGACGCTGGCGAACGGAGACCGAATCCCAATGGCTCCGTGCTGCAAGGTGACATCATGACATCTGTCCGTCACCTTTCAGCGATTAGTTTAACTTTGAGTCATAGGAGAATCTATCATCAGCAAATATGTTTAAAGCCTCTTTTATTCTGATCAAAAAGCTGTCTGCTAACACCCACTAATATCTGCTAACACCCACTAACATCTGCTAACACCCGCTAATATCTGCTAACACTCACTAATATCTGCTAACACCCACTAACATCTGCTAACACCCGCTAATATCTGCTAACACCCAGTAATATCTGCTAACATCTGCTAACATCTGCTAACACCCACTAACATCTGCTAACACCCACTAATATCTGCTAACACCCGCTAATATCTGCTAACACTCACTAATATCTACTAACAGCCGCTAACATCTACTAACACCCACTAACATCTGCTAACACCCACTAACATCTGCTAACACCCGCTAACATCTGCTAACACCCGCTAACACCCACTAACATCTGCTAACACCCACTAATATCTGCTAACACTCACTAATATCTACTAACACCCGCTAACATCTGCTAACACCCGCTAACACCCGCTAACATCTGCTAACACCCACTAATATCTGCTAACACCCGCTAATGTCTGCTAACACTCACTAATATCTACTAACAGCTGCTAACATCTACTAACACCCACTAACATCTGCTAACACCCACTAATATCTGCTAATACCCACTAATATCTGCTAACACCTGGTTGCATCTGCTAACACAGAATAATATCTACTAACACCTACAAACACTGGCTAACATTTACAAACACCAGCTAACCTCTGCTAACACCCTCTATCATGTTCTAACGTCTACTACTAGTGGCTGACATCGGCTAACATCTGCTAACACCTACAAACACCAGCTAACCTCTGCTAACACCCTCTATCATCAGCTAACATCTGCTAATATCTACTAGTAACATCTACTAAAAGCTGCTAATATTTGCTAACAGTGTAACACTTCTTCTTTTTACCAGGTTCAAATACCCAGAATTTTCCCACTAACTTTGGTGTAAACAAGGTCACGTAGAAGTTTTACCGTGGAGACTTGTGTCTCGTGTCTTGTGTCTTCAGATCGTCTTTGAGGCCCACAACATTGACAACGCCTCCCCGGCCACAGTGTCCCGGAACGGGATGGTGTTCATGAGCTCATCGGTGCTCGGCTGGAGCCCCGTCCTTCAGGCCTGGTTACAGAAGCTACCGGAACAACAGGCCGACGCCCTGAAATGCTGCTTTGACTCCTGCTACCAGGTGAGGACGGGGACAGAATCCTGGACGTGAGACAGTGTCCGTCCTGACCGAGTTCCTACATCAACAAAAACAAAAACACAGGAAACCTGGAGGAAGGACTCGTCTGAGGCGCGTTTGACGGTGAAGCGTCTGAGGTTAACAGAGTGATTTCATTGGCTGCTGCTCTCTCTTGTCTTTGTCTTTGTCTGTCCCACCAACAGGACCTGTTGGACTTTGTCTTCACTGCAGTGTCTCCAAAGATGCAGGTGTTGGAGTGTATGTACATCAGGCAGACCATTGACCTGCTGCAGGTACGACATGAGTCTAAACTGAAGGTCCATTTACACGAGAATCTGCAAATGTTTTCTTATCGCACTGGTTTTTTTTTCCACACAAAACCAATGTTTTTGGAGCCATAAAACACTAGAGGATTTAGAAAACCTCTACTGCTGTACTAAAGTCGTTTTGGGCGAAGACATTTCTTCAAACAATGACTTGTTTACAGAAAACACTTTTTAGAATGAAAAACAAAAGTAGTCGTACAGGGAAAGTTCTGTATCTGTGCGGATAAGTTCTGAATAATCTTTTTTAAAAATGTTTTCAGGGTTTGCTTCCTGCAACAGAGGAGAAACAGGGTTGCCACGGCGACGTGGGTCGGCTGTTTGTGTTTGCGGTCATGTGGTCTCTCGGTGCTCTGCTGGAGCTGGACGACCGAGCCAAGATGGAGGCCTTCCTGAAGGTTCGTAGACGACTCTCTTCTCTTTGGTCAGTCACGTTACAAACGCTGTGCTGGAGGTTTCTGACCTGTCCTACAGCGCCACCTGCTGGACACATGACAAGATTACGATACAACATGACTCGGTCGATCGAGTTAGCGTTCACAGAGTTTTCTCACAATGAGCTGTGGTTTGTTTTGTTTTGTCTCCAGGACCACAGCTCGGCTCTGGACCTGCCTCTCACTCAGGACAACCAGACAATCTTCGAGTTTGTCGTCAACGAGCAGGGACAGTGGGAGCACTGGTCCAACAAGGTCTGTGGACTCACCGAACTGTCCCCGTGTCCTCACGTTTCCTCCGTGACACCTTTTAATGTCCGGTAACTCTCACCGCCTGTGTTCGTCACCACTGTCCTCCAGGTCCCAGAGTACGTCTACCCCAAAGACCAGGTCCCCGACTACTCGTCCATCCTGGTTCCCAACGTAGACAATGTGAGGACGGACTTCCTGATGCAGACCATCATGAAGCAGGGAAAAGCTGTGCTTCTGATCGGAGAACAGGGAACCGCCAAGACCGTCATGATCAAAGTAACGAGAAACTACAAATTTGGTTCCTTTGTGGATTCACCTCAGCTAGCTGCTGCTGATGTGTTTCTCTCTGGCTCCCCCTGCAGGGCTACACCGGTAAACTGGACCCGGAGGTTCACCTCAGTAAGGCGGTCAACTTTTCGTCAGCCACGCTGCCCGGCATGTTCCAGAGAACCATCGAGAGTTACATCGACAAGAGAATGGGCGCCACTTATGGGCCGCCAGCCGGACGCAAAATGACCATTTTTATAGACGACATCAACATGCCCGTTGTCAATGAATGGGGAGACCAGGTCAGCTTCAGACTCTGTTGTTATGATGTCTTTTTTTCCTTCATTTAGCATCTATTTTTGCTATATTATGATTCTGCCAGAATTCTGCCAGATTATTGAAACACTTGTTCCTCAGATTACCAATGAGATTGTGCGTCAGCTGATGGAGCAGCGAGGTTTCTACAGTCTGGATCGTCCTGGAGAGTTCATCAACGTGGTCGACGTTCAGGTAACAAACTCATGTCGCGGAAATTCTTGATTTATTAAAGCTGGGTCTCTAAATTCTGTTTCCTTTCTATATCGATTCATTTAGAGATATTTCAGTTTTTATACAATTTACTTGGTTAGAAATGAGATTTTCACAGAACTAAAGCTGCAATTTGGATAAAGTCTGGATCTCTGATCTTTTTATTTAAAATGACCTCACAGTGTAACTGTACAGCACAGTTGTAGATGATAATCCAAACTCTAAAACCTGTTCAAGCTCAAAATATACAGCCTAGAAACGCCTTTAGACATTTTAATGTAATTAAGTTGTCCAGCAGAGGGCGACAATCACAACAACAAAACACCATAAAAACAGCGTGTGGACGTTTTTCTGCCGACGGTTCAGTCGGTGAAGAATCTTCCAAACAAAGATGGAAAAACAACCGTTACCATCTGTTTAAAAGCGTCATTTAGAAAATGTAACGATGGTGTGTGTGCGATGTGGATGTTTTGCAAATTTACCAAACGTGCAAATCGCCAAGACAGACTCGGCACTCAAAATGTCTGGCTTCCTGTTGAGTTGAGTTCATGGTGTCCAGAGACTTTTTGTCTGTCTTGGGCTGTTACATGTTTCCACCAAGTTTCATGAATTTTGGTGTAACACGGTTTCGGTTTCACACCAGGGGGCGCTACTGAGCCATTTTATTTATTTATTTATTTAACCTAGCCCGATGAGTTATATTTAAAAATATTTAAACTGTTGTGACTAAAGTGAACGACACAAATTTCCCGTCTTTGCAGGATTTGCGCCCCCTGGTGAAACGGACATGTCTCCTCTAATCTTTGCAGTAATCTAATTTAATCTCATTGTGTGAAAATCAGATGTTGCGTTAAGTTTGGTTGCCGCCTCACGATAAAATCCTCCCCGCGTCCTGAAGCCAACCTAAGTAACATCCGTAGCATCGTTTCTCAGCTGGTGGCGGCCATGAATCACCCGGGCGGCGGTCACAACGACGTCCCGCAGCGTCTGAAGAGACAGTTCTCCGTCTTCAACTGCACGCTGCCGTCCAACTCGTCCATCGATAAGATCTTTGGTACGGTGGCTCAGGGACACTTCTGTCCAGAGAGAGGATTCTCCGCCGAGGTCTGCGAACTTGCCGCCGCCCTCGTCCCCACGACCCGGCGAGTGTGGCAGACCGTCAAGGCCAAGGTAAAGAGACTCCGCCCTCTTTTGTCCAATTCTTTCTCTTTACCTTTATTTTCTTTCACCCTGAAACTTTTACAATTAACAGAATTTCATTATGTTCATTTAATTTTGATATATAATTGAAATTAATTAAAGTTTACATTTTAAAAAAAAGTCATGTGTCAGTAATGGACACAGAAAATCCCCAATGCTTTTATTCTGAAGTTCTGATCCACAACTGTGTGCACATGTAGTTGTCATTTATTTTCCTGAATTAAATTTTTTCCTCAACACTTTTTCTTAAATTCTTAAATTCACTTTTCTTAAATCCAGTTTTCCCGTTTAGTTTTTATTTTCTTAAATCCTTTAACTCAGATTTTATTTTTCTCAGTTCTTTGTTTTTTGTTTTGCTTATATTTATGCTTACAGTTACAAGAAAGTACCAAAAATTATTAAAAATTTAGGCGTAAAACTATAAACATTTTTATTTATTTATACCTTTTATTTAAAATGACCTCACAGTGTAACTGTACAGCACAGTTGTACAGTTGTAGATGATAATCCAAACTCTAAAACCTGTTCAAGCTCAAAATATACAGCCTAGAAACGCCTTTAGACATTTTAATGTAATTAAGTAATTAAGCTGTCCAGCAGAGGGCGACAATCAAAATTTTATCATTTATTTTCTTGAATTTTTCTCAATAGTTTTTTTCTTAAATTCGGTTTTCCCATTTAGATTTTATTTTCTTAAGTCCCTTAACTCAGTTTTTATTTTTCTCAGTTTATTTTTGTTTTGCTCATATCTATGCTTACATGTACCAAAAATTATTAAAGATTTAGACGTACAACTATAAACTGAACATTTAGGAGTTTGTTTAGAATTTAGCAGTTTTTGATGACATATTTATGTAAAATGTCCACGTATCCACACACACACACGCACACCTCCGACATGTCCACGTGTCCACATATTGTTGTGAAGGGAAACTGGTTGGTCCCACACACACACACACACACACACACACACACACACACACCTCCGACGTGTCCTCGTGTCTCCATGTTGTTGTCTTTTCTAAAATCCACTCCACTGTTTTCATTTCAAACAGACTAAAATCTCGTCTGAAAACAGAGACGTTTGATCACGGTGTTGTCTCAGTTTTAGCCTGAAAACTCCAGCAGTGACCTGCGGGTTCAGAGGTCGTCCAGACCCACGCAGGACGCTCTTGTTTTCTAACGTTAGTGTGGACGTGACTTCACAGCGTCTCTGCTCTGTGTTTTTTCAGATGTTACCGTCTCCTGCAAAGTTTCACTACATTTTTAACCTGAGGGACCTGAGCAGAATCTGGCAGGTGAGAGGATCAGGGTTCAGAAGAAGAAGAAGAAGAAGAAGAAGAAATCATATCTGATCATGTGACGAACATGTGACACCATGTTCATCACCAGAAGCTTTATTATTCTGCACTCTGTCATGTTATGCTGTGCTTAATAATGCTGTGTCATGTCATGTTGTGTGTAATAATGCTGTGTCATGTCATGTTCTGTGTCATGTCATGTCATGTGTGTAATAATGCTGTGTCATGTCATGTTCTG
>JAFBJR010000631.1:48030-67302 GCA_016785285.1 Brachirus orientalis
GTGAGTGTGAGTGCACCACAGGAAATCCCCCAGCAGTCTAGGTCTATAGCAGCATAACTAAGAGATGGTTCAGGTTTCCCTGAGCCAGCTCTAACTATAAGCTTTATCAAAAAGGAAGGTTTTAAGTCTAACTTTAAATACAGAGACAGTGTCCGCCTCCCGAACCGACATTGGCAGTTGGTTCCACAGGAGAGGAGCCTGGTAACTAAAGGCTCTGCCTCCCATTCTACTTTTATGGACTCTGGGAACTACAAGTAAACCTGCGTTTTGGGACCAAAGTGATCTGTTAGACTGATAAGGTGAAATGAAATCTTTAAGATATGATGGGGCCTGATCATTAAGTGCTTTGTACGTGAAGAGGAGGATTTTAAATTGATTGAAATACATTGTCATGGTTTCTTGTGTATTATGCTGGTAAATCCTCTTTTAGTGTCACTTAGCATAATTTGGCCTCATTTTAGCTCCCTTTATCCCATTCAGCAATTATTTATTACCCGCTTTAATCTTTTGTTTAGTTTCTAATGACCTCTTGTAGCTGTTTTAGCCTCTTTTCTAGCATTTTAGCTACTTTTTGTTTGTACTATATTGGTAAATTTTTTATCCTGTTTTAGCAGTGTCAGCTTACTTTAGCTTCTTTTTAGCTTCTGTCAAACTTTTTAAGCTGCTTTAGCATATTTTCTATCTTATTTTAGACAGTTTCCCCCCTTTTAGCCTCATATAGCCTTTGCTAATGTGGATATGATTATAAATCTGTCAAATAAAATGTCAATTCCAATTTTTTCAGCTCTTTAAGCTTTTTTTTAGCCACAATTAGCTTAGTTTAGTAAATTTTAGATTTTTTTAGCATCTTTTGATGCTGTTAGCTTCATTGTCTCAATGTTTAAACTTGATTGACGCACCGTAAAGGTCAACAATCATCATAAATGGTCATTACTGTCTCTGATTGGTCTTCTCTTGCTCCTCCCCTTCTGTAGAATACATGAACAACGTCCTGGCAAGCGGCGAAGTCTCAAACCTGTTTGCTCGCGACGAGTTGGACGACATCACTCAGGATCTGATTTCGGTCATGAAGCGCCAGCATCCACGTCGACCTCCGACCCCGGAAAACCTCTACGACTTCTTCCTGTCCCGAGTGCGGAGCAACCTCCACGTTGTCCTGTGCTTCTCGCCAGTCGGGGAAAAATTCCGCACTCGTTCTCTAAAGGTGAGTGACAGACATGACGACATCCTGTGACCTTTGACCTTCAGCCTCCCCAGTAAACCCTGACCTCTGACCTCAACAGTTCCCAGGCCTGATATCGGGCTGCACTGTGGACTGGTTCCAGCGCTGGCCCCGGGACGCCCTGATCGCTGTGTCGCATCACTTCCTGTCCCAGTACCAGGAACTTCGCTGCTCTGAGGACGTGAAGCAAAGTGTGGTGGTTACCATGGGAACCTTCCAGGTAACGCCCCCTAATCGTGACCAGGTGTGTTGGATTGTCATATTGAGCAGACAGATGACATGACCTCTGACCTGACCTCAGGACCTGGTGGCAGAGAAATGTGGCGAATACTTTGAGCGTTTCCGACGTCAAACGTTCGTGACGCCCAAATCGTACCTGTCCTTCATCGACAGCTACAAGGTCATCTACTCCGAGAAGATCGCACATGTCGGCACGCTGGCCCAACGCATGAAGACGGGTACGTCTGACCATGATGATGATGCTTCTTATTTACATCGGAACTTGGGAGTCGGATGTTACCCCCTGAGTTCACTGCATTCTTTTACTTCGTTCACTTAAGTCGGAAATGCAAAAGTATCTAGCCATTGTTAGCAATAACAGTCTCTATATAGTATTTTGCTCACACAGTCGTAGCAACAAGTTCTGTGGATGTGACTGATTTACTGTGAGGCAGAAGTGATCGTAAAAGTAGTGATGTTTGGATGTTTCTAAGATGGTGGCAGCCATCTTACATCCATCAAACATTAACGTCTCCTTTTGAACACATTTCCTGTCTACTAATCAGTGAGTTAGTAAACAATATTGGCATCTTTTTAGTATCTTTTGTTTAGTTTTTAGCATTAGCATAGTTTTTAGCATTTTAGCATCTTTCTTTTCCCCTATTTCAACCTAGCTTAACCTATTTTACATTCTTTAGCCTCTTGTCAGTTTGTCTTCTTCTTCTGTTAGCTCTAGTTAGCCCTTATTTTAGCATCTTTCTTTTAGCCTTTTTCAGATATTTTGTAACGTTGACACTGTCCAGCAGGTGATGGACACCTGAACAACCACCTGGGAGATTAGTTCTCAGTTCTTAGATGTTTTTGTCTGTAGGTCTGTGTAAACTGATGGAGGCGGAGCAGTCGGTGTCTCAACTCTCTGAGCAGCTGGTGGTGAAGGAGCAGGAACTTGCCGTCGCCTCCAAGAGGACAGATCAAGTTCTGCAGGAGGTCACAGCCAAAGCTCAAGCTGCAGAAAAGGTCTGACACACAACGACATGTGGAAACACAACGCTGCTTTTATTAACACGCCAATGTTAGTGGAAACATTAGCATCTGTTCATCTTTAGCCTGTTTCAGTTTCCCTGTCTGTATTAGCGTCGGCTACCTGCTTTTGACCCCTTGCTCCTTTTATTTACATATTTTGGCTTCTTTTCTGTTTGTTTTGTGTGTGTGTGTGTGCGTGCATGCATGTGTGTGTGCATGTGCGTGTGTGTGTGTGTGCGCATGCGTGTGTGTGCGTGTGTGTGTGTGTGTGTGCGCATGCGTGTGTGTGTGCGTGTGCGTGTGCAGGTGAAGCAGCAGGTGCAGAAGGTGAAGGACAAAGCTCAGCTCATCGTTGACGAGATCGAGGTGGACAAAAAGGCGGCAGAGTCCAAACTGGAGGCTGCGAAGCCGGCGCTGGAGGCTGCTGAGGCAGCACTGCAGGTCACACACACACACACACTGTCACATCACCAGAACCTTCAAAATAAAAGCTGTCCAGGAGGGGAATGACAGAGAGGAAGTAAGGAGGGACAAAGCAAGGAGAAGAAAAACAGAATGTTCTCTCTCTCTGTGTGTTTAGCTTGTCTTCCTTATGTTGTGGGGACCTAAATGTGTCTCCACACTCACATTATGGGGACTTGTCCTCCTTATGGGGACCTAAATGTGTCTCCACACTCACATTATGGGGACTTGTCCTCCTTACGGGGACCTAAATCTGTCTCCACACTCACATTAACATAAATAACATAATTTTAACATAAATGACTCAATTTTAAGGTTAAACTTAGGCTGAGGTTAGGGTTAGGTTAAGGTTAGGGTAAGGGGCTAGAGAATGTATTATGTCTATGAGGGTCCTCACTGTGATAGAAGCACAAACGTGTGTGTGTGTGTGTGTGTGTGTGTGCAGACCATCAAACCTGCAGACATTGGCACTGTGAGGAAGCTTCAGAAACCTCCTCACCTCATCATGAGGATCATGGACGTGGTGTTGCTGCTGTTCCAGAGGAAGGTCAGAGGTCACGCACGCAGCTCGTCACTGACGTCAGCGTCGGGACTTTAATTAATCTCATTCTTCGTTTTCCCTCAGATTGACGCGGTGACGGCCGACCCGGAACAACCGTGTGCGCGACCTTCGTGGGCCGAGGCCATGAAGCTGATGCAGAACCCGGCCTTCCTCAGCATGCTGCTCAACTTCAACAAGGTGGCCATTTTACTGTGATGACATCGTCTGTCAGTGTACACACAGCTGTGACAACACACACACACACACACACACACACACACACACACACACACACACACTCACTCAGCAGTTTTAAAAGCAGGTGATAATCTGCAGTGTGATACTGAGACGGGAGTTTCCCACTCAGTGTGTGTGTGTGTGTGTGAGTGTGTGTGTGCTGGAAACCCCCCTTAACCTTTACGTCTGTTTCCATCAGTAAACAGGTGTTGGCACGTTATATTGTATCACCTAAAATAGAGATTAAAGTGTAGATCATGGCCTTAAACTTTGTATATTTTAATCAGAGCAGAAATGAGGTCAAGTCTAAACTGGATTCTGGTTTTAAATTAGAAACACCGATAAATTCTGTTGTCAAATCTGATTCATGCTTTTATTATAAAAACATGAATATAATCAATGTGCTGAAAGACGCACAGAGAACCTGTCAACATGTGGACTGTCCCCACAGAGACACAAGTAAAAACTGATTTTTAGACTTTTTATTCCACAACAAAAGAGTTGTGGAATAAAAGTTTAAGGTCTAATATCTTCAGAACATGTTCACGTCTTTATCTCACTGTCAGACAGACTTTTTCCAACAGGAAAGTGAAGTTTTTAAACCACTCACTCTCCCACACCAAAGTCCATAGAGAAAATGAGTGATTTTAGCTCACAGGGACACAGGAGTTGTTGATCCACTGCTGCCTCCATCACTAAGTTCAAATGTCTTATTTTGACTTTTCGGCATATGAAATCCTTTGTTCAGATTTACGTCAGTGGCACAAAGTGACCACACGAGGCAGCAGTAGACCAGCAGCTCCTGTGTCCCTGTGAGCTAAAATCACTGATTTTCTCTATGGACTTTGGTGTGGAGGACTAAGCATTGACCATGGTGGACTTAGTGTCTCCTCTGTCCTGCAGGACTCTATCACAGAGGAGATGGTGGACCTCATCTCTCCATACCTGAACATGGACGACTACAACATGGAGTCAGCTAAGAGAGTGTGTGGTAACGTGGCAGGTCTCTGCTCCTGGACTCAGGCCATGGCCGACTTCTACGCCATCAACAAGGAAGTGCTGCCTCTGAAGGTACGGTGGTCAGAGTGAGGTACGTGTCCTCGGACAAGGTGTCAGGAGCAATGACATGTGTGTGCGTGTGCGTGTGCAGGCTAACCTGGCTCTGCAGGAAGCTCGTCTGGTCGATGCTCAGGCTGAACTCTGTAAAGCTCAGGAACAGCTGGACGCTAAACAGCAGGAGCTGGACGCTGTGCAGGTCAGTGTTGATGCCATTACTGCTTTGTTTAACAAAGCCTGATCATGTTTTAACGTCTCCATGACAACAACAGAGACATTGTGTTGACTGTTTGTCCACCAGTAGAGCACCGGTAGCTGATGTCACAGAACCAAAACAACACTCTTTTTGGCAGTAGGTGGCGCTGTGTGCATTCCCCTTAATTTACCAGTAGGAGGGAAAAGATTATTACTGCAGGTCTGATTGATTCCATACTGGTGAAAACCACCAGGGGGCAGTATAAGGGTCAGATAAATTTGCTGGATCTCTGTGGATTTAAAGTGACAGTGAACTCTTACAGCTTAAAACCAGCAGAGGTGAAGTTTATTTTTTCTTGCCAACATGGTGGCGTATTTACAAATGTAATTCACTGGTTCACCCTGAACTTCAGGCCCTGTACGACGCCGCCATGAAGGAGAAGCAGGACCTGGAGGACGACGCCCAGGCCTGCCGCCGCAAGATGGCCAATGCTACGGCTCTGATCGACGGGCTGGGCGGAGAGAAGGTCAGCGTTCATCCTTCCATCTATTCACCCACTCATCTGTGATCTGTCCACCTCTTTTCACCCGTTCATCTCTCTCTCCTGGCCTTGTTACGTTCCAGGTCCGTTGGACCGACAGCAGCGTCGCGTTCCAAACTCAGATCACACACCTGGTGGGCGACGTCCTCCTGTCCACGGGCTTCCTGTCGTACGCCGGCCCCTTTAACCAGGAGTACCGCGGCCTGCTGCTGACGCTGTGGAAGAAGGAGATGGAGGAGAAGCTCATCCCCTTCAGTCCTGTAACGTCTCACCTCAGTACGCCTTTTATTTTTCAAAACATGCGCCGACTCGTGTAAATCAGCTGCGCTGTCCCTGCAGGACTTGAATGTGATTGGTCTGCTGGTGGACAACGCCACCGTGAGCGAGTGGAACCTGCAGGGTTTACCCAGCGACGACCTGTCCATCCAGAACGGCATCGTGGTCACGAAGGCGTCGCGGTACCCGCTGCTGATCGACCCCCAGGGTCAGGGCAAGACCTGGATCCAGAACAGAGAGAGAGAGCAGCAGCTGCAGGTGAGGGGCCATCAATGCTACAGCTAATGCTAAACTAGTTACTAGTTAAGTGAGACATTGACGTACATATTTACTAGTTTGCAGAAGTTCAAAAACTTCAACCTCAGCAGCTGAAGCTAACAATGCTAATCTTTGCAAAGGATCTAACAGAACACAGTGTTTCTGTGTACCACTGGCTCTTTGTGTAAGTCTTCAGGTGAAGAAGTCGGTGTAAACACATCTTGACCCAGCATGCTTTGCTTCCTCTGCGTCTCAGGTGACGTCCCTCAACCACAAATATTTCCGCTCCCACCTGGAGGACAGTCTGTCTCTAGGACGCCCCCTGCTTCTGGAGGATGTAGGAGAGGAACTGGACCCGGTTCTGGACAACATTTTGGACAAGAACTACATCAAATCTGGATCGACATACAAAGTAAGTCTGACACAAAAAAAAAAAAACAAAACCACAAGAGAGCCACAGTCACCGACCCGCTTGGTCCTGCAGGTGAAGGTTGGAGACAAGGAGGTGGACGTGATGAAGGGCTTCATGCTCTACATCACCACCAAGCTCGCTAACCCAGCGTACAGTCCTGAGGTCAGCGCCAGGACGTCCGTGGTCGACTTCACTGTGACCCAGCGAGGCCTGGAGGACCAGCTGCTGGGACGAGTCATCCTGCTGGAGAAACAGGTCCTCATGGTCCACATGGTTCTCACCCCACAGTTGATGAGTTAGAAGACATTGTAGTTAGTTTGTTGCAAGGCTACATACTATTGTCCAACAACCAAAGTCAGGCAGGTAACCCGAACAACCTCTTAGCATTGGGTCTGAACGAGAGTATGGTTTGTGCCACATTTTTCTGTCCGAACCCGACTGAGCCCAAGAGAATATTGACCAAACCTGGCCCAAACACGTCACTCATTTTGGGATTTTTGTCTGAACCTTGTCGGGTTCGGGTCGGGGTTAGGGTTAGACCAAGTACATGAGCCAAAGTTTGAACCTGTGGCTCTGTGCAGGAGCTGGAAGCAGAGCGAGTGAACCTTCTGGAGGAGGTGACGTCTAACAAGAGGAAGATGCAGGAGCTGGAGGACAGTCTGCTGTTCAGGCTGACCAGCACACAGGGGTCCCTGGTGGAGGACGAGTCTCTGATTGAGGTTCTGAGGGTCACTAAGGCCACCGCTCAGGAGGTACTGGTTCTGTATGACTTCCTCTTCCTCTTCTTCTACTCTTTTTCTCACTAAACTCAGAATTGTCCTTGTTCCAGGTGAGTGAGAAGTTGGTGGTGGCAGCAGAGACGGAGGTGAAGATCAACCAGGCCAGGGAGGAGTACCGTCCAGTGGCCACCAGGGGGAGCATCCTCTACTTCCTGATTGTGGAGATGTCGCTGGTGAACGTCATGTACCAGACGTCACTGCGACAGTTCCTGGGACTCTTTGACTCGTCCATGCAGAACTCGACCAAGTCACACGTCACCTCCAAACGCATCAGCAACATCATCAGCTTCCTTACCTTCCAGGTTCAACGCAAACACAAACGCTCCGCAGTCGTTACTAGCATAGCAGAATCTGTCTGCTAATGTTGCTAAAGCAATAAAACACTTATTTCTTGGTGCCTTAAAAAGACATTTTTAACGTTAAACTATATATTAGCCTGTTAGTTACTGTTAGAGAACAAATAGCATAAGCTTATATTTTAATATTTTACTTGTATTACTTATATTATATTACTTATATTTTTTTCTCATTATAACTAGTGACAAAGAAAGACATTTTTAATGTAAAACTACATTTTAGCCTGTTAGCTGCTGTTAGAAAACATTAGCCCAGTTTCTATGCTAATGTTAGCCTTTACAGATGGAAATTTCGGGGTAACTCACAATAGAAAATGTAAATGTAAATTCAGATGTAATGATGGAGAACGTGTGCGTGTTTTCTTCAGGTTTACTGTTACACAGTGCGAGGTTTGTATGAAGAACATAAACTGCTGTTCACTCTGCTGCTGGCTCTGAAGATCGACCTGCAGGCCCGAAACATCTCACACACCGAGGTGCTCACCTTCGTCAAAGGTCACTTCCTCCTCCTCCTCCTCTGGTCTCCACCTGTTCCTCCGCTCGTTTCACTGTCATGTGACAGACGTGTGTGTGTGTGTGTGTAGGTGGTGCCTCTCTGGATCTGAACTCTGTCGAATCTAAACCATTTCGCTGGATCCTGGACCAGACGTGGCTTAACCTGGTGCAGCTGTCTGTCCTGCCGTCGTTCAGTCCGATCCTGACCCAGGTCCCACCTCCACCCCGCAGATGTTCAAACATCAAACGTAGAGCTGAAACACACAGATCTGCACTCAGCATGTCTCCATGTGTCCAGGTGAGACAGAGTGAACGAGCCTGGAAGACCTGGTTTGACAATCCGGCACCAGAGGAAGCCGCGCTGCCCGATGGATACGACGAAAAGTTGGATACCTTCAGGAAACTTCTGCTGATCCGGAGCTGGTGTCCGGACCGAACCATCGCTCAGGTTTGTCTCTGCAATACATCTGTTCAGCTAACAGAGATGCTAACTGTTCCGGTGCTAACAGAGAAAACTGTTGTGTCATGCTAACAGAGAAAACTGTTGTCATGCTAACTGTTACAGTGCTAACAGAGAAAACTGTTGTGTCATGCTAACAGAGAAAACTGTTGTGTCATGCTAACAGAGAAAACTGTTGTCATGCTAACTGTTACAGTGTTAACAGAGAAAACTGTTGTGCCATGTTAAGAGAGAAAACTGTTGTGTCATGCTAACAGAGAAAACTGTTGTCATGCTAACTGTTACAGTGTTAATAGAGAAAACTGTTTTATAATGCTAACACGTGATGCTAATAGAAAAAAAGATGAATAATACAGTTATCATAAAAAAGTATGGAAAAATGTTGCATGCTAACAGTTACAATTGCACAAATGATGAGCATTGTGTAATGCTAATGCTAACATGCTCACAGTTAGTGTGTGCGTGTTTGTTGGACAGGCTCGACGCTACATCGCAGAGTCCCTGGGTCAACGGTACGCTGAGGGTTTGGTTCTGGATCTGGACGCCATGTTGGCAGAAAGTGACAGCTGGACGCCAATGGTGTGTCTGCTGTCGATGGGTTCTGACCCGACGGAGAACATCGAGAGACTCGCCAGGAGCAAAGTGAGTGAAGGAGATTAAATCATGAACAGAACCCTCTGATGCTGACATGAACACTCCTGCTCTGTGCCTGTAGGGGGCGCCATGTTTTCCTATCTCCATGGGACAAGGCCAGGAGATTCATGCTCGCAAGCTATTGGCTAACAGCATGATGGACGGAGGATGGCTCCTCCTCCAGAACTGCCACCTGGGACTGGACTTCCTGGACGAGCTGCTGGAGACGGTCACCACGGCAACAACAGAGAGGATGAACAAGGATTTCCGAGTGTGGCTGACCACTGATGTGCACCCCAGGTAACGGATGACATGAGAAGACGGCGTCCTGCAGGGACCATGTAGAGGCCGTGGTGTTAATAACATTCAAAATGTTATTAATTTTGACCTGCAGATGTGTGTGTGTGTGTGGGTGTGTATGTGTGTTTGTGTGTGTGTGTGTGTGTGTGTGTGTGTGTGTGTGTGTGTGGGTGTGTATGTGTGTGTGTGTGTTTGTGTGTGTGTGCGTGTGTGTGTGTGTGCGTGCGTGTGTGTGTGTGCATGTAGATTCCCCATCACCTTCCTTCAGTCCTCCATCAAGTTCACCAACGAACCTCCACTTGGTAAAAATGTCTTCATACTCTTCATCTTCATTTTCATCCATCACCCTCCTCATCCTCTCATATTATTCTTTTGGAGGGCGGCCATTTTCCTCTGAGGTCATCATTAAGGTGGAATTAAAAGGCTTTTTCAGTGTAAAACTACATATTAGCTCATTAGCTTCTTTTAGATAAAGAATAATATTGGTATACTGTCATTATGATCCACAGTGTAAAAAGACATTTTAACATAAACCTACAAGTACTAAAATAAAATAATTATTTTGTAAAAATTGAATATGATGAGTGACCGTTTATTTTGTAACATGTCACTTGTTGTAATGGTTTCTTTCTCTCATCTTCTTCTCTTCTGGTTGACTGTGTCCCTCAGGAATGAAAGCAGGTCTAAAGAGGACGTTCAACAGCGTCACTCAGGAACAGTTGGAGGTCAGCAGTCGTCCACAGTGGAGACCTCTGCTGTACGCTGTGGCCTTCCTCCACTCCACCGTCCAGGTCTGTCTTCTCCTCATACATCTGCTCTGTCCTTCTGCGCCGTCTTCTCTTCACTTCTCCACGTCTTTGTCTCTCCCGTCAGGAACGCCGTAAGTTCGGACCTCTCGGCTGGAACATCCCTTACGAGTTCAACCAGGCAGACTTCACCTCCAGCATGCAGTTTGTCCAGAACCACCTGGATGAGCTGGACTCAAAGAGAGGGGTGAACTGGAGCTGCCTCCGCTACATGCTAGGTCTTTACAATCTGAAGAACCTCAAGTGAAACTTCACCTGAGCCAAACTGACCGGGAGTCTTTATGTCCAGGTGAGGTTCTGTACGGCGGCCGAGTGACCGACGACCTGGACAAGTGTCTCCTCAACACCTTCACACGTGTGTGGTTCAGCGAGGACACGTTCAGCGACACGTTCTGTTTCTACAAGGGATACAGTGTCCCCGCCAAGGCCAAGACAGTGCTGGACGTCCTGCAGCACATCGACGCTCTGCCGCTGGTCGACTCGCCTGAGGTCAGTCATCTGTTAAAGGGATATTTCGGGGTTTACTTCAAGTGTGAGGTACGAGGTATTGACACAAAGTCATGGTGAGTTTGCTTTGAGCGCCCCCTGCTGCTCAGAACCAGCCTGAGACACAGGTTCATTCTCAGTAAAACATGGCTGCCAGCAGAGATTTTAGCCACTTAACAAAAATCTACATCAGTTTAAGTCTACGATATCTTCAGAACACGTTCACGTCTTTATCTCACTGTCAGACAGACTTTTCCAACAGGAAAGTGAAGTTTGTAAACCACTCACTCTCCCACACCAAAGTCCATAGAGAAAATCAGTGATTTTAGCTCACAGGGACACAGGAGCTGCTGGTCCACTGCTGCCTCGTGTGGTCACTTTGTGTCACTGAGGTAAATCTGAACAAAGGATTTCATATGCCGAAAAGTCAAAATAAGACATTTGAACTTACTGATGGAGGCAGCAGTGGATCAACAACTCCTGTGTGCTGTGATGTAAAATCACTGATTTTCTCTATGAATTTTGGTGTGGGAGAGGAAAACATGAACAGAATATTGTAATTATTCCTTTTAAATTTCCTCTGCAGGTGTTTGGGCTCCACCCCAATGCTGACATCACCTACCAGACAAACCTGGCCAATGAGACACTCAGCACCATCATCAACATCCAACCAAAGGACAGTGGGGGCGGGGCTGGAGAGACCAGGGAGGCCAGTGTGCAGAGGCTGGCCAATGAGATGCTGGAGAAGCTGCCACCTGACTATGTGCCACATGTGGTGAGTTTTCAGAGAACAGTCAGCAGCAGGCATGACGCGAAGCATGGATTGTTGATTGTTCACATGTTACTTGTGATAATCATGACTGGAGCTAATGCTAAGTTAGCAACTCTTGGAGAAGCTGCCACGTGAGGTGAGTGTTGATCAGTCAGCAGATATGACGTGACGTGTAGTATGAAGCATGCTAACTGGATCACCTTTAGCTGTGTCTCAATTCAAACTGAGCGTCCAAAGTAACATGTCATTTTACTATGGACTTTTTACCATGTTACTAGTGGTACTGTCCTGGAGCTAATGCTAAGCTAACTATTCTCCTGGAGTATGTGAAGCTAGTAACTCTCCTTGAGCTAATGCTAAGTGAAGCTCTCTCCTGGATGTAATGCAAAGCTAGATACTCTCTTTAAGTTAACAATAACTACTCTCCTGGAGCTAATGCTCTGCTAACTACTCTCCTGGAGCTAATGCACCGCTAACTACTCTCCTGGAGCTAATGTAATTCTAGCTACTCTCCTGGAGCTAATGCACCGCTAACTACTCTCCTGGAGCTAATGCACTGCTAACTACTCTCCTGGAGCTAATGTAATGCTAGCTACTCTCCTGGAGCTAATGCAGAATTAACTGCTGTCCTGAATCTTTCAAACATTGCCACATTTAAAGAACTTCGACGATGGTTGCTTTTTGCAGCGTTGCGTTTTCTCCTCTGACGTGAACGTCCTCTGTACTCGGACCTTTGCATTGACTCCCCCCTCAATGTTTTGTGTGTTTTCAAAGGTCAAAGGTCAGCTGCAGAAGATGGGTGCACTTCAGCCGATGAACATCTTCCTCCGACAGGAAGTGGACCGCATGCAGCGAGTCATCAGCAGTGTACGGAGCACGCTCACGGACCTGAGCCTGGCCATCGACGGTCTGTGACCGCGCACACGCACGCACACGCACGCACACGCACGCACACACACGCACACACAGGTCATGTGACATGTCACCTCCCTCTCTGCAGGGACCATCATCATGTCCGAGGACCTGCGTGACGCCCTCGACTGCACGTTCGACGCTCGGATCCCTCGGCTGTGGCTCCGCCTCAGCTGGGCGTCGGCCACGCTGGGGTTCTGGTTCAGTGAACTGTTGGAGCGGAACCAGCAGCTGAGCAGCTGGATCAGCACCGGACGACCCAACCAGTTCTGGCTCACTGGTTTCTTCAACCCTCAGGTCAGTTCATGCTGCAGGCTCCGCCCACACGCCGGGCTGGTCTCACTGTGTGTGTGTGTGTGTGTGTTGACAGGGTTTTCTGACCGCCATGCGTCAGGAGACCGCTCGCTGCAGAGGCTGGGCCCTGGACACGGTCACTCTCAGCAACAACGTTACCAGGATGACGAGGGACGATGTGGCAGCCCCGCCCCCAGAGGATGTGGGCGGGGTTTACATCTACGGTCTCTTCCTGGAGGGGGCGGGGTGGGACCGACGAGGAGCCAAACTCACCGAGGCTCCGCCCAAGGTTACTGAGTGTCATGATTTTAAATAAAAAATAATAATGACATTAACACAAACACTGAATTAAAAACATTTTAAATAAAATGATTGTTTCAGTATATAAATGTTTTACTTAGGGTTATGCAATAAATTCAAATAAAATAAATAAAATTAAAACCATATTTATTATTTATTATTGCCTTACCCTTACAAAAATATGTATATTTATATAAACACAAAATGCCTGCGTAATACATGAAATGACTGAAGCTTTTTATAAAATATTATGCAGATATTTTATTTTTGCAATAAAATGTTTGGAAAATTAAAAATTAAAAAAATCTACCAAAGTAAAAATATAAACAAAAAACCTCTAATATGACAAAATATAAAAGATAACATCATAATATTTAAATAAATGAATCATCTCTCCTCAGGTTCTCTTCACTCCACTTCCTGTCGTCCACGTCTTCGCCGTCAGTGACCTGCTGAGCAGTAAACGTCCACCCGGTGGTGCAGCGGCGGCGTTGGCGGCGTACTCGTGTCCGGTGTATAAAAAGCCTCGTCGCACAGACCTGAACTACGTCTTCTCTCTGCAGCTGAGGAGCGAGCAGCCGCCCGAGCACTGGACGCTGAGAGGCGCCGCCCTTCTCTGCGACTGCAAGTGACCCCGCCCACTCTGTCAGTGAGTGATGACATCACACCTCAGTGACCGCTCCACCCACCAATCCACTTCCAGCTAACACAGCTTTGTTTTTTCAGACTCACATAACACAAACATGTTTTTTTTTTTATTTTTTATTGATTTTTGAGGCCATGGTGACCTTGACCTTTGACCTTAGGGCACTCAAATCTTGACTGTTAATTAGTGAGTCCATGTGAATGTTTTTGCTCAATTTGAAGAATCTACTTTCATGAATTTTTGATGAAAATTGAAGAGAAACACTTCAACGCTTTTGATATAAGATCAAAACAAATGTTAATTCAGATTCAGTGTGAAGTTAAATTAAATGTATTTAATGAAAAAAACAACACGTGACTGACGTTTGTTTGATAATTCAGGGTTTTTAAAGTGTGGTTGTGTGAGGTACTGACACTGACTGTGCTGGGAGCGCCCCCTGCTGCTGACAACCAGCAGTAAAACCATGGCTGCCAGCAGAGACACAGGGAAAAACAGTTTTTAGCCACTAAACAAAAGACTCACTCTCCCACACCAAAGTCCATAGAGAAAACCAGTGATTTTAGCTCACAGGGACACAGGAGCTGCTGGTCTACTGCTGCCTCGTGTGGTCACTTTGTGTCACTCAGGTAAATCTGAACAAAGGATTTCAAACACTGAAGTGACAAAATAAGACATTTGAACTTAGTGATGGAGGCAGCAGTGGATCAACAACTCCTGTGTCCCTGTGAGCTAAAATCACTGATTTTCTCTATGGACTTTGGTGTGGGAGAGTAAAAGAACGACATGTTGTTTTCCATTAATTTACTTTAACTAGAGAAATGATTCACATCAACTTTTATTTCATCCACTTGACAAACGGCTTTAATGTAACATCACTGACAAACTACAGCCATGCATCACTCAGCAGCAAAGCTACAGAACAAACAGGAAAACGTGAAAAACCGAACATCGTAGTCACAGAATAAACTTGGGCAACATGTCACATGACACCACTGTCAGAGGGAAATATCTCTACTCAGGTGTTAAACTACTTTTCAAAATTAATTTTAAATGAATAATTAATTCCATTTTATGAGGCTTCTGGCCACTAGGTGTAGCTGATTATCCACTTTATTGGTGGAAGAATAAAAGAATATTTGGCTACTGCGTTTTCTTAAAATGTATTTTATGTAATGAGTGCGATTGTCGTCATCACACCTTCATCTCTTCACTTAAAGAAACAGAAGTCACATGACTCGTGTCTATTTCAGTTTTTTGTTTTTACTCATCTTTTACCAGCACGGCTGTGAATCTCAGGGCAACTCGGACACGTGTCACGTGTCACGTGTCACGTGTCCCTGAATGATAAAAACATGACAATACACTGACTCTGTGATAATCAATACATACAACAGGATAAATCTAATGATACATCACGATATCTGTGTAAGAATATAAAATGCTATGTTCCTTTCTCTGTCATTGTCCCGATATCAACAACTTCTTCAGTCAGATAACTTCTGCTTGTGTTACCCTTACACCTGTGAGGAGCGCCACCACCAGGAGTCATGAAGTACTGAGGCCACGGCACTGGTGTTTGACTTTAGCAAAAGTCGCAGCTCAAATAACTGCTGCTAATTTAGCTGCTACTGCGGTGTCAATACGTTGATGCTATGGTGTAACCACCACAGTAGCTGCTAGCAACTGCAGAGCTACTAACAATTACAGTAGCTATAATAAACTACACTAGCTGCTAATAACCACAGTAGCTACTAACAACTACAGGAGCTACTAACAGCTACAGGAGCTACTAACAGCTACAGGAGCTGCTAATAACCACAGTAGCTACTAACAACTACAGGAGCTGCTAACAGCTACAGGAGCTACTAACAGCTACAAGACCTACTAACAGCTGCAGTAGCTGCTAACAACTACAGGAGCTACAGTAGCTGCTAACAACTACAGGAGCTACTAACAGCTACAGTAGCTGCTAACAACTACAGGAACTACTAACAATTACAGTAGCTACAATAAACTACACTAGCTGCTAATAACCACAGTAGCTACTAACAACTACAGTAGCTGCTAACAACTACAGGAGCTGCTAACAACTACAGGAGCCACTAACAGCTACAGTAGCTGCTAACAACTACAGGAACTACTAATAGCTGCTAAGAACTACAGGAGCTACTAACAGCTACAGTAGCTGCTAGCAACTACAGGAGCGACTAATAGCTACAGTAGCTGCTAGCAACTACAGGAGCTACTAATAGCTAGAGTAGCTGCTAGCAAGTACAGTAGCTATAGAAGTAGTGATGCTACTTAGCCCAAATGTGTCACGTTTCATGTCTTGGTTGGATTTGTGTTACCTGGTGTAACTGACACAAAAGTTAGCATGTATTTGCTTCTTTGCGTTAACTTTGTTTGTAATCTCACTGTACGAAAAGTTAATTGTGTGAACGCAGTGTAAAACTGACTCATTGAAATATAACGCTAATGAAAGTTTCAACATTAAAGAATTATTTTATCGCCTACTTATAATAAAGGAATAATTTAGATTTTTTAAACGTGTCCATCGCCTCCACTGGGGTTTAACTAGTTTACTTATGCAGTGAAGAAATACCGTTTACGTTGTCTTTTCTTACGTCACGATCCCTTGTGCTTTTGACATGTAACATTTCAGCGCCGTCAACGAACTAATGATGTGAAAAACAGTCAGTGTTCATCAAAGTCCAAACAATCACGTTAATTATTATCCCTCATATTTGTGATTTGATAACAAGTGTCCACATGTAGCTGAAGATGAAAAACCTCTTGACGTTCAGTCCAACTGGACCTGCAACTTTCTCCTTCCTCACTCACTTCCTTCAATAACTTTCAAAATAAAGTTTCATTTCATCATTTATTTGCACCCGTGCGGCGCCTTCATGGCGGCCGCGGTGGTGGAACCCTATAAACTTTAGTCCAGCCCTTCTGCGTGGTCTCAGTAGTCCAAAGAATATCTCGCCGCCTCGTGGTTTTACGATAGCTGCTTCATGTCGTACATCGGCACCTCTGCCTCCTCCACCTTTCCCTCGTTGGCGGCCATCTTGGCATCGTCCGGGCTGCCCTTGCGGCCCTTTGGCGGAGGGACAGGCGCGGCTCCCTCCGAGGCCTCGGCTCCTTCCTGACCCTCGGCCACAGTCCTCTCCTTCTTCAGCTGGAGCTTGGTGGGCACGTTCTTGGTGATGGTCTCCTTCAGCCTCTCGCCCGACTGCTTCAGCCTCTCGCCAGACTGGCGGATCTTCTCGCGCCGCTCGGCCGTCACGATGCGCTCGCCGAGCTTGTTGACCTTGGTGCCCAGGTTCTCTCGGGTCTTGCTCATGTTCTCCTTGGAGAACGTGGCTTTGAAGCTCTCAATGCGCGTCAGACCGGACTTCTTCATGCGGCCGGCTGACGAGGAATCGGCCTCCTCCACCACCATGTACTCCTCGTCTGAATCTGGAGGCAGCTCGAACTTGTCCGGCTCCACCTCGGCTCTGGCTCTGCCGCTGTGTTCTGCTGACTCGTTGCCGGGGGAAACGGCCTTCACTTCCTGGTCTCCCTGACAACAGAAAACAGAGAGAATGAACTCTTTTCATTCAGACGAACAGTTTCGTGTTTAAAGACGGTTTCAGCTAAAAAAAAAAAATCTAACTTGATATTCTTCTGGAAAAACAAAACAAAAATTTTAACTTTTTAATTTTACTTTTCATCTTTAACTGGTGTTGTCATGGAAACGGTTGTTTGCTGGTAGATGAGACTTCACAACAGTTAGCTGCTGCTGTAACAGAAACCGTAGCATCACTGTTTGACTTTTGCATCTATCTCAGCAAAAGTAGCAGCTCAAAGTACGATGCTGTTTGATTTTACAGCTACAGTAGCTACTGGCAACTACGGTTGCTATTAATCACTACTGTAGCTACTAACAATTACAGTAGCTGCTAACAATTACATTAGCAACTACAGTAGCTGTTAATTGCTGCTGTAGCTACTAGCAACTACAGTAGCTACTAGCAACTATAGTAGCTGATAATCGCTGCTGTAGCTGCTAACAACTACTGTAGCTACTAGCAACAACAGTTGCTATTAATCGCTACTGTAGCTACTAACAATTACAGTAGCTGCTAACAATTACATTAGCTGTTAATCACTGCTGTAGCTATTAGCAACTACAGTAGCTGCTAATCGCTGCTGTAACTAGCAACTATAGTAGCTGTTAATTGCTGCTGTAGCTACTAGCAACAACGGTAGCTACTAGCAACTACAGTAGCTGCTAATCGCTGCTGTAGCTACTAGCAACTACAGTAGCTGCTAATCGCTGTTGTAGCTAGTAGCAACTACTGTAGCTACTAGCAACTACAGTTGCTATTAATCGCTACTGTAGCTACTAACAATTACAGTAGCTGCTACCAATTACATTAGCAACTACAGTAGCTGTTAATTGCTGCTGTAGCTACTAGCAACTATAGTAGCTGATAATCGCTGCTGTAGCTGCTAACAACTACTGTAGCTACTAGCAACAACAGTTGCTATTAATCGCTACTGTAGCTACTAACAATTACAGTAGCTGCTAACAATTACATTAGCAACTACAGTAGCTGCAAGCAATCTTTAGCTATAGCTGTTTTTTATTAATCTCTCAGACTCATCATAGTCTCCCTAACACAGTCTCTGGCTTCTCATTGGTCACTGCAGACACAGACAGACACACTGCTGCATTTGAACTTTAGCGCCCTCTGTAGTGCAGTAAAACACACGAACATTCAGGATCATTGTCCCTTTCTCTTTCGTCAAACCAACTTCAGGAACTTTTACCAAAGAATGAACAAAAATACAACGTCTGAAACTTTTCCTGACGTCACCAGTTAAAAATAAAATGAACCACAGTCATATTGTTGAGCTCCAGCTTAAATCAGTCTCTGGTTGAAGTGGGTCATGTGACCTTGATCCCGCCTCCAGAAATAAACAGCAGCACCTGTTCCTGTGGCTCAGCCCTCGGATCTGAACCGTCGCATCAGGACACGTGAGCAGCGTGAGCAGAATTCCAGCTCATGTTACATCTGAGCTGAGAGGCTGAAGCTTCAACCTGACCCAGATCCTGCACAAAGGCTGAGTCACTGTTAGACCAGGAGCTGACCCGCACCAGCCCAGGAGCTGACCCGCACCAGCACAGCCCAACATCTGTTAGACCAGGAGCTGACCCGCACCAGCCCAGGAGCTGACCCGCACCAGCACAGCCCAACATCTGTTAGACCAGGAGCTGACCCGCACCAGCCCAGTCCAACATCTGTTAGACCAGGAGCTGACCCGCACCAGCCCAGTCCAACATCTGTTAGACCAGCAGCTGACCCATACCAGCCCAGTCCAACATCTGTTAGACCAGGAGCTGACCCGTGCCAGCCCAGCCCAGTCCAACATCTGTTAGACCAGGAGCTGACCCGCACCAGCCCAGGAGCTGACCCGCACCAGCACAGCCCAACATCTGTTAGACCAGGAGCTGACCCGCACCAGCCCAGTCCGACATCTGTTAGACCAGCAGCTGACCCGCACCAGCCCAGTCCAACATCTGTTAGACCAGGAGCTGACCCGC
>JAFBJR010000631.1:67414-82414 GCA_016785285.1 Brachirus orientalis
ATGTCTTGTTTTAGTTTAGTTCAGTTTGAATGATTTCTTTGTCACTTTTAAGAAGCTGAAAACTCACTGAAACGTATCCTTCATTTTGTAATTGTTGAATAATTGATTCATGTCAGTTTGTTCTGGATCTTTGATGTTCATAAGCACTGTTGACAGTTTGTGCCAAATCCAGTGAAAAAGTTCTGACCCTGTTAGAGAGAGAGAGAGGGAGAGAGAGAGGGAGGCATGGTCTATATTAGGAGGTGGACGTTGAGACTCAGAATAACTTGGCGTGTCAGCGCTCAGCTGGCTCACTCACTCACTCTGCACGCAGCACATTCACTCGCTCATCTCAAGTCAAACAATCTGTATGGGACGCTTTCATCGGGTTAAAATCAGAACCTGCAGAGTTAAGGATCATGTTACACCTCGCTGAATAAAACGTGATAATATTATCAATAATATTAAATATAGATGTAAGCTGTATATACTGTAGATCTCGTCCTGATAGACCCGCGTAGGTGAAAGCAGCAGTTGGTTTATGTTTTCCAGGGGGCGCTGTGGAGCCGTTTGTCTCTTTTGTTTTGTTTTTTTAATGAATGTGGTAAAACTGTTTTGTAAAACATCATCTTCTCCACAACTGAATCAAGTCCAATAATCCATGTGAGAGCAGAGCACGGGACTGTCAAAATCTGTTTGTTTCCACCAGGGGGCGCTCTGTTCTAAATTATTTTAACATAGACAGTTGTCCAGTATTCAAACTTTTCAACGCACATTAATGTCAGTAATTCAAGTTAAGGCTATTACACTTCTGTTGTTAGTTGGAGCCAGTAGGTGGTGCTGTTGAGGTTGTTTGTACACAGTTTGGTGCAGATCAGATGTTTAACACTAAATTCATCCAAACTTCCTGTTTGATGGCGAATCTTGACCAAACGTCAAAATTCAATACCTCACTGTCGCCAAACGGTAAAAGTCCTCAAAAAACCACTGACAACTTTTGATTTTCAGTGTCCTGAGATGATACACCAAATTTAAAGTTCACAAAAGTACGACAACTGGAAACGAGTAAAATCGTACAGGAATCGAAAGTGTCTTTCAAAATGGCCGACTTCCTGCAAAAATCACAATGAGAGTGATTTATTTACTTATTAAATTTATTTATTTTCAATCATCTGACACGTCTCAAAATATAATTTACAGATAAAAGTGTTTTTTCTACATTTTTAGTTTTTTCCACCTCGGTGTCGTCTCCAGGTTTTATTCACTCAGATTCAACTAAACAGACTGACTGAGAGTGTGGTTACCATGGAAACCATCGGGAACTTTCACTGTAGCATCAATTTAAAACAAACGGCCCTAAAAAAATGTACATTAGTAAGCTAATTCAGTTTATCCAAATGCTAACATTAATGTTGGCTAAGTCTCCTTTATCCCTTCAAAAAAATGTAATTGGCTCATTTGGACGTCCCACTTCTGACTTACGTGATGTTGGTTCCTCATTGGTCAGAATCATGGCTTCAATCGCTCCAGCCAAAATGTGCTAATGCTTAGTAGCAACTTACATGAGAACGTTTCAAATGGACGGGATGATTAGACGTGTTTTAACTTGGTCTTGTACGCGGTCATACTTTCCGTGTCGTTATCTGTCCAAGTCCAAGATTTTACGGACCGACCTTTGCAGTCCAAGAATCTGTGGTCGTGTGGAACATAAGCTCCAGGTCAGAGAATATGTTAAAATCAAATAAAATGTCTGGATAAGATTATGTGCTGCTGAACATGTGTGGGATTATCTGCAGATTATAGAGTCACCTTTAGCTTTTAGGTCTAAACCTTCTCTCCAAGACAATCAAGAGTCCACTGCCCTGACTCAAGAACTTTAGGTCCGAGAGTTCAGGTAGAAGGTAGAAAGACCTGGACTCTTACCTGATAAATGACGACCCTGAACTTGTTCTTGGCCAGAAGGTCTCCCTGAGTGGCCTCCACCTTCTTCACCCGTACGTTCTGGTTCTCCACCCGCACCCTGACGTCCTTGATGTGGCGGCTGACCTTGCGCGTCTTCTCCAGCAGCCGGTCGACGGTGGAGCTGGTGTTGGCGTGCTCGTTGGTCAGCTTGATGACATCAGCCTGGATGGTCTTCACCGTGTTCTCCAGCTCCAGCTGACGCTCCTCCATGCGCTGCTGCGTGGACTGGACGCCGTCCATGAGGCCCGCCACGCGCTCCAGCAACGCCATGATGCTCCCCGCATCGTCTCCTCCGCCCGTAGGCATTCCGGGTTTGTCCGTCATGATGGCCGCTCTCCCTGTGGTTCTGCCGCTCGGTTAGAAACCAGAGGTCCAGACCTGGTGGTGAAGAAAATCGGAATTCTGAAGAAAATATGAATTAAATTTGAAGCATCTGCGGATCCCGAGAAGACGGCGAGAGTACGAGGGAGAAAGAACGGAACGTTCCAGAAGAAGACGGAACAGCAGGACCCGATCACCCTCTGCAACTGAGGTGGACCCTGACACTGGTCGGGTCAGCCGAGAGACTCCACCCTGCTGAAACCCAGAGAGGGAGGGAGGGGGGAGGAGGGGGAGGCTAAAAAGAGAGAGGACGTAAAAACTCCCTGGTCCCACCTTTAATCCCTGGTCACTGTTTGCTGGCACTTTTTACATTTAGTGACCAGACTGACAAGATTTCAGTCGTTTAACTTGTTTTACGTTGACTCCTGTGAAACTCTGGACTTCCACAAACTTCCCACCAATCACACTATTAAAACCTGAAACCGGATCTGGCAGGAATGTCCATGTTAACGAGTGAAGTGGATCAAGAGCGACATGGATCCTGGTCTGTGTGATTCTCTGCTGCTAAAAATACAGTGACGGTAAAGTGACTCCCTGCTCCTCTTTGGGAGATGAGGGTATAATAAGGAATGGAGAGAGAGAACCCCCCCCCCCCCAAGTCTGTTCCTCCATCATCTTCCATCACTGACACCGTTTCACTTCTTCTGTCTTAATCCCGCCCCCACAGGTTTGGTCTTTTTTAGCGCCCCCTCATGTCGTCATCACTTCCTTTGCTGCCGTCTTTGGTTTGATTCTGGAACGAAGGTCGTCACGTTTTGGGACAAACGGGTTGAACAACTTTGGAAAGTTGACAATTCCTTGATTGGTCGGGACCCACAGATGCATCATGGGAGTTTCTTTGGTTCTTCAAACAAATTGCTTGAATTTTCTTTTATCCAGATTTAAAGGTGAAGTTTTCATTTATTTACCAAACATCTGATTAGAAATGAACAGCGGCTTCATATCATAAATTTAGACATTATTTTGCCATCTTGAAAAATTTTGTCCCCCTATACAAAAGTCTGGGTTAGCATCGGGGATTACCCACAGATTACCCACAACATTTTCTACGAAAAAAGTCCCTCTTTTTTCAAAAGTTGAAATCAGAGTTATTAGTTGCGTGAAGAGGTTACGTAAAAAATATTTGGGAAAACACAAATTTCATATCTTTGTAGTGTTTGGACTGACCGTTGTATGCTTGTAAAAATTAAGTTGTAAATGTAAGTTGTTTTAGTTGAAATATTTGCATAATGAAAACCATTATAGCTGAATATGCAAAACCAGAGCAAATGAGACTGGGCGAAAAAAATTATGCAATCTTCTGTGTTCTTCCTGAAGCTAAAGAGGAAGTGAAAGTATATTGAATAGCCACTAGGGGGCAAATCAGTGGGTTGGAAAATGTCAGAATGTCAGGTTAAATTATGATTCTTAAGGCTTCAAAACCGGAGTGCAGGTTCTTATGGGTGACGTTGCAACCTGTGGCCACTTGGTGGCACTGTTGGTTAGCATTAGCCTCAGGTGAGCAGTTGACATGCTGCCGTCACGATGATGTCGTAGCTCTGGATGTCTCATCTTCGTCGTCTTGCGTTTAGAATTTTTTTGGTCAGTAAAGCGTCTAAAACATCACAAAAACGACACAATAATGCGTCTAAAACAACGACACAGTAAAGCGTCTTAAAACGACGCAGTAAAGCGTTTTAAAACGACACAGTAAAGCGTCTTAAAACGACGCAGTAAAGCGTCTTAAAACGACACAGTAAAGCGTCTAAAAATGACGCAGTAAAGCATCTAAAAACGACAGTAAAGCGTCTTAAAACGACGCAGTAAAGCGTCTAAAACGACGCAGTAAAGCGTCTTAAAATGACGCAGTAAAGCGGCTAAAAACGACACAGTAAAGCATCTAAAATGACGCAGTAAAGCGCCTAAAAATGACGCAGTAAAGCGTCTTAAAATGACACAGTAAAGTGGCTAAAAACGACACAGTAAAGTGCCTTAACGACGCAGTAAAGCGTCTAAAAACGACAGTAAAGCGTCTTAAAACGACGCAGTAAAGCGTCTTAAAATGACGCAGTAAAGCGGCTAAAAACGACACAGTAAAGCGGCTAAAAACGACACAGTAAAGCGTCTAAAATGACGCAGTAAAGCGTCTAAAACAACGCAGTAAAGTGTCTAAAACGATGCAGTAAAGCATCTTAAAATGACACAGTAAAGCGGCTAAAAACGACACAGTAAAGCGTCTAAAACGATGCAGTAAAGCGTCTAAAAACGACGCAGTAATGCGTCTAAAACGACACAGTAAAGCATCTAAAACGACGCAGTAAAGCGGCTAAAAACGACGCAGTAAAGCGTCTAAAACGACGCAGTAAAGCGTCTAAAAACGACGCAGTAAAGTGCCTTAAAACTAAAGAGTAAAACGTTCATAAAGTCCCATCTTTGCCTTCGTCTTCTTGTCTTTAAGGTAACTTTTATTTTCTTTCTTCATTCTGTCTATTTATGTTGTAATGAAAGCTTATTGAAAAAAACTGAAGTTTGTACACGGCACTACAGCGCCACATAGAGGCTTGACATATGTGCTACAGCATTTAGGGTTGTTTTGTGTGGTAGAAGACATTTCCAGTAGCAGTCGTCAGACACGCCCACCATCAGATGTCGCAGATGACGTAAAGATGTCGTAAACATGACGGTAGGAAAACATCCTCAGTTTCAACATGGTCGTTGTTTAAAATGTTGACAGTGAAAAATGTCTGTGTCTGTGTTAAGTGAGGGACACGCGCGGACAGCGCTGACACGCGCGGACAGCGCTGACACTGTCTCACGTGTGGACGGACGGTGGACGAGGACAGCGGATGTGAGTGGGCGGAGTCAGACGAAGGGGACTCCCCAGCAGCTGCTGCCTGTCTTTATCCTGCCATCATTGCTATGTTTAACTCCTCCCCCTTCAGCACACCATCATTCCTCTGCACTGAAGGTGGGCGGAGTCTTCATGTGTCATGTGCTCGTGTCTGCGGGCCAATGTTTTGACGTCGCTCTCTTCTCTTTCACTTTCATTGGAGCAGCATCTAGTGGCTGTTGGAGGAACTGCACCTCATCCCTGTTTCCATGTCATGTGACTGAGGTAGGCCTTTTTTTTCACCTTTAAATGTTTTCTGTGTGACAGTCTTTGATATATAAAACTAAATTTAAAGGGGTAGTTTGTAAATTTCCCCCAAAGTATGGACACAATCACCGTGTCTCTGTTTTTGTTTTTAAGTTATTCAGATCCTCATGAGCTCCCACTAAGCTCGCAGTTGTACAGTAAAACATGGTAAAAAAAAAAATATTTTAAAGCATTAGCATGTATTCAACTTTCCCCTGCAAAACAAAATTAAAAAACTGAAGTGTGTAAACCACTCTCACTCTCCCACACCAAAGTCCATAGAGAAAATCAGTGATTTTAGCTCACAGGGACACAGGAGCTGCTGGTCTACTGCTGCCTCGTGTGGTCACTTTGTGTCACTTAATTAAATCTGAATGAAGGATTTTAAATGCCGAAGTGACAAAACAAGACATTTGAACTTAGTGATGGAGGCAGCAGTAGACCAGCAGCTCCTGTGTCCCTGTGAGCTAAAATCACTGGTTTTCTCTATGGACTTTGGTGTGGGAGAGTGAGTGGTTTACAAACTTCACTTTCCTGTTGGAAAAGTCTGTCTGACAGTGAGATAGAGATGTGAACATGTTCTGAAGGTATTGTAGACTTAAAATGATGTAGATTTTATTACACAAACCTTGTTTTTACTGCAGGCAGCCATATTGTCAAACCCTTATAAGAACAGTTTCAAATTATTTTATAATAAAAATAAATGAATAAAAAACACTGACACAGCGAAATGAAACATCGTCATTTAATTCTAGTTCAGCTACAGCACAGTCTAAACATCAAATTCACTGTTTCATGCAGGAGGCAGCATCTACTGTAAAAATCACACCGGGTTCCCACAGACGTCACATGACACGGCTTCACACGCGTGACGTCAGTGGGAAACACGGTTGAGCTTATTCTTCTTCTTCTACTCCTTCTACCACACAACGACGACCGGCACAGACACGTCGTACCATCGATATGAATCAGATATAAAAACAAAACAAAACGTCAAATCTTAAGTTAGCGTCAAAAAACACACAAATAAACAAAAACTGGAATCGTTTCCTGAATGACGTCATCAGAAAATTAGCAAATAAAATAAATCTAACAACAACCTGTACATGTTATCATTATTATTATCATTATTATTATTATGCAGTAGAAAAAACAGCATTTTGGTTTTCAGGTGCGTCTCGTCAACAAATACAAAAAGTAAAAATAAAATCACATCAGCTATTTTTAAAACCCTGTGAGATGCAGCAAATTATAAAAATGTAATAAAAAGACACTTGACAAGAGTTCACTGCAGCAGATGAAGCCAAGAGGACGCGAGTGGTCCCTGATGGTCCTGTACTCTGACTTAGAGCGCCCCCTGGAGGATTAAGGCCTTAAAACACGCTGACGACAAAAGGAAACCAGAATGTTTAAACAAAGACCAAATGTCCAAACTAGTGTACAATGTAAAAAAAATAAATACAGTCATTGCATTAGTGATTGAAATGTTTATATTGAAATTTCACGACTTAATGTATTTAACACAAAGTATAAATTTATGTGGTTTGAAAATTAATTTTACTGTGGAAATTATACAGATTATACCTTTTAGATATTCATTGTTTTTATAAGAAAAAACATTAAATGCCTAATTTTGTGTTTGTTTTTCCAATTTAATGTGTATGTTACTGTTTTTCCAGGGAAGATCACCCTTAATGCGAGAAGACGACGTTCTCGGCCTTCATGCACAGTAAGTTCTCCACAATTTTCCCTCTTTATTATTTCACAAAAACATGGTGGAAATATTAAGAAAAAGACTGAGAGAAAATTCAAACCACATAAATTCAGTCTGTAAATGTCAGTCCATAACGTACAAACGAGGTCAAAAAGGTTTTCTCGTCTTCCTTCACAAATAAAAGGTAAACAAAGTGAGCGAGAGCGCCTCCCACAGGGTGAGAGCAGTTGGTACGATCCGATAAATCCAGTTTCTGTTCACAGAATCCACAGTGTTTCACAATCGGATGCTGTTCCTTTAAATAAGGCCTCGTACGAAAAATCAGCTTAAAAAAAGGGGAAGGAAAACAAACAAACAAACAAAAAACGAGGCAAAAGTGGAGATAGAAAAAAAAAGTTGTCCGTTTACGAAAAACTGACGAGGAAAACACGAGCAGCTACATCATCCTGGACGACGTCCCCGACGGGAAGTGACCCAGGTGCTGCTTCTGCCGCCGCCCACGCTTCGTCTTGTTGCACCTCCTGCAGGACACGAGAGGAATTACACGCGATTAAAAACTGAACTGGACGGCAGAGTAAAGATGTTCTTTTAGACAGGAGGGAAAAATGACAGGAAAACTACGTGAATATTTCCAACATGTGAAAAAAAAACAACAACCCTCTTTTCTGATCTCAGGTTTCTGTTTCCGTGGCGACCATGAGACTCAGCCGACTGACCTGGTGAAGCACATGACCACGGCCACGATGACGGCGATCTGCACGGCGCCGATGATGGCGGCGATGAGGACGTAGTGCAGCTTCTGTCCACTGGGGACAACGTAGAGGATGTTGAAGTCCAACAGCTGATCGCACTGAGAGCCGCCGTACGCTGGGTCACACCTGACACACACACACGGTGGTTTCCATGACGACAGAGGACATTCCATTGACTTCCATTCATTTCCCACAGACTTACTCTAACCTTAGACATAATTACTAGTGTCCTAACCCTAACCCTGACCTCTAAGCTTAACCTAACCTTGACCTCAGCCTAACTTTAAAACATGTCTTCACCTTAAAATGGAGTCATTTACGTTATGGGGACTTGATTTTTGTCCCCATAAGGAGGACAAGTCCCCATAATGTGAGTGTGGAGACAGATTTTTGTCCCCACAACATGAGGAAGACGAGGTTCTCACACACACACACACACAGAGAGCTGTTACCTGCAGGTTGCCAGGTTGTGTCTCATCTCACACTCTCCATGTTCACAGAAATGTGCGTAGTCGTCGGGACAGGGCGTCGGCCTCTCCACAAACCCCTCCCCCTCTCCGGGCTTTGACACGGCTGCACAAACAGTAGAAGAAGAAAAACTCTGGTTTCAGATCGGCTGCTACAAACAGTGACACACAATCAGGTTGGTGTGCGTTTGTGTGTTTCTTACCGTAGATGTCGGGTTTGGTTTTCATGCCGTCGTCCTTCCTGCTTTTATCTGAAACACAGAACCTGATCATTAAACAGAAGAAGAAGAAGAGGGAGGTGAGGACGGACGGACGGACCGGCCAGGCCTCCGCCTCCCCCGTCCCGACTCCTGCCGGACTCCTCTGTCTTTGTCTTCCGGAGTCTTCGGCTGCCGCTGAAGCTGCCGCTTCAACACTGCCCGCTGCTTCTGTAGCCCCGGGCTGAAGCTCGTTTGGCTCGTTAGTTAGTTGCTTACAGCCGTGTTGGCCACGCCCCCTGCAATCAGTGACACTCCCCCCAGCTGGTGACGGCAATTAGAAAGCACAGCTACACACACGACCAATGAGAGACCGGCCTGCACAGAGACGTGATCAGGTGACACTCCTGGACCACAGGCTACTTCCTGCGGTCCCGTGTTGTGTCGTTGTGTCGTTACCTTGGCAACGGCCCACATGTTTGATGTCGATCTTCAGCTGCTTCAGACAGGACGCCTCCCTGACGTGACAGGGCGTGTCGTAGGTGACGCCGTCGCTGCCGCACACCGGGTTATCGTTGTGACCGTTACACACGATGTTGCACATGCACCTGCACACGTGCACGCACACGCACACACACACGCACACACACACGTGTCATCTTTGTTTTAAACTATAAATGTACGACAAGAGGACAAATTGTCTTAGCGTGAGCTGCTTCACCAGCATGCACAGCTCATTTGCATGGCAACTTAAAGGGACATTTCACTTTGTTTGTGTGGTCAAACGAGTTACTGTGTGTGTGCGTGTGTGTGTGTGCGTGTGCGTGTGTGTACTAACAGTGTGTCTTCAGAGTCTTCATCACATTCGGCTCCAAACTTGCAGATTCCACATTTTGAAGCTTTTTTCCCTCGACCTGAACCTTCATCGTCTGCAGACGACACATGGAGTTAACATTATTACCATCATCATCGTCATCATCATCAGTTTTATTAGTTGTCATCATAAAGTAATAGTTGTTATGTTGTTGTATTAGTATTACATTATTATCATCATCATCATCATGACATGACATTTACTGGTTTACCTCCGTCTCCAGATCCTGAACCACCGTCTGAGACAGGAAGAGGAAGACGAGGAAGACGAGGAAGACGAGGAAGAAGAGGACAAATGTCACTGTTGACCTTTTTAACTTGTAACATCTGACACACACACACACACACACACAGAGTGTCAGCTAAGGTGAACAGTGTTACCGTGGTAACAGGGTCCCTCTGACACGATGCTGATGGCTCTCTGTTTCTTGCAGGCGGCTCGTCTCAGGAAACACTCGTTCTGGTACGTGTCTCCATTTGAGCCGCAGACGGGGACGTACTTTTTATTACACTGTAACAAACACACACACACACACACACACACAGAGTGTGAGGAAGTTTTCTGGTTGATTGATGTCGTCATCACATGTTTGTTGTATGTCACACGTCTCAAAATGGCCGCCTGTTGTTTCTCTCTCATATATGTTGTTTCTGACTTTGATATGTTTTGCTGAATAAAATATGTATTTAAATAAAGTTGAGTCACTGATTATCTCCATGTTTGACAGAGTCAGTAACAGACTGACAAACACAGGTTTAATCCCAACAAAAGCGTTTTGACATCACAATAAGAAGAAATAGATTATTCTCATTAATTTAAGTTTATTCATTTATTTCCTAACATTTTAAACTTGTCTCTTTAATAGAATTCTTTATCTTTAAATATACGTTAAGTTACGGCTGGTCAACAAATAGATATTATATCTATATGGTGACATGAGACAAGATAATCTGGTCTTAATCTGGATTATGGATATCACCATATAACGACCTTCCTGGTTTTAAAGGCTTTTGTTTTGATAATCGTCATTTTTATGATATTGAACACGTTTGAGAAACACACTAAATATGATATAATAATCTGATGTGCGCACTGAAATAATCTGATCATCAATGAATTCGATATAAATAATCTGATTAAAACCAGTGACGTAATATGATTTTACCTGCCTTAGTAATCTGCTTTCATCCAGTAAGGTAATCTGAATAGATACACTTACATAATCAGATTACATCGATTGAGGTTATCTGAATACATTCCCTGGAATAATCTGATTGTGCCCATTTAAATATTCAGATTATGTGTGCTAGAATAACTGAATTGAGACGTGTGTGCGTGCACGTGTGCGTTCACTCACATGAAACTGACACACACACTTGATGTCGGCTCCGTTCTCGCGGCACGTTCCTCCGAAGCGACACGTTCCGGAGTCGCACACACGCAGGTCGCTCTTCTTCTCTGACAAATCTAAGACACAAGCAGACAATGATGTCATCGTCACCGCCATCATCACCATCTTCATCATCATCATCATCACAGCAGAGATCCATTCAGAACAAATGACAGTTTCAAGTTTGTCTTTAGAGTCTGTAACTCTGGTTCCCTGAAAACGGGTCAGCTGATCACAGTGACGTCAGCTGATCACAGTGACGTCAGCTGATCACAGTGACGATGTAAGCAGACACACATGACATCATCATGACGTCACTGTAACATGTAGTTCTTCATAAATGTTTAAACGACAGGAAAAACACTGAGGTTTGGAATGTGAGTTTTCACACACACACACACACACACACACACATTAAATGACAGCAGCCGATTGGTTGAGGGTTAGTGGGCCGGCCAATTACAGCAGGTAATTACAGGGGTCGTGACCCTGCCTCCCATGTAATTAAGGAATACCACCGTTTTTTTGAACATGAACACACTGGGACCAGATGTGGGTCAAAGGTCAGACTCACTTCACCACAGCATAGGAAAGAGGGACACGCTGCCTTTCAACAGGAAGTAGTTCCAGGTGTTAACTCTCTGTGATGATAGCCCTGATTTTAGCCTCTTAATAAAAGACTAATGCAATTAAATCTACGTCAGTTTAAGTCTATAGTATCTTCAGAACATGTTCACGTCTTTGTCTCACTGTTAGACAGACTTTTCCAACAGGAAAGTGAAGTTTGTAAACCACTCACTCTCCCACACCAAAGTCCGTAGAGAAAACCAGTGATTTTAGCTCACAGGGACACAGGAGTTGTTGATCCACTGCTGCCTCCATCACTAAGTTCAAATGTCTTATTTTGTCACTTCGGCATTTGAAAATCTTTGTTCAGATTTTCCTCAGTGACACAAAGCGACCACACGAGGCAGCAGTAGACCAGCAGCTCCTGTGTCCCTGTGAGCTAAAATCACTGGTTTTCTCTACGGACTTTGGTGTGGGAGAGTGAGTGGTTTACAAACTTGAGCTTCCTGTTTTTCAGCCATGTTTTCACTGAGAGTGAGCCTCCATGTCACAGGATGGTTCTCAGCCACAGGGGGCGCTCACTAGTCAAACATACCCATAAAACAGAAATAATGCATGTTTTGTTTTCATCACTTTATAAAAGTGTGTTTTCATGTGATCACTCAGTAACCAATAATGTCACTGTAATAGTTTAACCTGTAACAAATGAAGCTTCATCATCATCATCATCAGAGCACTCACAGCACAGACTTCAAAAAACTGAACTATCCCTTTAAAGCCTTTAAAGCCACACACAGAACATGAGACGACGCCCTCATGTGACCTCACCCTGTTCCTGCAGCCTGTCATTAACACACACACACACACACACACACACACACACACACAGGACTCTGCATTGACAACAGGCTAAACAAAGACTCATCACTAACCTTAACCTTAACCAGTTGATGACTAACCTTAACCTTAACATAACCACAATTCAAATATTAGTCCTGAACATTAGGTTCTGCCTCATTAGGACCAGGTTTTGGTCTCCATGAGGACTACTGGTCCTGAAAAGGTCAGTGTTTATGACAGAAAACACACACACACATGTTTGTGCTTCTATCATAGTGAGGACCCTCATAGACATAATACATTCTCTAGCCCCTTACCCTAACCTTAACCATCACAACTAGATGCCTAACCCTAACCCTAAAACCAGGTCTTAACCCTGAAAAAGCCCTTTAAAGAAGTGAGGACCAGACAAAATGTCCTCACAAGGACAGGTTTGAACGAGTTTTGGTTCTCACAATGATAGAAATACACACACACACACACACACACACACACACGCACAGATGTTACCATGGTGACGCTCTGATATAAAACCCATCATATGAATGAAATCTGTGCCATCGTCATGACAACAGAGACAAAAAGACAACAGCTGGACCTGGCTGTGACCTGTGACCTCTGACCTCCACCTGCAGAGGTCCTGTCCTCACCTGGACACTCGGTTCTCCCGGGACCGCAGTCAACAGCGGCGCTGCCGCGGGGGAAGGAGCATCGGGCGGCGGGGAGGAGCAGCAGGAGCAGCAGGCTGCAGAGGCAGGAGGAGCCGCGGCCTCCTGGAGGAGCCATGATGGAGGAGCGGGAGACGAAACGAAGGAGACACGAGTGAAGACAGACGTGGACACAAACGTCTCAGACCCGGTTTAAGTCCATTTGTCCTCAAAGAGACGGAACAACGACGGAAAACACTGCGGTGAGAAAACAAAGCGGAGCAGGGCCCGGGTCTCCACACACACACACGCCGACCCCCTACAGCCGCAGCCCGGCCTCAGCCTCCATCTCACCCCGCCGGGAGAAGAACCGCGGAGCCGCGGAGGAGACAGAGATCCGCCTCGGAGTCGGAGCAGCTTCAGCGGGGCTTCAGCAGCGCTCGGGCCGGAGAGCAGCGAGTGTGAGCCGGGGAGGAAACACGGACGCGGTCGGTCCAAAATCCAAGAGCTTTTTTTTTTTTTTTTGTCCCGGTTTCTACATCAACAAAGGCCTGCACCACGTGACCCCAGAGGCCACGCCCACAGTGAATCATGGCTCCTCACTGTTGCCTGAGTGCAGCAGCGTGGAAGATCAGATTCACACTGAGCCAGGATTAACCGGGTCCAACTGGGTCTAACCCGGGTTTAACCCGGTCCAAATAAACCCACATAAATATGCTCCAGTCCGGTCACACACACACACACACACACACACTCAGGAGAATTAATACAATGTTCTGCAGTGTCGAGTTTGGACACTAGAGGGCAGAATGACACTGTTTTTCAAAATAAATCAAAAGTAAATTCATTTACATAAAAACACACAAATAAAATACACAAACGGAGATAAATAATGTTGTAGTTTAACAATTTAATGGTTATTATTGTCTAATTTTAAGGTTTGTTTCTTTATTTCTTCACTTTAACTTTATTTTATTCTTTAATCTTTTTCATATTTAATCTCAAATATGTCACTTTTATGTTTTATTCTGATATTTTACTCACAAAATATTTTCTATTCAAGTATATTTTATTTAGTTCTTTGTTATATTTGTATTTAATCTCATATATGTTGAGATTTTATTCATGTTCTTTTATTTTACTGAAGTTTATATTGTAAATAGATTTTATTTAATTTGAACAAAACCTTTTTATAGATTTAATCTCTTTTCATTATATTTAGTCAGTTTTAAAACAATAAAAATTGTGGGTTTTTTTTCATTTTCTCTGTATGTTCATCTGTCTGTGATGAATGAATGAAGCAGATGTTTTTCCTCCTCTTCCTCACAGTGTTTTGAAAAGTGCACAGGATGATTCACTACATCTTTAATGTCAGAACAAAAAAGTAAATTAAGTAAATTAAATTTAGCAAAATATTTACCTTAAATAAAATAATGTCACGTTTGTTTCAGTTATAATTTCTTTTAAATGTATATTTTTTTAAATTTTCATGTTAACACACACACACACACTTTCCACTGCAAGCTCTCGATCCATTAACCAGATTCATCCCACAAACAGTGATGTGAAAAGGAAGGACAGAAGGAAGCAAGCAAGGACTAAACCACTCACTCTCCCACACCAAAGTCCATAGAGAAAATGAGTGATTTTAGCTCACAGGGACACAGGAGCTGCTGGTCTACTGCTGCCTCGTGTGGTCACTTTGTGTCACTGATTTAAAAATAAATGAAGGATTTTAAATGCCGAATTAACAAAATAAGACATTTGAACTTGATGATGGAGGCAGCAGTGGATCAACAACTCCTGTGTCCCTGTGAGCTAAAATCACTGGTTTTCTCTATGGACTTTGGTGTGGGAGAGTGAGTGGTTTACAAAACGCAGTTCTCTTTGTTAAGTTTCTAAAATCTGCTTTGGTTTTTGTTTTTGCAGCCATTTTGTTTTCACAGAGTGAGTCTCTGTGTGTCAGGCTACTTGTGAGCAGCAGGGGGCGCTGCTCACTGCAGTCAGTGTTCAGTGTGTGTGTGTGTGTGTGTCTCATCAAACCACACTTGTTCGTCTGTCAACAAACAACAACATAAACACACACACACACACACACACACACTCACAAGCTTC
>JAFBJR010000631.1:83864-97762 GCA_016785285.1 Brachirus orientalis
GGAGGTGAGGAAGTGAGGAGGGTGAGAGGGTGAGAGGGTGAGGAGGTGAGGAGGTGAGGAGGGTGAGAGGGTGAGAGGGTGAGGAGGTGAGGAAGTGAGGAGGGTGAGAGGGTGAGAGGGTGAGAGGGTGAGGAGGTGAGGAGGTGAGGAGGGTGAGAGGGTGAGAGGGTGAGAGGGTGAGGCTTGTGGTCTCACACCACAACAATAGTTATAAATAAAATGTCATTATTCCATGAGCAGAGGAAGATTGTTCAGAGTCAACAGTGACGTAATGACTGTCACCTCATAAATGATGATGATGATGATGATTCTACACTTAATGAACAATAAAGTTAGACTTTTGGTTCCAACGCAGTGAAGGAAAACTTGTTTTCCTGTTCTTCTTCATCTTTACCTTTCTTTCCATATTCAGGTGAGAATTATTCGTTTTACAGTAAACTGTTGTGTAGAAACAACTTCCTGTTCACAATCAACAAGAAGAAATTAGTTTTTTATCTCTAATTTCAGCAAATGAAATTAGAGATAAAAAACTAATTTCTTCTTGAAATAATTGAAATCATTTTCTGATTTTACAGTTTCTACTGAACGTAGAAAGAACAAATGATAATAATCACTTTTGTTAATCTGTGTTTAACTGATGAGGGAAAATAAAAAAAGTCCCGTCACATCATTTGTTTGATCGGTATAATCAGATTATGTATAATCTGATTCATCGTTGTGATTAATCTCCATAAACAACAACAAAGTTTGTTGATCACATTAAAACAGTTGAAGACAAAGAGTCGACAACAAACATGAACGTTTGTCCTCGTCAGTGTGGACATGGACGCCGAGCATCATGGGACTGTGTGTGTGTGTGTGTGTGTGTGTGATGACTGAAAACAGCTGACCTGTCTCTCTCTCTCTCTCTCTCTCACTCACTCACTCATTGTCTCGATAACAATCAGATTATGGACAGAATCTGATTCTGACTGTTTTGCTGTTGGGTTTGAACAGACAACAGTGTCGTTGTTGTTGTCGTTGTTGTTGTTGTTGTTGTTGTTGTTGTCGTTGTTGTTGTTGTTGTTGTTGTTGTTTGTTTGTGTCTCTGCTCCGTGCTGACACATTCATGGATTCATCACAACATTACAGCTTTAGTTTGTCCTACAGGAGGACATCGTGGTCCTGGAACAGATTCAGAAGATGCTGACGTCCAGAAACTGCTTTGTCATGTGTGTAGGAGTCACCAGAACAGTAGTTCTGGTCCTGAAGGAGGTCTGAAGGTCCTTCAGGAGGTGTTGTAGATGTTCTTGAAGAAGGTGCAGATGTGTTGTGAGACATTAAAAGGTCTTGAAGGTAGAATTATATTCAAGTGGAGAAATCTTTCTGAAGAGGTTCCTGGTTGTAGATAGTGTTCTGGGCCAGGACAAGTCCACTGTATATGTTTGCCCTACTTTGGTCCTGGTCTTGACTTGGTCTGCGTCCCTACGTGTCTTGGTCCTGTCCTGGAGGACGTTGCAGATGTCTCTGTTCAGGAGTTTAAGAGTCTCTTATGTCCTTATCTTCTTCAAAACAGCTGCAGAGAATCATGAAGTGGTTGTGAAGGACTCTGAAGGACTCTGAAGGACTCTGAAGGACTCTGAAGGACTCTGAAGACTCCACACTTTCCTCTGTGGGAGGTTGTTGAGATGTTCTTCAACAACATCAGGAGGTCATTTGTGTTTTTACATTTGATGAAACACAGTGGACTGTTGTGACTCCACTGAGGTTTGACCTTCACTCTGCAAACACAAGTGTGTGTGTGTGTGTGTGTGTTCTGTTGGAAGTTTCCCTGAAAACAAAGAACAAGGAGTTCTGTGGTAACCATAACAACAATCCATAAGCTGGACTGAGACCTGGTCAAGGTTTCTGGACCAGTGTGTCCACACACACACACATGTACACACACATACACATGTACACACACACATACACACACACACACATGCACACACACACACACACGTACACACACACACACACACACATGTACACACGCACACACACACATAAACACACACACACACATGTACACACACATAAACACACACACACATGTACACACACATAAACACACACACACGTACACACACACACAAACACACACACACACATAAACACACACACACACACACACACACGCACACACAACACACACACACACACGTACACACACACACACACATAAACACACACACACACACATGTACACACGTACACACACACACACATGTACACACACACACACATAAACACACGCACACACACACACACAGACTTGTGATAATTTGTCTGAACATAATCCGTGTTCCGTCGTCAGACTGTGGTTTACTTTGGTTAAATCTGTGGACAATAAAAGATAAAAAGTAAAAAAACAAAGACATCATGGACATGACATCATCCTGCAAAACAATGTCACTACGATAGTTGACATCTTTGTAACAAAACACAAGGTCAGAGGTCACATATTCAGACTCTGTTTTTCCCCGATTGTCTGTGACGTCACTGCAGCAGTAACAGTAGCAGCAGTCAGAGCAGCAGTGCATTCTGGGAAAGTTTCAGAAGTGGAATGTAAAGAATGTCAATAATGAAGCTGGGAAACAGTTGACAGGATTATACAAGCTCTACCTCGCTCTACCTGCTCGCTCGCTCTCCACTGTAACATGCAAACGACAGGAAACACGTTCACCTGAGTCTGACCTGTTCAAACTGCCTCAGAACCTGGAGGTCAGAGGTCACAGAGTGGCATCTGCAGCTTGACCTCATTCACAAACACCATGTAAAATCACCATGACAACCTTTTGTTGGATCGACTCATTTTAATCTCAATTTCCCTCAGGATTATTTTTTCATTTGTGCTTTAAAACATTGTCAACAATTTGGATTTTAATATTTGACACTTTTCCATAGTTCCAGCATGGCTCGGCTCGGCTCTACTCAGTTTGGTATCAAACATGTGGTTTACCATGACGTCATGGTTCCTCTTAAACGTGGACGTGGTCGTCATAGAAACAGCCGTGACGACACAAAGACACAAACACGTGACGGTCAAAGCAGTTGTTTTCTTTGCAGTGAATCATTTTCCGATAACAAGGTTGTTAGTTTGATTCCTGGTTCTCTCAAGACTTTGAAGGGTTCCACAGGGTTCCACAGGGTTCCACAGGGTTCCACAGGGTTCCACCTTAGAGCCGCTGCTGCTGTTATTGTTAAATCATTTCTATGATGATGACACAATAATGAACAGTCAGCTGTCCAAAATCAAAGGCTAAAGCTAACGCTAAAGCTAATCCTTGACTGGAGAGAGACAGTGTGAGAGAGAGAGAGAGAGAGAGAGAGAGAGAGAGAGACAAGCAGAGTCTAGCTGTGACCTGCTCACACACACACAGTCTGGTTTCCATGACTACAAAGGACATTCCATTGACTTCCATTCATTTCCTGCAGACTTACTCTAACCTTAACCATAATTACTAGTGTCCTAACCCTAACCCTGACCTCTAACCTTAACCTAACCCTAACCTCAGCCTAACTTTAAAACATGTCTTCACCTTAAAATGGAGTCATTTACGTTATGGGGACTTGATTTTTGTCCCCATAAGGAAGACAAGTCCCCATAATGTGAGTGTGGAGACACATTTAGGTCCCCACAACATGAGGAAGACCAGCTACACACACACACACACACACACACACACACACACAGTGTTGCTCAGGAATGTGTGAAGCAGCTGAGAAGTCTCACTCACTCACTCAGCAGGTTTCAGCTTTGATTCTCTGGTTTAAATGTTGTCAGTTTGTCACAATAAACAAGAGTTGAGAGAGAGAGAGAGAGAGAGAGATTTCTGCCTCTGGTGTGAAAAGCTGAATGGAACACACCCCCATCAAACACTCATCACTATGTGTGTCCTGCCTGCAGCAGTGTGTGTGTGCATGTGTGTACGTGTGTGTGCGTGTGTGCATGTGTGTGTGTGCATGTGTGTGCATGTGTGTGCGTGTACACACATGCACATGTCCACGTGTACTTCACGTGTCCCGTGTTTGTCTCTGAACAGTTCAAATCTCAGTAAAGTGACTGAGTGTTTGTCTTTTGTTATGAAGATCAATTAAAACACTCAGAAGCTGTTAAAGGTCAGACTGTGCTTCAGTGATGGAGCCTCAGGAAAGGTCACCAGAGGTCAAACTCTAAAACCGTCCACTCACACGTTTAAACTCCGGCTTTTATGGATCAATAACTGTGATTGTTTGTTTGTCACTTTAAAAGCTTTGTGCTGTTTCATGTTCTTGTGTTGGACACTGATGTGTGCGCTCATGTTCTGTCTTTACACACATATGACGTGACCAGACGCGTGTGACGAGCAGCGACTGTCGTGTTAGTTCTTCACATGTGATTACCACATCTATTTCATTTGACATATTTAACTAAAACACTAAAAGATACATTAAAAACAAGTTGCATAATTCAGAAGAATAAAGACTTTATAAAGCTGATTTGTTCTGCACAGCTGTAAAGTGACACCACTTCCTGTTAGCCTTAATGACAGTTGTGGAATGACTATTAACACAAAAATAACATGAAAACATGAACTTTTAAGTGTTATCGGAATAAAAGGTTTAACTAAAAGTAAAAGTAAAAACTAGACGACATCAGTGGCTCTTATTTTATAAAGACAGGTTGAAAGGAAGTTTAGGAGAATGACTTCTGTTTTTAGCTGCACAGTACAGACGCAGTACTGACCTATATTTTGTTTCATAGCTTTGAAATTAAAGCTTTAACTAATAAAACCATAGATAATATGAAACATGTATTTTCTTATTACTTAAAATGAAGATAAGAGACAAACCAAACCAAACAAACTAACATATGTATTTTATTTTTTCTAAGGCTACTGTATAAAACTAAATATTTATTTAATTAAAAAACTATTAAAAATGTAATATAATATTTTATTTAGAATCCCTGAGCCTGACAGGAAGTCGTCATACTTCGCACATGCGCAGAACAAATCAGGCATGACGCTAACATGAAGCTAACATGACGCTAACATGAAGCTAACATGAAGCTAACATGAAGCTAACATGAAGCTAACATGTTCTGTGCTCCTTTCAGGTGAAAACAGTTTTTCACGGCCTTTAGCGAAGCTTCACGGTAAAACTGGAAGATTTGATTATTCAGAAGCAGAACTAGAACCAGAACCCGGTCACATGTGACCCAGTGTGTGTTACTGTAAGATGATGACATCATGTGTGATGCAGCTACTGAGCTAACATTATGATGTTGGTCATAATATTAGCATTCTGTGCTAACCTGTTTCCATACATTTATTTAAGTCTTAATAGCAAGCTAGCAAAGTAAACCTGAATATTCTTTGTTGTAAAGCGACACAAAGCTAATACCTACTATGATGGGCTGGTCTGTTGTTTGTGGGCGGAGCTTAGTCATAGATGAATAAGCCTCATGTGTACGACGTGTCGTTAGCTCAGTGACAAACAACTTGATTCACAAACCTGTGGAAATAAACACAAACACAAACATGAGCTTTTCAACCAGTTAGCTGTCTCAGTTAGCTACGTAGCATCTTCACTTTATATCCATATAAGAACAAATTTGTAACTAATCAGGTTATACTGTGGTTAATTAGTGATATAGCTAGCTTTGTTAATTAGCAAGTAAATCTACTTTATAATACATTTCATGATGCTTCATACTGAAAACACCTTCAGGGGGCGCTCCAACACAAACGTCCTGCCCCGAACTGTGAAGTTATGCCATCTGAATATCTGAAATGCACTTGGCTAGTTAGCTAACTAGCATCTTTACTTTGAATACATACAAGAAGGGGCTAGCTGGAGAAAGAAGCTAATTAACACAGAGTTACTTTCTGTTGAAACTCATTATTCAAAGGGGAAAAGAGTTTACATTATGATTAGCAAGCTAACTGAATTTATTAAAAACACATTTCATGAAATGTCATACTTAAAGCTCCAACTGAAACGTCCTGCTGCGATCACTTTACTGTGGCTAGTTAGCGAGCTAGCATCTTTACTTTGTATTTATACAGGTAGAAGCTAGCTGGACAAAGAAGCTAAGAGTATTTGACTCGATCAAGACTCACCGGTCTAATTTAGTTTGTTCCAGTTTCTGTGGTGAGCATTTGGTGACTTAGTTAGTCTGGTTAATGAGTTGAACACGTTTGGTGAGAACACCTCTAGGGGGCGCTCTAACTGACACTGGTGACTGACACTGGTGACTGACACTGGTGACTGACTCGACCTTTGAACTGTTTAAACTTGACTCTTGGTTGTTAAAACAATATTTGTGTGTGTGTGTGTGTAACCTTGAATAAAGGTCGACACAGATAAGACACTCAAACATCATCAGCTCGATCAATAACGATTATTGATCGGTTTGGTTCAGATTTTTTCAGTTTCAGAGACGTGTCTGTGCTCGTCCTCTGTCCTCAGTCAACGCTCCTCCTTCATCACTAACATCAAGCAAGATTTTAAAACAGTTGAAGATGATGACACACACACACACACACACTCACATTCACACACACACACACACACACACAAATCTTTTCACATTCACTGAGCCGTACAGAGGACGACGTCCAAGAAACAGATCAGACCTGTTTCTGTACAAACATGAGTGTGTGAGTGTGAGTGTGTGTGTGAGTGTGAGTGTGTGTGTGTGTGTGTGTGTGTGGAATGAAGGAAAACACTATAACAATAATGGCGTCGACAGAAAAGGACAGAGGAAGAAAGGAAGGAAGGAGGAGAGCACAGGGAGGAGTGAGTGGGCGGAGACTACAGAGAGACAGGTCCAAATGTGTGTGTGTGTGTGTTTGTCCAGATGTGGACGCATGTCCTCAAGGGTCCAACCAATGAGCTGCCTCCAGAGTGAAGCATCAGCCAATCAGAGAGGAGCAGAGAGCAGCTGAAACAACGTTCACTGACTGATAAAATCTCTGTCTATATACAGTATTTATATACACATATACACACTATATATATACAAAAAAAACACAAATATATATTTTGCTTGTATAAATGTAAAAAACAATTTTTCTGATACATAAGCTTTTATGTCATTTTATATAAAGAGGAGTGAAGTTTTACATGATCTGTAATTTTCTACAGTGAAAACACGTTTGAGAGTCGGAGACACAACAGAGCAGAAACGTCCGAGAAATACAATTATTTAAAGACATAAAAGGCATAAAATCAATGAAATATTAAAAACAACAAAAAAATCAGACCAAAAAAGAGAATAAAATATAGTTGTTGTTATTATTTACAAAAGTCCAGACTTGATACTCGTGTGGTCACTTTATGTTACCTGTGCTTTAGTAGAAAAGTTCTTTTTAATGATGAATAATGATGGATGGATGGATGGATGGATGGAGGAAATGGAACAGTTTTTATTTGCTTTTCTTGCTAACTTCCACATTTATGTAAACTTTGAAATTCTACGATGAGCTCAACCTTTTTCCAGAATTTTTTAAGACTTTGAAGCATCTGAGTTGTTGTTGTTGTTGTTGTTGTTGTCGTCACCATGAAAACCTGCTCTGCTCCTGCTCAGGGTCAGGGGTCACAGGTGTGAGAACGTTTCATGACTCCTCCTCCTCCTCCCCCCTCCTCCTCCTCCCCCCCCTCCTTCTCCTCCTCCTCTCCCCCTCCTTCTCCTCCTCCTCCTCCTCCTCCCCCCTCCTCCTCCTCCTCCTCCTCTCCTGTGTCAGTGTGTCAGGGGATGAGTAACCAGCTGACGCTGTTGGGCACTCGTGAAAATCACTATGGTAACATGGTGAGGATGTACAGTAACTGCACCATGGTCCTGGAGAACCTGGAGATCACGTACACGTTGGAGCACCAGGACCTGAGCTTCCTACAGGTCTGTCTCTGAACCGCGGTCACAACCAGACCTGGTCTTGACTCTAATCTATTGCTGATGGTTTTTGTCTCTTCAGTCCATCCAGGAAGTGAACGGTTACGTCCTTATCGCCATGAACGAGGTGGACACCGTCCCACTGGTCAATCTGAGGCTGATCCGAGGTCAGAACCTGTACGAGGGTCACTTCTCTCTGCTGGTGATGTCCAACTACATGAAGAACCACTCGTCTGAGTCCAACAACTACACCAGCGGCCTGAGGCAGCTGCAGCTCAGCAGCCTGACTGGTGCATGACACAGACACACGCTACCAACACACGCTACCAACACACGCTACCAACACATGCTACCAACACATGCTAGCAAGGAGCACTACCAACACACGCTACCAACACACGCTACCAACTCACGCTAGCAAGGAGCACTACCAACACATGCTACCAACACACGCTACCAACTCACGCTAGCAAGGAGCACTACCAACACATGCTACCAATGCACACTACCAACGAGCACTACCAACACACGCTACCAACACACGCTACCAACACATGCTACCAACACACGCTACCAACACATGCTACCAACACACGCTACCAACACACGCTACCAACGCACACTACCAACGAGCACTACCAACACACGCTCCCAACACACGCTACCAACACATGCTACCAACACACACTACCAACATACGCTAGCAAGGAGCACTACCAACACACGCTACCAACACATGCTACCAACACACGCTACCAACACACGCTAGCAAGGAGCACTACCAACACACGCTACCAACACACGCTACCAACACATGCTACCAACACACACTACCAACGAGCACTACCAACACATGCTACCAACACACGCTACCAACACATGCTACCAACACATGCCAACACACGCTACCAACACATGAGAAACAAGTCAGTGAATAAGAAGCAGTTTTATGATCACACATGACCTGTGATGTCATCATGACATGACCTGTGATGTCATCACACATGAACTGTGATGTCATCATGACATGACCTGTGATGTCATCACACATGACCTGTGATGTCATGACATGACCTGTGATGTCATGACATGACCTGTGATGTCTTCTCCTCACAGAGATTCTGAAAGGAGGTGTGAAAATGACCCACAATCCCCTGCTGTGTAACACCGACACCATCCAGTGGTGGGACATTCTGGACGACAGCAATCCCAGCATGCATTTCAAGATGGACACGTCCACCCAGAAATGTATGAAGAACAACGATGACTGTGATCTTGACTTTGTTATGATGCTGAGACTAATAAACGTGTGTGTGTGTGTGTGTGTGTGTGCAGGTCATACGTGTGACCCCGGGTGTGTTAACGGTTCATGTTGGGCAGCTGGACCAGAACACTGTCAGAAATGTAAACACTTTTCTATTTACTCATGTTTTAGTTTTTAGTCTACAGAGTTTACATGCTTTCTCTGTCTCTCCCCATGTCTCACTCTCTCCTCATGTCTCTGTCTCTGTCTCTGTCTCTGTCTCTGTCTCTCTCCCAGTCACTAAACTAGTGTGTGCCAAACAGTGCAGCCAAAGGTGTCGAGGTCCAAAACCAAACGACTGCTGTAACAAACACTGTGCTGCCGGCTGCACCGGACCACGAGCCACCGACTGTCTGGTCTGTGTCACTGCAGCTTCCTCACACTGTCCTCAGTGGTCTGTCCTCAGTGGTCTGTCTTTAGTAGTCTGTCCTCAGTGGTCCGTCCTCAGTGGTCTATCCTCAGTGGTCTGTCCTCAGTAGTTTATCCTCAGTGGTCTGTCCTCAGTGGTCCGTCCTCAGTGGTCTGTCCTCAGTAGTCCGTCCTCAGTGGTCTGTCCTCAGTGGTCCGTCCTCAGTGGTCTGTCCTCAGTGGTCTGTCCTCAGTAGTCCGTCCTCAGTGGTCTGTCCTCAGTGGTCTGTCGTCAGTGGTCTGTCCTCAGTAGTCTGTCCTCAGTGGTCTGTCCTCAGTAGTCTGTCCTCAGTGGTCTGTCCTCAGTGGTCTGTCCTCAGTGGTCCGTCCTCAGTGGTCTGTCCTCAGTGGTCTGTCCTCAGTAGTCTGTCGTCAGTAGTCTATCCTCAGTGGTCTGTCCTCAGTAGTCTATCCTCAGTGGTCTGTCCTCAGTAGTCCGTCCTCAGTAGTCCGTCCTCAGTAGTCTGTCGTCAGTGGTCCGTCGTCAGTAGTCCGTCCTCAGTAGTCTATCCTCAGTGGTCTGTCCTCAGTGGTCTGTCCTCAGTAGTCTATCCTCAGTGGTCTGTCCTCAGTAGTCTATCCTCAGTGGTCTGTCCTCAGTGGTCCGTCCTCAGTGGTCTGTCCTCAGTAGGCCGTCCTCAGTAGTCCGTCCTCAGTAGTCTATCCTCAGTGGTCCGTCCTCAGTGGTCTGTCCTCAGTGGTCTGTCCTCAGTGGTCTGTCCTCAGTGGTCTGTCCTCAGTAGTCTATCCTCAGTGGTCTGTCGTCAGTAGTCCGTCCTCAGTGGTCTATCCTCAGTGGTCCGTCCTCAGTGGTCTGTCCTCAGTAGTCTATCCTCAGTGGTCTGTCCTCAGTGGTCTGTCCTCAGTAGTCTATCCTCAGTGGTCTGTCCTCAGTGGTCTGTCCTCAGTGGTCTATCCTCAGTGGTCTGTCCTCAGTAGTCCGTCCTCAGTAGTCCGTCCTCAGTAGTCTGTCGTCAGTGGTCTGTCGTCAGTTCTCTGTCCTCAGTAGTCTATTCTCAGTAGTCTATCCTCAGTGGTCTGTCCTCAGTGGTCTGTCCTCAGTAGTCTATCCTCAGTGGTCTGTCCTCAGTGGTCTGTCCTCAGTAGTCCCTCCTGTGTGCTGTCCTAACCCTCTTCAGGCCTGCAGGGAGTTTAACGATGATGGGACATGTACGAACCAGTGTCCTCCTCCGACCTTGTACTATCCTCAAACTCACCAGGTGGAGAAAAACCCCAACGCCAAGTTCATGTTCGGGGCAACCTGCGTTGCAGCCTGTCCACGTATGATTCTAACATTAGTTCCATCAGCTCCACCTGCTGGAGACAGTGGACATTACAGCCACAGACGTAGACCTCTCTGTGACGTCCCCTGTTTTCTCTGTCTGCAGATAACTACGTGGTGACGGACGGTTCCTGTGTAAGAACCTGTGGTGCCGGAATGTACGAGGTCGAGGAGAACGGTGTCCACCGCTGCAGGACGTGTGAGGGACCGTGTCCCAAAGGTAGACACACCTGGGGACAGTTGCTTTCAGACTGCACTACTGTCTACTGACTACTGACAATCTCCAGAGAATTGTCTCTGACATTGTCCAGAAAATGTCCAGTGTTGGCAGATTGTCCAGAGATTATCGGGAGATTATCATAAGACTGTCCAGAAATATTCAGGATGTTTTAAGTAAATTGTCCAGAGATTTTTTGATGTCAGCAGGTTGTCCGTAAATTGTCCAGAGATTGTCAGGAAATTGTCTGGAGGCTCCACCCCCTCGCTTGAATTTTCCAGAGATTCTCCTGCTGCGTTCTTCATGTTTGAAACTGGCAAATGTTCTGATCCAGTTCTGTGGACATAATCTGGAGTTATGACTACAGAGGTACAGTGAGTGGTCCTGACAGACTGTGGTTCTTCCTTCAGCCTGTAACGGTATCGGAGTCGGGACTCTGGCTAACAGCATGGCAGTGAACGCGTCCAACATCGAGTCCTTCAGGAACTGTACAAAAATCAACGGAGACATTTCAATCATCCCAACATCGTTTACCGGGTCAGAACAACGCAAACACAAACTAATCTCGTGTCATTCAAGATAATCGGAACTAGTTTGACCTCCTCTTTCATCCAAGCTAATATAAAGTTTGACCTAATCTGATCATGGCTGACCCGTGATGCCTTCAGAGTCTGAGGCTTGTTCTGATTGGCTGTTGCAGGGACAAGCACTATGAGATCCCGCCCATGGACCCGGAAAAGCTGGAGTATTTCAGAACTGTGAAGGAGATCACTGGTAGGTCAAAGGTCATTGACACGAATCACAACTATCATTCACTTTGTTTTTGAACGTCTATGAACACGTAAACGTACTGAATGTTCAGTAGCTTTGTCTCATGTTTGACCAACCTGACCTCTGACCTGTGTGACCCCCAGGTTACCTGCTGATCCAGGCGTGGCCAGAGAACTTGACGTCTCTGTCTGTTTTCGAGAACCTGGAGATCATCAGAGGGAGAACGACGCGCTCGTGAGTCTCACGTCTTTGTCAGACGTCCACCAGCTGACCCGGTCTGACCCGGTGTGTCCCGTCTGTCTCTCACAGTGGCTACAGTCTGGTGGTGCTTCGAGGTCACAACCTGCGGTGGCTTGGCCTTCGCTCCCTGAAGGAAGTCAGCGCCGGGAAAGTGATGCTGCGGGACAACGATCGTCTCTGCTACACCAGAGCCGATCAGTGGACCCATCTCTTCAGGTCCTCGGACCAGATCGTCAACATGCGCAACAACTCACCTCCCGAAGTCTGCGGTGAGTCTCCGATGTTTGTCTCCATGACAACGAGTTTAAGGAGACGCGTTAGAACACTGGTTTTCTGTGTTGTTCAGAAAAACAGAATCAAACCTGCGACGTGGAGTGCACAGACGCCGGCTGCTGGGGTCCAGGTCCAAACATGTGTGTGTCCTGCCAACACTTTGACCGCAGGGGACGCTGTGTCCCCTCCTGTAACCTGCTGCAGGGGTGAGAGACACACATGTGAAAACACTTTCAACACAAAACAACCCGCTGCCACCAGGGGGCGTCTGGTTCAGAAGAGCAGTGTGGAATCATGGGAGCTGATTCAGTTAAACTACACAGTAACAACATATTAACGTTATTTACCTTGAGGATTTAAGGTTTGTCCACTAGGGGGCAGCTCATCACATCAGTGTTGATGTGCGGTAAACTGAAGGACGACCTTTGTCTTTGGTTTGTTCTGTGCTCTACAGCGCCCCCAGAGAGGTGGAGGTGAACAGCAGCTGTGTCGAGTGTCACCCAGAGTGTCTGCTGAAGACGGGAGAACCGACCTGTCTCGGTCCAGTCAGTGCTGTCGCTGTCTACTTATGATGATGCTAATGCTAATGCTAACATCAGTGATTTAAACATAAACAAGGAATGAAATAAAAAATATACATATATACATATATATATATATATATATATATATATGTATATATGTAAAATCATTTTAAAAAAGGTTTGAATTGTCTCTGACCTCCAGGGTCCAGACCACTGTCTTCAGTGTGCTCACGTCAAGGATGGTCCTCACTGTGTCCCTCGCTGTCCTCATGGTGTCCCAGGAGGCGGAGACACGCTCATCTGGACATATCCTGACGACACGGGACAGTGTCAGCCGTGTCACCAGAACTGCACTGAGGGGTGAGACGCACGTCAGCACTGCAGCCGACACGTTAACAACACGTCAACATGTCAACAACATGTTAACAACATGTCAACAACACATCAACACGTCCACAACACATCAACATGTTAACATGTCAACACGTCAACATGTCAACAACATGTCAACATGTTAATATGTCAACAACACATCAACATGTTAACATGTCAACAACACGTCAACATGTTAACATGTCAACACGTCAACATGTCAACAACACGTCAACATGTTAACATGTCAACAACACATCAACATGTTAACATGTCAACAACACGTCAACATGTTAACATGTCAACACGTCAACATGTCAACAACATGTCAACATGTTAACATGTCAACAACACATCAACATGTTAACATGTCAACAACACATCAACAACATGTTAACAACACGTCAACACGTTAACATGTCAACACGTCAACACATCAACATGTTAACATGTTAACATGTCAACACGTCAACACATCAACATGTCAACAACACATCAACATGTTAATATGTCAACAACACATCAACATGTCAACAACACATCAACATGTTAACATGTCAACACCAACACAACAACATGTCAACAACGTCAGGAACATGTCAACAACA
>JAFBJR010000631.1:97894-137065 GCA_016785285.1 Brachirus orientalis
GTCAACATGTCAACATGTTAACATGTCAACAACACATCAACATGTTAATATGTTAATATGTCAACAACACATCAACACGTCCACAACACATCAACATGTTAACATGTCAACACGTCAACATGTCAACAACACATCAACATGTTAATATGTCAACACGTCAACACATCAACATGTTAACATGTCAACACGTCAACATGTCAACAACACGTCAACATGTTAACATGTCAACACGTCAACATGTCAACAACACGTCAACATGTTAATATGTCAACAACACATCAACATGTTAACATGTCAACACGTCAACACATCAACATGTTAACATGTCAACACGTCAACATGTTAACATGTTAACATGTCAACACGTCAACATGTTAACATGTTAACATGTCAACACGTCAACATGTCAAAAACACGTCAACATGTTAATATGTCAACAACACATCAACATGTTAACATGTCAACAACACATCAACAACATGTTAACAACACGTCAACACGTTAACATGTCAACACGTCAACACGTCAACACATCAACATGTTAACATGTTAACATGTCAACACGTCAACACATCAACATGTCAACAACACATCAACATGTTAATGTCAACAACACATCAACATGTCAACAACACATCAACATGTTAACATGTCAACACGTCAACATGTTAATATGTCAACAACACATCAACATGTTAACATGTCAACAACATGTTAACAACATGTCAACATGTTAATATGTCAACAACACATCAACATGTTAACATGTCAACATGTCAACATGTCAACAACATGTTAACATGTCAACACGTCAACATGTCAACAATATGTCAACAACACGACAACAACAAGCCATGTTAGTGTGTGAACATGTCAACAACATGTGTGGACAGACATGACTTGACGTGACGTGTGTGTCTCTGCAGGTGTTCTGGTCCTGGACTCTCTGGATGTACAGGGTAAAACTTGGGGGCGGGGTTTAGTTTCCATGACAACAGCAAGTGATTGTCGAGTGGGTTTCCTCTAACCATTATCTGTGACGACACAGCGCCGTCACGCACTCCACGTGGGCGGTGGGCGTGGTCGGAGGACTCCTGCTCGCCGTCATGGTGTCATTGATCGTCTTTCTGCTGCTGCGGAGAAAACGGATCAGGAGGAAGAGGACGCTGCGGCGCCTCCTGCAGGAGAGAGAGGTGAGAGAGGCTGGTGTGGACAAACATCCATCCCCTGCTACTGTAAACACGCGATGACATCATCAGTGACCGCGTGTTCCTGTGTTACAGCTGGTTGAACCATTGACTCCGAGCGGTGAAGCTCCAAACCAGGCTCTGCTGAGGATCCTGAAGGAGACCGAGTTTAAGAAGGTCCGAGTCCTCGGCTCCGGAGCCTTCGGCACCGTCTTTAAGGTGACGACACACACACACACACACACACACACATGATGTCACTCCCTTAGGGCTAATGATGATGAAGATGATGATGGTGATGTTGGTGCTCCAGGGTCTGTGGATTCCTGAAGGAGAGAACGTGAAGGTCCAAGTGGCCATCAAAGTTCTCAGAGAAGCCATGTCACCTAAAGCCAACCAGGAAATTCTGGACGTGAGACTTTACGTTCTTCTTCACTTTCAGCTCTGAGCCCCCCCCCCCCCCCCCCCCCCCCCCCCCCCCCCCCGGCCGCGGGGGGTGGGGGGGGGGGCGGGGGGGGGACGCTGACACCCGTGTGTGTGTGTGTGTGTGTAGGAGGCGTACGTCATGGCGAGCGTGGATCACCCTCACGTGTGTCGTCTCCTGGGAATCTGCCTGACGTCGTCGGTGCAGTTGGTGACGCAGCTGATGCCGTACGGCTGCCTGCTGGACTATGTCCGTCATCACAGGGAGCAGGTGGGAGCTCAGTGGCTGCTCAACTGGTGTGTCCAGATCGCCAAGGTGAGTCCAGGTGAACGTGTTGGTGAATAAAACCTGCATCACTTTAAGTCTACGATGTCTTCAGAACATGTTTACATCTTTATCTCACTGTTAGACAGACTTTTCCGACAGGAAAGTGAAGTTTGTAAACCACTCACTCTCCCACACCAAAGTCCATAGAGAAAACCAGTGATTTTAGCTCACAGGGACACAGGAGTTGTTGATCCACTGCTGCCTCCATCACTAAGTTCAAATGTCTTATTTTGTCAGTTCGGTGTTTGAAATCCTTCATTTATATTTAAATCAGTGACACAAAGTGACCACACGAGGCAGCAGTAGACCAGCAGTGACACACAGTGACCACACGAGGCAGCAGTAGACCAGCAGCTCCTGTGTCCCTGTGAGCTAAAATCACTGATTTTCTCTATGGACTTTGGTGTGGGAGAGTGAGTGGTTTACAAACTTCAGAATCTAAAATCTGTTTACCCTCGTTTCCCTACTGGCAGTCATTTTGTTTTCACAGAGCATGAGCCTCTGTGTCTCAGCAGCAGGGGGCGCTCACAACACAATCAGATCTGACTACGTGTCAGTACCTCATACAACACTTCAAAAAACCCCAAACTATCCCTTTAATTACCTCTTCCTGTCTCCACCTGAGGATTAATCTGTGTCTGCAGCTCATACAGGATTACCCTGAACACAGCAGTGTGTGTGTGTGTGTGTGTGTTTTCAACATTAATCTGTTGAATCTGATTTAAATCTTATGTGGAATTTTAAGTGCTGGGAAAATGTCTAACAACAAGGACGAGGTCAGAGCGCCCTCCTGTGGTCACGATGAAAACATGAATGATTTCAGGGGTGAGAGTGGGTGAATCAGCTGTTCCCACACGTTTCACTAGTGTCTGTGGGTTTGAGGAGGGATTAGTCACATGACCCATGCAGATAATTAAATTGGAAACAGAGAATTTCAACTTAATCCCTGGTTTTTATGTGTGTGTGTGTGTGTGTGTGTGTGTGTGTGTGTGTGTGTGTGTGTGTAGGGGATGAGTTACCTGGAGGATCGTCACCTGGTTCATCGTGACCTGGCGGCGAGAAACGTCCTGGTGAAAACGCCAAACCACGTCAAGATCACAGACTTTGGTCTCGCCAAACTGCTGACGTCTGACGAGAAGGAGTACCACGCTGATGGAGGGAAGGTGTGTGTGTGTGAGTGTGTGTGCGTGTGTGGGTGTGTGAGTGAGTGTGATGACCAGCAGGGGGGGCCGATTATCAGTCACTGTTGTTAAAGATCAGCAGAAGAAGATGAGAGAACTCTTAAAGACGGCTGTGACCGTGACACTGTAATCTCTCAATCTCTTAAACCCTGAACATCCTGTTTGTCCCTCTGTGCTTCCTGTAGGTTCCCATCAAGTGGATGGCCTTAGAGTCCATCCTGCAGTGGACGTACACACACCAGAGCGACGTGTGGAGCTACGGTCAGTCAAACATGTTCTTGGATTAATCCAGGTTCCCAGGTTTAATCCTAAAGGTTCCTGAAGCAAAAACAAATTCCTGGATTTAATCCTCAACTAAAAAACCCATGTTTATAGATTTTAATTTGGATGAAAATCCGTGTTCCTGGGTTTAATCCCCGAGTTAAAAATCTGTGTTCCTGGGTTTAATCCCCGAGTTAAAAATCCGTGTTCCTAGATTTAATCCCCGAGTTAAAAATCCGTGTTCCTGGGTTTACGACCCGGCAGGTGTGACCGTGTGGGAGATCATGACCTTCGGGTCAAAGCCGTACGACGGGATTCCAGCCAGTGAGATCTCGTCGGTGCTGGAGCGAGGAGAGCGACTGCCTCAGCCGCCGATCTGCACCATCGACGTCTACATGATGATGGTCAAGTGTGAGTGTCCTGAAGGAAGTACTGATGAAGATGATGACGATGATGATGATGGCCTTCTGTCTTCCTCAGGTTGGATGATCGAACCGTCCAGTCGTCCAAGGTTCAGAGAACTGACAGTGGAGTTTTCCAAGATGGCCAGAGACCCGTCCAGATACCTGGTCATACAGGTAGAACACTTTACGGTTCTGGTCGGGGTTTTTACTCGTTGATTCTGGGTCAGGGTCACTGAATGGTTCTGACTCGTTTCCCAGGGCGACCTGCCCAGTCCGTCCGACAGCAGGTTTTACTCTCGACTACTGAGCGCCGATGACACCGAGGACGTGGTGGACGCTGAAGAATACCTGCTGCCTTACAAAGGAGTGGGTAACCATGACAACCACCCCTGCAACAGCACGGTAGAGACCCCTCCACTTACACTGTAAAAAGTTGTCCAGTGACTGTATAAGCAGATGATGGATGTATTTCTCTTCACCAGAACGGTCGACCCGTCAGAGAAAACAGCATCGCTCTGCGATACATCACTGATCCGACTCAAAACTCACTGGAAAGAGACAACATCCCAGGTCACGGTACGAACTCAACTCAAACCGATCCCAAACGATCAATAAACTCCAAGGACATCAATGATTAGCTAACGTGTTTCTTTTTTAGAGTACATGAACCAGAGCATGGGTGAAACCAGCCGCAGCAGCAGACTCTCTGAGGTTCAGAATCAGAACTACGAGGACTTGAACCTGGGTTGGGGCGCTGCCTCACTCCCACTGTCCCAGCAGGATCCTAAACCAGAATACCTGAACACCACGCAGAAGGTTCTGGCCCTGGTGGCCGGTGACAGCCTGGACAACCCGGACTACCAGGCGGACTTCCTGCCTCAGGGCAACTCCACCATGACCACTTCCTTTACGGGTAATGGAATGTTCCTTCCAGCGGCGGAGAACCTGGAGTACCTGGGTCAGAGTGCTGCACTGCACACTCCTGTCCGCTAGAGGGCGCTGTAGTTTCAGACTGTGGACAGTGTTTTCTTCAGTGGTTTGAGGTGAAACGACAGAAAAGCTCTCCTGCGCGTCAGGACCCAGACTAACGTTTTCTCTGCGTTTGTTGCATCATGTCAGTATTTGATTGGAAGAACTACGATTTAAAAAAAAAGTGCGGAAATGAACAGTATTTAAATGTGAATGTAGCATTTGTCATAACTGTGTCACAGCAAACGCTTACATGTTTTTTATCGATGATCATGACTTCAGTTCATCGTTGAAGCACAGTGACGCCCCCAGCTGGAGGTTTGAGGCTCTGCAGCTTTTTTCTCTATGAAAACGACATAACACATTTTCCTGTTTAGCATCGGTAACAAATTTTTATTGGATTTCAGCTGTCGTTATAAAGCTAACAGTAACCACTATGCTAACGATGTAAATACTAACCGCAGTGTTTTAAGTGACACGGACTCGGAAAATATTCAGCAGTCCGATAACATGTTCTGGACTTTTCTGTTCATGTATGAAGTTGGTCCGGAACATGCAGAGTGAGGGGGCGGAGCCTGGCTCGATCTGTAGGAGGAGTTTGCTGCTGTGTTCTCACGAGCGTTAACATACAGCACCTCCTGCTGGACAGTTTCAGGAACTTCAGGGAAAGCAGCTGAAATGCATCGGAAAGGAAAAACTGTCGTCACATGACTTTAAATTATTTGTTTTTTCAGGATTTTGAGCCAAACTCTGGATTATTAATCCAAGTGTCCTTTGTTTTTCCAGATTCAATTATGAATCTAAAATTGCAAACCAAAGTCGTAAAACTGTTACATAATTGTTATCACATTTGAAAGGATTTTTGTGCTCAAATCAAATATAGCAAATTAATAAAAAAAAGAAAGAATTTGGCCGAACGCGACATGGATATTTTACTGCATTCCATTTACGTCAGAACTCAGAAGTCGGAACAGGAATCAACATCACCCCGAGTTCACCACATTCCATCTGAAAGGTCGGGAACGCAAACACACCGCGAGCTAGCCACTGTTAGCAATACCAGTCGATAACTGTGGTATTTCACTCACACTAACATCGTAACATGTCTACAAATAAAAATGGGACATTACCATGTGTATGACCCGTTTACTGTTAAAAAAACAGAAGGGAAATTAACTGTAAAATTGGCAGAGTTTGTATTGGGGCAGCCATCTTGGAATCCCATGTCGGGATCAGGGACGCTTGTTGACCTCGCAGAGTCCGAGTTCTGACTACAAATGCGCCATTCAGTTTTCCAACTTGTGCGAGAACCAGAGGTTGTTCACTCTTGTCTTGCTAACAGAAGAACCTTACATTCTGATGTTTACGTTCTCCTGCTTTTATCGGTCGACGCATCGTTTTCTGTTTATTTTTCCCTGAACAAGACAAAAATATTAACGAGTGAACGCGAGTGTTAACTAGCTAACACAAATCAAGCTAGTTGACGACTTCCTGTTCACGCACAGGTGGGAGAAATGAAATATCACATCAGATTTGATTTCAGCACAAAATCAAAAATACGGCTGTTTGTTTTTTTTTAATTTTGATTTTAGATTCTAAATATAGAAAGAAAAAAATGATACACAGATTTTTTTGTTCCTATTTTTCGCTCGTTGGTGGAAACGTACGAAAGCTGTGAGGCGGCGGAAAATTTGGATGATTCTTTTTGTCTCAAGAACATATTTGTGTCTGTCGCGAACAATGAGAATTCTGATAAAAATGATGAACATCACTGAAAACTTTTTAAATTTGTGAAATTATTGAAAGAAATGATTAGTTAAGGTGTGACAAGAAACCACGATTTTTTATTCTTTATGAATACAAAGAGAAAAAAGTTTGGTCTGAAAAAGTAGTGACAATTTCTCAGGGAAAATATTACATATTGTCACTGATGTAAAAAATTCAACATCATTATTAAAGTGAGAATTAAATGCACAAAAAAGTGTAAAAGACAACAATAAACGACGCATGGTCAAACTTCTGTACGTGATGATATAATCTGAGAAAATAAATCTGGATTTGAGATTATTGATATAAATCTGTTTTTTTTTTTCCATTGTGATTGTTCTTAAATGTTATTAAACATGAGCTCACACAAGCTAACCTGTTAACCTGTTAACCTGCTCACTGATCAATGATTATTGATTGACTGATTGATGACAGGGAGACAATGATTTGTCAGGTTTTTTCTTTATTAACGTTTACACAAACGTACAAACATAAAATGACGTGAAAACAAACAGGAAGTTGAAACAAAGAGACAGAAACAGTTGTCGTGTGATTGGTTAAAAGGTGTGTTGTCATGTGACAGCATGTGACTGTGACTTGTTGACTCTGATATTTAATTGTGACTTTTATTAAATCCTGGTTTCATTTAAACTTGTGGAATTTTTTAATGATATTTTTCACAGATTCAGACAAATGGTGGGTGGAGCCCCCTGCTGGCAGTGAGCAGCGACAGCAGGAGAACATGAACCGATCAACAGGGTTTAACTCAACTCTGCTTATCCATTTAACATCAGGGTTAATTCTGGTTTAATTCAGGTTTAACTGCAGTTAACCTCAGGTTTAGCTCTGGTCAGAAAACAACATCAACAACACTAAAAAAAGAAAAACACTGTTATGTAACAGGCTTCAGATTTCAGCTGCGAGGGAGTCGTTTGAGAAACACCATGAACTTGAAGTGAAATCAATAAAAATAAAACATTTCAGGTGCTTTGGTCGACTTGAGCTTTGGCTCAGGTCAACGTCAGGACCCAGCGCGTGAATCTCTGATGTTAAACCTTGTGGTAAGAAGGCGTGGTCTAAGTGTAGGTGTGGTCTGGTTATGGGCGTGGTCAGCTGAGGTCACACAACTTTAGTTTTTGATGTTTGCCGTGAACATTAATTAATGGTTTGTGTGCCTGAAAATCTGCTAAAGACGTAAACGTCGTCTCCATGACAATGAACGTGGACGTTTGCAAAACTAATTGGCACTAATTCATGTAAACATCAGCTGCTCATGATCCAGGAAGAAGAAAATACTGCAGTAGAATTAAATCATGGGATTAATGTGGACCCACAGTTTAGTTTGAATGGACTCACAGGTTTGAGTCCGAGTCTGACTAACACAAGAAAAAAAAGCACATCTTAGCCACCACTTAACAAAAGACTCACCAAACCCCATAGAGAAAACCAGTGATTTTAGCTCACAGGGACACAGGAGTTGTTGATCCACCTCTGCCTCCATCACTAAGTTCAAATGTCTTATTTTATGAATTCGGCATTTGAAAATCTTTGTTCAGATTTACGTCAGTGACACAAAGTGACCAGCAGTGGACCAGCAGCTCCTGTGTCCCTGTGAGCTAAAATCACTGGTTTTCTCTATGGACTTTGGTGGATCTTTTGTTTAGTGGTCAAAACCAGTTTTTCCTTGTGTCTCTTCTGGTAGCCATGTTGTCACTAATGGATGAGGCTGCAGGGGGCGCTCACCGCACAGGTTTGTTTTATAGCTTCAGTAACTTGTGTTAGTTAAAATTAAACTAACAATCATTAGTGTTCATCTCACCATGAAAGGAAAAACACACACAAGAGAACAAACAGCACCACCATGTGGCAGAGAGAGAGAACAGCAGACAGAAGGACACTTGTGAACAGATGTAACACGAGTCATTGTGCTCTCTATTATGTAACTATGTAACTGCATATAATTCACCCACTGTTACGTTCACCTTCATTGTTTTACCTGCACTCATTCATCTGTGACATCATCAGTCACTGACAGATTAAGCTCCGCCCTCCTCTTCCTCTCAGTAACAGAGCTCACTGCCGCCCTCTGTGGGTCATCACTGCACAGCACGTCCTCTTCATCAGTTACAAAGCTGCCACCTGCTGACAGGAAGACGCAATGAGTCCACAGTTGGAACAGCTATCGCTAAAAGCTAAGCAACAGGTGTCGCTAACAGCTGAGCAGTTAACAGATAATGCTAATAGCTAACAGGTAAGTCGTCAGATTTGTTTGTTCCTTTGTCACTTACGTGGTAGAAACAGAAAAACGTTTGTTGACGCGTTTGTCGCTGAGGACACAGAACAACATGTCTGACTTTTATGACGGTTTCAAGGTGGATCTAAGGTCAAGCTGTGCTCACAGCGCCCTCTACTGGACCAGGCAATCATTACTGTCTTAAGAAAACCCACGTCAAATAAAGATTACTTTAAAAAGAAAATAAAAACACCAAGGAGGCCAGTCTTGCATTTCTTCTGGTTCAACAGTTTGATGTGATTGGCCAGAACCAGAACCAATATTTGCATAATAAGAAAGTGGGAGGAGCTTGGATAAACCTGGCGCTGCACTGACCTCAGAGTCTCCAGTCTGTGGTCAGGACTCTTCAGCAGTTCAAACAGCTCCTTCAACTCCACCTCCTGCAGGTTGTTGCAACTCAGGTTCAGGTTCCTCAGGTGGGACGGGTTTGACCTCAGAGCTGAGACCAGACAGGAACAGCTGACCTTTGACAAACTGCAGCCGTTAAGCCTGAACACACAGAGAAATATGTTCTAAACCACAGAAGAAGAACAGATGCTAGATGATCAGAACCTGGAGTCTGACCTGAGAGTCTCCAGCGGACAGAGTGGACTCTCCAGAAAACCACACAGCTCCTTCACTCCTGAGTCCTGCAGCGTGTTCGCACTCAGGTCCAGTTCCTTCAGGTGGGAGGAGTCAGACTTCAGCACCGAGACCAGAGAAGAACAGCTGATCTTTGTCAACCTGCAGTTCATCAATCTGAATGAAACAACAAACCGAAAAACAAAACATCATTAACAGTCTACTGCCGCACCAAAGTCCATAGAGAAAATCAGTGATTTTAGCTCACAGGGACACAGGAGTTGTTGATCCACTGCTGCCTCCATCACTAAGTTCAAATGTCTTATTTTGTTAATTCGGCATTTAAAATCCTTCATTTATTTTTAAATCAGTGACACAAAGTGACCACACGAGGCAGCAGTAGACCAGCAGCTCCTGTGTCCCTGTGAGCTAAAATCACTGATTTTCTCTATGGACTTTGGTGTGGGAGAGTGAGTGGTTTACAAACTTCACTTTCCTGTTGGAAAAGTCTGTCTGACAGTGAGATAAAGACGTGAACATGTTCTGAAGATACTGTAGACTTAAACTTTATTAGCCGAGTCTATTGTTAAGTGGCTATAACCTGTCACTGCCAAGTCTGCTACTGAAAAACCCAATTTGTTCTGCACAGTCCTGTTACCTTTAATGTACAACAAGAGAATTGGGTCATAACTACTCAAACTAAAAAAAGAAAATAGAAATGTGCATTTTTATTTTAGAAGAACAACTGCCAAAACTGAATATAACATTATTTCATTTAAAATCCCTGAACCTGCTATAATTGTTTCAACTCAGAAAACATGTTAACACCTGTCACATGCTGGTTCGAGACACAGGGGGCGCTAACAGCAGAGTCAGTGTTGTGGCTCATACAAACACAAACTATCACCATTGAAAGGTGACGTACAGGAAGTAGGATGAAAGTAAGTTAGCCAGCAGGGGGCGACTCCTGCTGGTTTGAATGGGAGTTAATGTGTCAATCACTAGTTTCCCTCTTCTTCAATAAAACATGATATCAGTTTGTCAATTGTCTTCACATTTAAAGGAAAATAAAGTAGGACACGTATGAGTGGACACAGGAGCCTGGTTACAGGTGACGTCTGTCCACTTCCTGTGTAAGAAACTGGCTAAATCACACTACTTTATGACGTGTAAACAGAAGTTTGTTCCTGTTTGAGTTGAGGGTCTGACCCCAGAATCTGCAGCTGACAGAGTGGACTCTGCAGAAAACCACACAGCTCCTTCACTCCTGCGTCCTGAAGCTTGTTGAGGTTCAGCAGCAGCTCCCTCAGGTGGGACGGGTTGGACTTCAGAGCCGAGGCCAGGGGTGGACAGCTGAGCCAGGTCAAACCGCAGGACCACAAGCTGAGGACAGAGAGGAAACCAAGTCCAGAATCAGGTGTCATGTGATCACTCAGCTCCAATAGTTCATGTTAGAACCAGAAGACAGTGTGGATGGATTTATGATTTAAGACCTCGTCAACCTAATGAGTTCTGAATATAAACTGGGTTCAGGTCTGGATTGAAGATATTTAAGGGTCAGTGAAGTCACCTGAGCGTCTGCAGCCGACAGAGTGGACTCTCCAGGAAACCACAGAGCTCCTTCACTCCTGAGTCCTGCAGCTTGTTGTAGCTCAGGTCCAGTTCTCTCAGGTGGGTCGGGTTGGACTTCAGAGCCGAGGCCAGAGGTGGACAGCTGTCTTCAAACAGATCGCAGGTACTCAGTCTACATAAAGAAGAACACGCAGAGAATCAGTCAGTCACGTTGTTAATCATCATCATCATCATCATCATCATCACTACGTCAGTCTGTGTTTTCTTCTTCTCCAACAGATCATCAGGTTTTTTTAAGCTAAAATGGCCTCTCTCTTCTGTCTCTCCCTCCTTTCTGTCCCCCATTTTCCTCTCACCCCAACCGGTCGAGGCAGATGACCGCACATCTTTGAGTCTGGTTCTGTCACAGATTTCTTCCTGTTAAAAGGTAGTTTTTTCTCTCCACTGCCCCCTAGTGTTTGCTCATTGTGTGAACTGTTGGGTTTCTTTTCTCTCTGTAATATTGTAAAGGTTTTGGCCTTATTATGTACAGTGACTTGAGATAATGTATGTTGTGATTGGCGCTATACAAATAAAATTGAACTGAATTAAAACGCTGAAAGACTCAGTCGTTCTACGATTGCTTCATCTATACACATAGAAAAGAACAAAACAACTGACAATGAATGTAAACTCTCATTCCTTAAGTCAGTGGAGCACTAGAACATATGTATGCTCCATTATCACGTCTTCATTATGTGCTCGCTTGTTTTGTCCTGTTAAACCGCAACACAACTGGTGTAAACAGGATGTGACATCAGACAGAACTATGACGTGGGTTATACCTGAAGTGACCTAAGAGTCTGTAAGCAACACTGCGGGCTTTTACTTTATTTTGTAGGAATATGGACTAAAACCAAAGATAACATAAAAATTTTATTTTGAAGGAATAATGATTAAAACCAAACATAACATAAAAACGTGGATTAACGTGGATTTTATTTTGTAGGAATAACAACTAAAACTAAAGGTAACATAAAAATGTGGACTTTATTTTGTAGGAACTAAAACTAAAGGTAACATAAAAATGTGGATTTTATTTTGTAGGAATAACAACTAAAACTAAAGGTAACATAAAAATGTGGACTTTATTTTGTAGGAACTAAAACTAAAGGTAACATAAAAATGTGGATTTTATTTTGTAGGAATAACGACTAAAACTAAAGGTTACATAAAAATGTGGACTTTATTTTGTAGGAATAACGACTAAAACTAAAGGTAACGTGAAAATGTGGATTTTATTTTGTAGGAATAACAACTAAAACTAAAGGTAACGTGAAAATGTGGATTTTATTTTGTAATTTTGTAGGAATAACAACTAAAACTAAAGGTAACGTGAAAATGTGGATTTTATTTTGTAGGAATAACGACTAAAACTAAAGGTAACGTAAAAATGTGGACTTTATTTTGTAGGAATAACAACTAAAACTAAAGGTAACGTGAAAATGTGGATTTTATTTTGTAGGAATAACAACTAAAACTAAAGGTAACGTGAAAATGTGGATTTTATTTTGTAGGAATAACGACTAAAACTAAAGGTAACATAAAAATGTGGACTTTATTTTGTAGGAATAGGGACTAAAACCAAAGACATGTATTTTGCTGACCTCAGAGTCTGCAGGCGACACTGTGGACTCTCCAGAAAACCAAACAGCATCGTGAAGTCCCACTCCTTCAGCTTGAAGTGACTCAGGTCCAGGTCTCTCAGGTGGGCGGGGTTGGACTCCAGAGCTGAGAGCAGAGCGATGCTGCTGAACTCAGGCAACCTGCAGGTCCCAAATCTGAAGAGAAAAATAACAGCGTCAACCAGCAGAACGTTCCTACAGGTTTGACTAACATTACAAACAAGTCATAACTACGTTCAGAGGATGTTTTGATGATGTTCTTCATCCTCAGATTACAGGAACTATTTTAAATAACCAGAGGTGGTTTTGTGTGCAACACTATGAAAATGTTTTGAAGATGTGACAGAACTTTTGGCATCAAATGTTCCTGTGATGTGATAACAAAAGTACAACCTTTGGTCTTTGTCATTCAGCGGATGTTTGAGCATAATGTTCTTGTTCGAACCTTTTGGACAACGTTACTGAAACATTGCACTGTAAGGTTCTCAGAATGTTCCTACAACCAAAATTGCACATTATATCATTTTAGTCCTGAATGATTGATGAAGGACGGATAAAAATCACCAACACTGACCTGAAGGTTTCCAGTCTGTAATCTGGATTCTCGGCCAGACCACACAGCTCTGTCAGCTCCGCCTCCTGCAGGTCGTTCAGACTCAGGTCCAGTTCTCTCAGGTGGGCCGGGTTGGACTTCAGAGCTGAAGCCAGATAAGAAGAGCTGATCTGTGTCAGACTGCACCACCTCAGCCTGAACAACAAAGACCACGATCATGTGACTTGAGATTAAACAGTGAGGAAAAGGAAAACAACCAAAATCTTATCAGAATATGTTGATGTTGATATAGTGATGAGATCCTGGTTCAGACTGGACCAGAGTGGACCTGGAGTCTGACCTGAGAGTATCCAGCTGACAGAGTGGACTCTGCAGGAACCCACAGAGCTCCTTCACTCCTGAGTCCTTCACGCTGTTTCCACTCAGCTCCAGGTGCCTCAGGTGGGACGGGTTGGTCTTCAGAGCCGAGGTCAGAGAAGAACAGCTGGACTCTGACAAAGCGCAGAAACCCAAACTGAAGGAAGAGGAAAAACACAGAGATTAATTTTTTGTGGGCACCAGGACCAGCACCAGGACCAGGACCAGGACCAGGAGTTTTATGTGTGGTGGAGGAAAGAACTGACCTGAGAGCGTCCAGTCGACAGTCTGGACTCTCCAAAAACTCACACAGCTCCTTCACTGCCGAGTCCTCCATCTTGTTTTCATTCAGCTCCAGTTCTGTCAGGCGGGACGGGTTGGACTTCAGAGCTGAGGCCAGAGAAGAGCAGCTGATCTGTGACAGACTGCAGGACCACAACCTGTCGAGAGACCAAGACCAGCAGAAGTGTTCTGAAACTGGATTTAAAATCATCCTCAAGAGGAGAAGAAGTGAAGACGAGAAAGAAGAGCAGACTCCTGCTGTGAAGCTGCAGTACCACTGACAGAGACAGAGGGAGACAAAGAGCAGCACTGTTGACTGTTGTGATCATTAATTGTTCAGTTAAAATTCAAACCAGTTTGTGTGATTTCATAGCTTCTTAAATGTGAATATTTTCTGGTTTCTTTGCTCCAAATAACAAATAAATCATTCAAACTGAATCATTTTAGTTTGTGGACAAAATAAGACATTGGAGAACATCATCATTTCCAGGTTTGACAAACACTGAACAATGTTCTTCAACATTTTATGAACCAAACGTCTCATCGGTTACCTGAGAGGATAATCCACAGAGTCAATGATTAAGAATCGTTTTATTGGACTAATGCTGCAGCATCACTTCTTCATCACAGGACACAATGGACAGAAGCTAACAGGTGGACAGTCTTCGTACCTCAGAGTCTCCAGTCCACAGTCTGGACTCTTCAGCAGCTCAAACAGCTCCGTCAGGTCCCAGTCCCGCAGCGTGTTGCGTCTCAGGTCCAGTTCTCTCAGGTGGGACGGGTTGGACATGAGGGCCGAGGCCAGAGCAGAACAGCTGATCTCTGAGAGACCACAGTCCTGCAGCCTGAACGAGGACAAAACAAAGTCCCTGACAAGATTTATTATCTGTCACATGACACTGCAAATGTCAGACAGATCTGAACAACATTCATTTGTTGTTCAGAGAATAAATGATGTGATGTATCAGATTTAAAAGGCACTTCCTGATATTTTATTTTGAATAAGCACCTGCTTTGTTTACATCTGATTAGATCAAATGATGAACTGATTTTGAAGCTCTGAACCTGTCAGCATGAAGGTTTTACTGAATACAGGCCTGATTTCTTGACTAAATTAAACAATATTTAAACCAAAATAACCTCTTCTCATCTTAACATTGAACTTCAGAGTGAAGAGGAACCTCTGAACTTGTGACATAAAGCGATAACTGCTCGCTTTCTGATGATTCTTAAAACATCTTGGGTGTGAAGTGACCTGAGCGTCTTCAGCCGACAGTCTGGACTCTGCAGGAAACCACACAGCGTCTTCACTGCCGAGTCCCGCAGCTCGTTGCAGCTCAGGTCCAGTTCTCTCAGGTGGGTCGGGTTGGACTTCAGAGCCGAGGCCACGTCACAGCAGCTGATCTCTGACCTGAAACAGCTCTGCAGCCTGAGGTCAGAGGAAAACGTGTGATGACCTCATCTGCATCTGTCCCGTCCTCTTACCTGCTCCTCCATTTTGAAGCCTCCAGTTTAGTATTTTTTAAGTTAACTAGCTGTCAATCACAGCAAAGCCCCGCCCTAAAGTGATCCCTGAAAATGACCTGAAACTAGACTATTTCACAGACTATAATCCAAACCAGTGGGGTCGCCCCCTGGTGGACATTCAGGAGAACGCAGTCTGTGGTTTATACAAACATTATTATCATATTATTTTCACATTTGTGCTCATGTGTAGTTTCATGCTTCTTCACCTCAGAGTCTCCAGTCGACAGAGTGGACTCTGCAGAAAACCACACAGCTCCTTCACTCCTGTGTCCTTCTTGCTGATGTGGACCAGAACCAGCTCCCTCAGGTGGGACGGGTTGGCCTTCAGAGCCGAGGCCAGCGACGGAAAGGTCGTCTCTAACAAACTGGTGAACACCAATCTGAAATGAAAAAGAAGAAACACATTGACAAAAACCTCCCTCACCAGTTCAGGGTCCAGCACAGATGTTTTCAAGACCTGAGAGTCTCCAGGCGACAGTGTGGACTCCTCAGTCCGGCAGAGAGCAGCACCACTCCACAATCATCCATGTCATTTCCACACAAGTCCAGCTCTTTCAGGTGGGAGGGGTTGGACTTTAGAGCTGAGGCCACCACTTCACAGTGGCTGTCTGACAATCTAAAACCAGTGAGTCTGTGAGAAGAGACACAAATTATTTACACTCAATTCACTCATTTATGACTGAGCAGCTCAAAAGAGAGTGAGTGGTTTACAAATGTCACTTTCCTGTTGGAAAAGTGTGTCTGACAGTGAGATAAAGATGTGAACATGAAAATATCACAGACTGTAGCCCTGATTCACCTGTAGCCAGGAGCTTTTTGCTTGAAAATGATAAAATGAAAAGGAGACTTTAAAAAGATCTGGGTTCACTGATTATGTGTGGATGTAAAAAAGTGGGTTTTTGTTTTTGTCTGTTTTAATGCGGTGTGACAGAAAAGGCGCTGGTTATCTGTTTACAACATCTGGAGGAGCAGAGGTGATAAACTCACTCCAACTTCAACTTCCTCCACAACGACGCACAGACGCCTGACAACCAGACAATGATGGAACACTTCTGTTAACACGTCTCCTGTCACTGTCCGGATCATGTTTCCATCACGGCACAGTTGGATTTGGTACAGCATGGTACGGTTTGGACTGATTGGAATGAGTGTGACGTGGTGCGTCGACAAAGAATGACGACATGGAACGTGACACAACAGACACCAATGGAGGACGTCCAGCAGCTTTTCTTTTCCCTGCTCCGTTTTAAGAATAAACTAGCCAGTCCAGCTCCACCCGGACCAAAGTGCCGGGTCTTTTGATAATAAAAGTTTCTGTTAGAACCCAGTTCAGGTTCTGTTTAGAAAGTATAGGTTTGGCAGCACTACAGGAAAAACCCCAACGATACCCAACCCTAGCAATGGAGGAGCTTTGTGCAGGAGCCTCTAAAGGACTCACCGAGCCTTCCTGCAGTTCCTCACCACTGGGATCAACCTCAGACGTCCCTCTGGTACAGTGTTGTAGCTCCCCAGGTCAAACTCATCCAGAACCTTCTCTGACATCTGCAGCATGTGGGCCAGAGCCGAGCAGTGGACCACAGAGAGCTCCCTCTCTGAACTGTTCTCTGACGTCAGGAACTCTTGGATCTCCTGATGCACTGCTTGGTCCCTCATCTCCATCAGGCAGTGGAAGATGTTGATGCATCTGTCAGGAGAGATGTCGTAACCGTTCATCTTCAGGTTGATTGTGACTCTCTGGAGGATTTCTGGACTGTTGTGAATCTGACCCAGCAGGTCTCCTAAGAGTATCTGATTGGACTCCAGACAGAGTCCATGAAGGAAGCGAACAAACAGGTCCAGGTGACCATTTTCACTTTGAAGGGATTTCTCCATGACCACTTTCAGGAACACATCCAGAGAAGGGTAACCATCATCATCATCATCATCTTCGTCGTCACTGGTGAGAAAGTCCCATTCTTCTCCCAGGAAGTCCTGCAGTACCTCTGTCTTCCTGTTGGTGAAACAGTGGAACACGTAGACTGCAGCCAGAAACTCCTGAACGCTCAGATGAACAAAGCAGTAGACTGTTTTCTGGAAGATCACACTCTCTCTTCTGAAGATCTCTGTACAAACTCCTGAGTACACCATGGCCTCGGTCACATCAAGACCACACCGATCCAGGTCTTCTTGGTAGAACATGATGTCTCCTTTCTGCAGATGTTCAAAGGCCAGCCTCCCCAGCTTCAGAAGAACGTCCCTGTCAGCCTCCATCAGCTCCAGTGGACTTGTCTCACGTCCCTTGCCATACTTGTTCTTCTTCCTCTTGATCTGAACAAGCAGGAAGTGTGAGTACAGGTCTGTCAGGGTCTTGGGCAGTTCTTCTCTCTGCTCCGTGGTCAACATGTGCTCCAGAACTGTAGCACTGATCCAGCAGAAGACTGGGATTTGACACATGATGTGGAGGCTCCTGGACGTCTTGATGTGTGAGATGATTCTGCTGGTTAGATCTTCATCTCTGGATCTCTTCCTGAAGTACTCGTCCTTCTGGTCGTCGGTGAAGCCTCGTACTTCTGTTACCCTGTCAACATATGTAAGAGGGATCTGATTGGCTGCTGCAGGTCTGGAGGTTATCCAGATGAGAGCCGAAGGAAGCAGATTCCCCTGGATGAGGTTGGTCAGCAGCTCGTTGACTGATGACCTGTGTGTGACATCAGAAACGAGCGTCCTGCTGTTGAAGTCCAGTGAGAGTCTGCTTTCATCCAGGCCGTCAAAGATGAACAAAGGTTTACAGACGGCGAGCTTCTCTGCTCTGACCTTCTGTAATGTTGGATGGAAAACATGGAGCAGCGTGAGAAGACTGTGCTGCTCATCTCTGATCAGGTTCAGCTCCCTGAACGAAAGCAGAACCAGCAGATCCACATCCTGGTTTTCCAAACCCTCGGCCCAGTCCAGAGTGAACTTCTGCACCGAGAAGGTTTTTCCAACACCAGCAACGCCGTTGGTCAGTACGACTCTGATGCGCCCCTGCTGGTCAGGTAAGGCTTTAAAGATGTCACAGCACTTGATGGGAGTGTCCTGGATGGTCTTCTTCTTGGAGGTTGTCTCCAGCTGCCTGACTTCATGTTGAGTATTGACCTCTTCACTCTGTCCCTCTGTGATGTAGAGCTCAGTGAAGATCCTGTTCAGGAGGGTTCTACTTCCTCTTCCATCACTTCCTTCAGTCACATGTTCAAACCTTCTCCTCAGACTGATCTTATGTTCATGTAGAACTTCCTCCAGACCAACATCTGCTGAAAGACAACAGACAAAGTCAGGATCTGATCTTTAAAAATCAGTGATGTCATCAGCAGACAGATGGACAAATCATGTGATTGTGCAAATGTTGTTGCAGGATCATCTTCTGTTGACTTGTGTTGCTCCATAACACTAGATGGCACTACACTGGACACAACCAACCCGCCCAACGCGTCAGGGTATGCAGTGCCCGGGACCATGATGCTGATCAACTACCTGAGGATGTAGCTCTGAATGATCTAAAGTTCTGGATGTCACTCAAAAAACCATTGTTGTATCCTGTGGCCACTGGGTGTGCTAGAGAGTAGGCATCAGTCATTGTAATCATAACATCCTGTTGAGGCCGCACCCGGAAATTCCACATAAACCAAAAAGTGTCTTGTTTCTTATTGTCAGTGGAGTCCAGCCTTGTGAGCCTGGACGCTAAACGACGCCACGTGCCGCCGTCAAATCTGTAACCCTTGGCAACATCAGAGACCATGTGGAATTAGCCACAACACAAAGGCTATATTCAAAATGGCGGAACTGTTGGATGTGGGCTTGAGAAGAATTGAACCATGAACAACTACGTTAAAGCCAGTTCGTGATTCGTGGCGAATCATCAAATTTCGCTGCCTTGCCTCGACCACACCAACACTGCTGCGTTCAATTTGAAATAACAACTTGGAATGTTGACTTAAAACTTGGAAAAAACCTCACAATCCCAATTTAGGATTCCACGATGGCTGCCACTGTACAAACACTGTTAGCGTTAATTTCACTTCTGTCATATTTGTTTGACAGTAAATCACTTGTACGCTTAGATGTTTTACTTTTTAATCGTAAACATGTTACACTGTTTGTGTGAGCAAAACACCAGGAAGAGTGTCGTTGTCCACTGCTATTGCTAACAATGGCTAACACAAGCTAGCCCTGATATATTTGTTTCCGATGCAAGCAGCTGATGCTAACGATGCAAGCAGCTAACCCGTACAATGCAAGTAGGTGATAGTAATGATGCAAGCATCTCACGCTAACAATGCTTGCAGCTAAAGTTAATGATGCGAGCAAATAAAGCTAACAATGCGATAAGCTAACGCTAACAATGTGAGCAGCTAAATCTAATGATGCTCACTGTGTGTGAACAGACCTTCATGACTGCCAGACTGTCCCTGTCTTTTCCTGGGTCTCTGTCCACACTGGGGACAGCAGGAGTCTCCTGGTGGACCAGACTGGTCCCGATACGAGCAGATGCAGTGTCCACAGCTGGAGGACACTGGGTCCTGTCTCCTCTTCCTCTCTCTGTGCACATGAACACACGACAAGACGTTGAACACACAAGAACAAACTTCATGTTGACATCAGTTACCATGGAAACGGTCTCTTACTGCATGTGTGAGGCTCCAGGTTCTTTGTTAAAGTAGAGCGGTTCATCTTTGGACCAGTCTGACACACAGCTGGACCCTGAAAACACTGACCCCTGTCTGTGGAAACAACACATGACACATATTAAAGGGGTAGTTCAGGTTTTCTGTGGTCTTGTTACGTGAACAACTGTCACAGCTTCATGTTCGTTACCATGGAAACGGTCTCTTACTGCATGTGTGAGGCTCCAGGTTCTTTGTTAAAGTAGAGCGGTTCATCTTTGGACCAGTCTGACACACAGCTGGACCCTGAAAACACTGACCCCTGTCTGTGGAAACAACTCACATGTGTTACAAACCCAATTCATTTAAATGACCATTAAAACATCATTTAAACGTCAAAATTCACTTTAGTAGGTATTCAAATGAAATAAACCTTTTTATTGTATCTTTTGTTTTAGTAGTTATTCTTCCAAAATAAAACACATATTTTTATGTACTTTCAAAAAATGGTGACAATGCTGTTTAGATAAAGTCATAACGTTAGAGCTGTGTGAGTGTCTCCATCTGCTGGCTGCTTCATGTATGTACACATCAGAGTGTCCACAGCCAAAGCTGAAGCAGATGTAAACCTGTGGACAGGCCAGTCTGCACAGACACACACATGGACACTGGAGACACTGCCCTCTGTCTGTGGGAAAAATATGACATCCAATTTATTTCACCCCTTTTTATTTATCTTGATTTTAAAAAGAAAACCCTGAGCCCCAGTGTAATTATCAAGTCACCATAGAAACTTCATTCAAATATGAGGGATTATAGTTTAGTGTAATCTGAAGGCCCTTATGATCATACCATGATTAGGAACACCACAGTGAATAAAACAAAAACCGGTAAAATAAATACATAAATACAATAAATAAGAGAGGACACAAGAGAGAAAGATGATTCGCTGTGACGCCCCCTAAAGGGAGAAGTTGAACAAAGAGGAAGAAAATAAATGAATACATGAAAGAAAACCATTTCACCTGTTTAAGTCCTGCAACGGACGACAAGGGCACCAAGAGGCCGGAACAGTAAAACTGTCCTCATTAAACAGATTATTTATTTACATTTTCATCAAATTGGCCTTTTTCTTTGGATGTATCTGAATTAATTATTTAACTCTTTTTTTTTCAGAAAAAAAAGAACCAAAAATCTGTCAAAATTATCTAATTTATTTAGAAAAACAGCAGAAACTTTTTTAAAGCCACAGTCTCTTACTTATTGTGTGAGTGTCCAGGTGTGGAGTTCAGAAGGTCATGGTCCGACCTGATGACGTCATCGTCCTCCACACTCATCCTCACTGTGTGACTGAAACACACACATTCCGACATAGACGTTCACGCACACACACACACATACTACACATGCTTCTCTTACTATCTTTGTGAGGACCCCCGTATACATAACGCATTCCTTAGCCCCTAACCTTAACCTAAACCCAATTCCAACCCTAACCCTAAAACCAGGTCTTAACCCCGAAAAAGCCATTTAACCTCGTGGGGACCAGACAAATGTCCACTCAAGTCAAAATGTCCCCACAAAGATAAGTTTGAACCAGCGTTGGTCCCCACAAGGACAGAAAGACACACACACACTCCAAGTGCGTGCTGAACTTCCTGTTTTATTTTGGTAGCAGCTGATAAAGACATGATAAAGTTACTCACCGTGAGTAAATACCACGCTGAGTCCGCGCACTCTGGGCTATAACACCGTGTCCTCCGTTTTACAACTGGGCGTCGCGTTGTATTTTCCTTCTAAGATAAAATGGAGTCACTTTCACTTTGATCCCGTTACTTTCTGTGGGGCGGGGCAAATGGCTGAGTCACTCAGCAAAGCTAGCCAGCGGCGTTAGCAAGTGACGCCGTTTAGTTGCTAGTTCCTAAGTGTCGCTTTGTAACCAGGTCACCACGTTCACGTCAGTTACCGTTAGCCGTTAGCACAAGGTTGAACCGGCGCCGGTTAACGTCGCCGGTAAACCTCAACATTTATTTAGGAAACTGAACTTACGCGTTGACCGGAAACTTCAATTTCTCATCCAACTCACCACTTCCTGTCCTGGAAGGGCTTCAAAATAAAAGCACAAATGGCTCTGCTGTAATTCATTTCCCTGACTTTTTTTTAAATATACAAACTATATAATTGTTTAAAAAATGTTTTCACTTTATTTTAACAAAAAACATTGACTTCATTATTAAAAGCTTCCTCAATTTATTGCAACTAAACAGATTTAACTTCACCACAAAGTATGAACTTTATTATGAAAAAATATTCTATTTTGCTTCATTATAACCTTTAATATCCCTTTACTGTAAAAAAACATACAATAAATACTTATTTTAGTTTATTATCAATAAATTATTTAATTTGAAAAATTGTATTTAAGTTTATTGTAATAAAACATTATTACACTTAACATAACTATGATAACAAAACTGAATAATTAAAACTTTGCTGGTTTTATTTACATGTAAACACCTTCGTTCTTCTGTGAGGTGGTTGAATGTTTTTACACTGATTTTTAAAGTGACAATGACACCTTGTTGGGGTCGTGACCTTTGGCACAGGAACCATGTGATTGTGACTGTGTTTTACTCAGAAATAAAAACACAAACAGAAATTGTTTGGTAAAAAAACCTGTTTTCTTTTATTTTCCTGGAGTTCGTTAAAGCTACATGATGACAGCAGTGGTAGAGGTCAGAGCAGAGGGAGGCGGAGCCTGAGGAGTCAGGGGGCGGGCCTTTAGAAGTAGTTGCTGACTCTGCGGATGGACTGGATGTTGGGGTTCTGGGCCTGCCACTCGTTGTGGCTGCAGTAGTTGCCGCGTTCCACCACGTACATACGACCGCGGAAGTTTGGCTCCTCGTACATCACCCAGCTGCACACGCACATGTTTTAATATGTTCCATGTTATTGGTGCATTAGACTGATGATTAATAAAATAAGCATATATCCACACTGCATCTCTCAGTGGTGTCATGTGTTTCTGTACCATGTCTCTAACATGTGTGTGCATGCGTGCACGTGCGTGCATGTGTGTGTGTGTGTGTGTGTGTGTGTGTGTTACTCACGCTCCGTCTCCGTACACCTTGACTGAGTTGATGCAGTTCTTGGAGAAGCCGCGACTCTGCAGGAAAGGACAGTCGTCGCACATTTCCACGCACTGACCGGAGAAGTTACAGCCTTCAAACAGCTCGATACGATAGTGTTCACCATGCTAACGTAGAAGAAAACAGAGGAAACAGTCAACGCATCATCCACACTCCATCCACACTGTATCCACACTCCATCCACACTGTATCCACACTCCATCCACACTGTATCCACACTGCATCCACACTACATCCACACTGTATCCACACTGTATCCACACTGCATCCACACTGCATCCACACTACATCCACACTGCATCCACACTGTATCCACACTACATCCACACTGTATCCACACTACATCCACACTGCATCCACACTGCATCCACACTACATCCACACCGTATCCACACCGCATCCACACTACATCCACACCGTATCCACACTACATCCACACTGTATCCACATTACATCCACACTGTATCCACACCGTATCCAAACCGAATCCACACTACATCCACACCGTATCCACACTATATCCACACTGTGTCCACACCGTATCCACACTACATCCACACTACATCCACACCGTATCCACACTACATCCACACCGTATCCACACTACATCCACACTGTATCCACACTACATCCACACTGTATCCACACCGTATCCAAACCGAATCCACACTACATCCACACCGTATCCACACTATATCCACACTGTGTCCACACTACATCTGCACCGTATCCACACTGTATCCACACTATATCCACACTACATCTGCACTGTATCCAGACCACATCTACACTGCATCCACACTGTATCCACACTATATCCACACTACATCTGCACTGTATCCAGACCACATCTACACTGCATCCACACTACATCTAGACTGTATCCACACTACTATCCACACTACATCTAGACTGTATCCACACTACATCTGCACTGTATCCACACTACAGGGTGACAGAGCAGGGCAGGTAGTTGGTGCTCAGGTTCATCCTCTGGGATCAGGAACAAGCTTTAAAAAACCACAACACTGTGACGTTTGTGATGATTAAAGCAGGTGAAGAGCACCACATGTGGTTACCATGCGGATGGGCTTGCAGGAGCCCATGTGGTCATTGTGGGAGTTCCATCTCTGGAATTCTGGGTATTCTCCGTGTTCCAGGATGTACTGCTGACCCTTAAAGTCGGGATGATCGTAGCAGATCCAGGCGCCACTTTCCACACGGATGGAGTTCACCCTGAAAACAACACAGATTGAAAATGAATGTAGACAGACAGCCCCCCTCCCTCACCGTCTCATTCACCTTCAGTGGTTACAGTATGAGTTCTCTGCATTCACACTGCATTTACAGCCCACGACAAACATACACTTTTTTACCTTACCTGTTCATGAAGCCACGGTCCTGAAAGTTATCGCAGTCACCTCTGACCTCCAGCTTCCTGCCGGTGAAGCACTTCCCCTCGTAGAAGGTGATCTGCAGGACAAGATAAATAAATGCAGTGTCACTCACATGTTTTCTTTCTTTGTGTGGAAAATGGAATCACTGGAGTTAAATAAAACTGAATTAAAGGTACATTTAATATTTCTCTTAATTTTAACAATAATGAAACCACACATTTAAGTGACTTTCCAAACAGGAAACTGAAGTTTGTAAACCACTCACTCTCCCACACCAAAGTCCATAGAGAAAATCAGTGATTTTACATCACAGCACACAGGAGCTGCTGGTCTACTGCTGCCTCTAAACACAATGTTTATTTTTAATATGTACATGTATATGTAAGTGAAAATGAAAAGTTAGATAATAAATATATTGACCATCACATGAATGATCTGTTGAGTTCATTATGACCACACGAGGCAGCAGTAGACCAGCAGCTCCTGTGTCCCTGTGAGCTAAAATCACTGATTTTCTCTATGGACTTTGGTGTGGAAGAGTGAGTGGTTTACACACTTCACTTTCCTGTTGGAAAAGTCTGTCTAACAGTGAGATAAAGACGTGAACATGTTCTAAAGATATCATAGACTTAAAATGAGTGAGATTTAATCCAGTAAGTCTTTTACAAAGGGATAGTTCAGGTTTTTGGACAGTAAAAAAAGTCAAATTACCCCTTTAATATCTATAATATGTATAAGTGACAGTCAGTGGAAAAGTCGATTAAAGGCAGAAAAAAGTGTGAGCTGATCACATCATCAACTATCAGCTACAATCATAAAACCAAACCTCATTCAAAAATCTGACGTTTTTAGTGCCACACTCACCTTTCCAGAGTATTGCGACATGTTTGTCCACTAGGTGTCGTATGACCTGTCGCTCAACCACACACGGTGTAAGAGAGGAAATGTTGGACATCCCTATATATATAAGTGAGGGGGGTGAGTGAGGGGCGAGCGAGGGTGAGGTCCAGGCCAGAAGACAAAAGAGGAGGATGAAGAGGTTTGTGCTGAGTCGACACTTTCTCTTCATCTGCTGCTGAGTCTGCTCTGTGTGTGTGTGTGTGTTGTTTTCAATAGCTTTGCAGGGTCAGTGATATTGGACATACCTTGTTTCTATAGAAACTGTGACAGGAAACATCCACAGCACGCAAACAACCAAGTTACAAATATAATAGCAGTAACAGTACTTTTTTGGTATTATCATACTACAGTAACCTGTGATGAAATATCATTACTTTAACTTGAATTGTCTTTGTTTATCATCAAACACAGCAAACAAATAATAAAATCAATGTCACTCTCCCACACCAAAGTCCATAGAGAAAATCAGTGATTTTAGCTCACAGGGACACAGGAGCTGCTGGTCTACTGCTGCCTCGTGTGGTCATAATGAACTCAACAGATCATTCATGTGATGGTCAATATATTTATTATCTAACTTTTCATTTTCACTTACATATACATGTACATATTAAAAATAAACATTGTGTTTATATGTAAATTCCGCTCTTTGAACTGAGCCAGTTTGATTTGAAGCCAAACCTCATTGTAAAATGTGTGAATTTAGCGTTGTCTTAAGAATAAGTCAGTAAAGTAATTCAGTAAAATAAGAGTTGATGTCTGTTGATAATCTTCAGTGTTTTGTAGTGAATTCAGCTCAAACTGCAGATCAAAAGAATTTGACCTTTTTTATAAAATCAATCTTTAATCTGTTGCCCTCCATTATGATTTCCGCTTCCTCCCGCATTATTACTCCGCGCTGATTGGCTGCTCCGGGCACAGAGGCGGGACTGCGTGTTTAATCGCTCGCCCTCATTGGTTTGTAAAAAAAACAAACAAAAAAACGCTAACGTTACGACAGAAAGGCTCCGTTCATTGGATAAAACCCACGTCAATCCAACTGGAGCCAATCAGAGACGACGGAATTGGGGGGGCGGTAATGTAAACAGCTCCTCTGCTAACATAAACTAAGCTAAACTAAGCTAAGCTAAGCGAAGCTAAGCCTCCCTCCTCCACGAAGCCCGCCCTCTCTGACCCTCGGACCCTCACGCTGCGCGGTTAAATGGCCGCCGTGACTCTGCGCTGCTGCTCCGCTCTGTGGGCTTCAGTCCAACTGAGGAGGTGAGACTCGGTCTGTCCGCGCAAGTGTCCGCTAATGTCCCAGCGGTCACTGCGGTAACCACGGGACGCTAACTCGCTTAGCCTGTTAGCTCAGACTCGGTGTTTGTCGTCAGTGAGAAACTCGACAGGCTGACAGGCTAACATGCTAACATGTCAGTCAAAGTTAGCTCTGTGTTAAAGGGAGATTCTGCTTATTGTATTGTCCGGTGAAAAACACACGCACACACACCTGGGGGCGCTGACGTCACTCCACATCCTCTCCATCTTTCCGTCCTTCCTTGTCAGGTGTTTTTCTTCCAACAGTCTGTTTTTCTTCAGATTGAGCCTAAAAAAAAGAATCTGAATGGAAACTGAAAAACAAAACAATCTTTACATGTCGCATTAAAAGTTTTTCCTGTTTGAAAGGTTGGTGAATTGGCAAAATAAAAGCCTGGTTTCCTTTAAAATATATCAGATTAAAATCAAGATTTTTTAAAAAGAATCTGTGAAATAAAAAGCATGAATGATGATATTTCTGAGATCACTGACAAAGGAAAGTCAAATGAAGAATTAAGAACAGTAAAGAATAATAAAAAAAGGATTTAATTTTATACACAGCTTTTACACGTACAAAAGAAACACATTTTAGCTGACAACTAATGTTTTAAATGCAGTCAGTGTTATTTCCTGTGTCTGTTGTAAACAAACGTCAACATGTCCTCTGTGTCCCCAGCTTGGTCCGTGTCTCTCCTTTGTCCAGAGTCCAGCTTCACACCTCAGCCTTTCCAATGATGGGTGAGAATCACTGCTCTGTTCTGCTGATCAGAAAAGACTCTGATGGGAAACTGATCACACTGTTATTGACGAGGCGGCTGCTGTGTGTGTGTGTGTTGCAGGTGCGAGTGTGGAGCAGTTTGAACAGGCCAAGAACAAACTGTCGTCGCTGCAGAACGATCCAGGAAACCAGGTCAAACTGAAGATCTACGCTCTCTTCAAACAGGTGACCCACGTACACGTTCACCTGTGCACGTCATGTGACCCACATTCACCTGTGCATGTCAATTGACCCACGTACACCTGTGCACGTCATGTGACCCACGTACACCTGTGCACGTCATGTGACCCACGTACACCTGTGCATGTCAATTGACCCACGTACACCTGTGCACGTCATGTGACCCACGTACACCTGTGCACGTCATGTGACCCACGTTCACCTGTGCACGTCATGTGACCCACGTACACCTGTGCACGTCATGTGACCCACGTACACCTGTGCACGTCATGTGACCCACATTTGTTTACTCTGCCATGTTGGCAGGAAACACTTCAGAATGCTTACACATCAGAATAAAAGCACAAAGAATATGTATGATTTTTAAGTTCTAGTCTAGTGTTGGAGTCTGTAACGACTCTGAAGTTAACATCTATGTGATGATATTCACCTGGATCTTAAGAATAAAGGTACATTCACCCAGATTTGGACCATGAATTTGGGAGTAAATCGTTATTTTTGGCCAAATTTTACATTTACAAAGTTCATTATTTGAAGAACTCGCCATTAGTTGCCATTTTTCTCAATGTAAAAATTAGTCTTATAGATAACTAAACCCCAGTGTGTGACTGTTTCCTGAATGTCATAACCTGAAAAAGTAGGTCACATGATCATTCACTGTTCTATGTGTGTGTAAACAGGAAGTTGTGTGTTCAAGCCCAGAAAGTTCTGGCAAAGAAACAAAGGTAGTTGGACTGCAACAATCTAAATTAACTGTCAGCTATTTTGAAAATTGATTACTTGGTTTTAGACCTGGTTTTAAACCAGTTTCTGTGATTTTTCGGCTTCTTTAATGTGAATATTTTCTGGTTCTTTTGCTCCAAATAACAAAGAAATCATTAAAACTGAATCATTTTAGTTTGTGGACAAAAAGAAGACGTTTGAGAACGTCATCATTTCCAGGTTTGACAAACACAGATCAATATTTTATGAACCAAATGACTGATCAATGGAGAAAATAATCAGCAGATTAATCGATGATGGAAATAATGGTTAGTTGCAGTCCTAGACATGAGTGAAGAGCCAGAAGAAGGACTTCTGTCATCAGATTGATGAATTCAGGAAGTGGATGCAGGAAATGAAAGGTGATGGTTTTCAAACGTCCAGACTGAACCTCAGTGTTTTCAAATGAAAACAGAGCAGCAGCAGTTTTTATAACATCTCAAAAACAGCAGGATGATGAAGGAGAAAGTCATTTCTGGAGCTGAATTTCTGTTTTCTTTAACGAGGGGAGTCGTGTGGATGAAAACTATCGTGTGTGTTTTTGTTTCAGGCCACTCAGGGCCCCTGCAACACGCCCAAACCTGGAATGCTGGACTTTGTCAACAAGGCCAAGTGGGATGCGTGGAATTCTCTGGGCTCCCTCCCTCAGGTACAAACATGACGGGACGCTCTGTGTTTCTGTGAATTCACCCTTTAATCATGCCAACACTCTCAGGAAGATGCCAGGCAGCAGTACTGCGACCTGGTTGGTTCCCTTGTGGAAGCAGAAGGGCCGAGCTCCGCCCAGGTGGCTGCAAAGCCTGCTGGGAGCGGGACGACTTACGCCACCCTGCTGGTCACGACAGAAGATGACATCACCACCATCAAACTGAACCGACCAACCAAGAAAAACGCCATCACCACACAGGTGAGGAAACCACTGTCAAGCCACAAGATGGCAGGTCTTTACCCACAGTGAAGACAAAATGGCTGCCAGCAGAGACACAAGAAAATAATTGTTTTAGCCACTTAGGTCTATGGCGTCTTCAGAACATGTTCACGTCTTCATCTCACTGTCAGACAGACGTTTCCAACAGGAAAGTGAAGTTTGTGAACCACTCACTCTCCCACACCAAAGTCCATAGAGAAAATCAGTGAGTGGTTTACAAACCTTCAGTTTCCTGGTGGAAAAGTGGGTTCTCAGCAGCAGGGGGCGCTCACACTACAGTCCACTCAGACTGACACGTTTAAAAACCCTGAACTGTGTCATGTTGGTTTGTTTTTAGATGTATAATGAGATCATTGCAGCTCTGGAGCAGGCGGCGAAAGACGATTCAGTCATCACTGTTTTGACAGGTACACACACGTATACACACACACAGTCTTACACACACGTATACACACACAGTCTTACACACACGTATACACACACACAGTCTTACACACACGTATACACACACATGTATACACACACATGTATACACACACACACACACACACACACTCTTACACACACACACACACACGTATACACACACACACACACGTATACACACACGTATACACACACACACATGTCTGTCTGTCTGTCTCTCTGTCTGTCTGTCTCTCAGGAGCAGGTGACTTCTACTGCAGTGGAAACGACCTGAACAACTTCCAGCTCAAAGATAAAGGCGTGGAGGAGATGGCCAGAGATGGAGCGGAGCTGCTCAGGTCAGGTCACTGATTGATTGATTGATTGAGTTATTGTATTATTGATTGATGACTCAGCTCTGGTAGTTTTTAACTCTTCTCTCTCTCTGAACAGGAAGTATGTCAAAGCTTACATTGACTTCCCAAAGCCTCTGGTTGCCGTGGTGAACGGTCCGGCAGTTGGAATCTCAGTCACAGTGTTGGGACTGTTTGACCTGGTCTACGCCACTGAGAGGGTACGCACGCACACACATGCATGCACACACACGTACGCACGCACACACGTGCACACAATATGACCAACCTGTGAATAAACGTGTGTGTTTGTGTCTCAGGCTACGTTCCACACTCCGTTCAGTCAGCTGGGTCAAAGTCCTGAAGGTTGTTCCTCCTACATCTTCCCCAAGATCATGGGCTCTGCCAAGGTACACACACACACACACGTTTGTGCTTCTATCATAGTGAGGACCCTCATAGACATAATACATTCTCCAGCCCCTGACTCTAACCTTAACCATCACAACTAGATGTGCCAAACCCTAATCCTAACCTCAGCCTAACTTTAAAACATGTCTTCACCTTAAAATGTTGTCCCCATAAGGAAGACAAGTCCCCATAATGTGATTTAGGACATAACATAATATCATGTGTTAAAGAATGCCCATATTATGTTCTTGTCACAATTAATGTCATAATAGTTTTCCATCTTTAAAAAGTGATTCTCCTCCTACAGATAGATAAACTCTTGTGTTAAAAACTCTTCATATTCTTTTTTCACTTAAAACATGTTTCCTCTCTGTAGGGTTTCCTACTAAATGTGGTAATTACAGTCAAGTCACTTGTTTCTGTTTAGTATTTTAACAGTTAAATACTGGAATATTATTGAGAATTGTGATAACTGTGACACATGTATTGGCACTAAAAGTATTGTTTTTCTAACGTTAGTAACATTAGTTTTTGTAACATGAAGACATTTTTTGACCTTTGTTTGGGTGATTTTAGTTAACTTTGTAACATCAGTTTTAATCTGAATCCTAACAACAACAAAAGAAAAACTTTCAAACTTAACCATCATTTTAAATGACATCATTTTTATGCTACGTTGACTCACAAGACAGAAGCTAATTCACGTTTTTGCATTGATTTTTATAATAATTTCTCTGTCGCCCCCTGCAGGCCAGTGAGGTGCTGCTGTTCAACAAGAAACTGTCGGCGGTTCAAGCCTGCGAACTCGGCCTCGTTACCGAGGTTTTTCCCGACAGCAGCTTCCAGACGGAGGTTTGGAGTCGCCTGAGGTCGTACGCTAAGCTGCCGCGCAACGTAAACACACACACACAGCTGTCATGTCTTTTTTTTTTTTTTTTAAAAAAAGTAAGAGTTAATAAACATGGCCCCTCCCCCTCTCATCCGTCAGTCTTTAGCGTTATCCAAACAGCTGATCCGCTTGGAGGAGAAGCAGCGTCTTCACGCCGTCAACGACGCCGAGGTGGAGCGACTGATGGAGCGCTGGACGTCGGACGAATGCGCTAACGCCATCATGAGCTTCTTCCAGGCCAAGGCCAAGCTGTGAGGGAGGAGGAGGCGGGGCCAGGATCTTGCAACAACATTGTCAGAAAGGTGGTGTTGCAACAGATGGGCGTGGCCTAAACCCTCCCTGAGCAGTGACATCACAGACAGCAGCCAATACATTTTCACCACAGCAGCTGTTGCTCGGTAACAAGAGGAGATTAAAGTATTCGTTAAGACACTGACGCTAATGTTAGCATGCTAACAACACGAGGAGCTAGCTGTAAATTAAATTTACTTTTCACGTGAAGGAAACGTCCAGATTTCAAGTGCCTTGAACGCATCGTCGTCTGTGTTTTTTTCTGTTTGAATAAAAACAAAACAAAGTTTGCTTCAGTTTGTTTACACTGTAAATAATTAACATACAAACACAGACATCACAGTAATTATCATGCAGTTCATCGTGTGTATCATTAACGTTAATAAACATAGAAAATGGCTCATATTTGACGTCAGTGACTTAACTGCAGTCTGACTCACCAACACAAGGGGGCGCTGCATCGTTCCAGGACCCGGTGATTGATCATCCAAAAACATGAAAAAATGTCAGACGCCATTTTAATTATCGCAGAAATGAGGTGAATCAGTTCTTTTAAAAAACAAAACTATCATTTTTAAGATCAGTTCTGTAAAAGTTAACTTTCAAATGATCACAAAAAAAGTGACTTAGTTAAAAAATTGTTAATTGTACATTTGAGTCAAAGGTCAAAGGTCATTTTTTCTGTCTGTTTATGAAACAGTGAACCTGAGGTGATTTTCACTTTGAACATGACTGATAATAAACAGAGGAGAATAACGTTTGCTACTGACTGTAATTTGTTAGCTGCTCCACCAGGGGGCAGTAGTCTTCAGAAAATGAATCAGTCTTCACATGAACATGTTCCACACGTGTTCCACACATGTTCCACACATGTTCACATACAGTTTTCTCTTCTGCTGCAAGAAAACCTGAAAATAAACACAAACAAAAGCAAGTCAAAAATTCATCAACATGATTTTTTAAAAATTATATGAAAAAAAAGAAATTAAAAGTGTGTTTGTGTTTTCTTTCAATCTCTTTACAATGATTCCACTCATTAACGTGACACAGGCGTGTGGAAAAACACATGTTAAACACCTCACTGTCACCACTGTTCACTCCTCCTCCTCTTTCTCTTCACTTCTTTCTTCTTTCTTTCTCCTCCTCCTCCTTCTCCTCCTCCACTTCTTTTTTCTTTTCTCCTCCTCCACTTCTTTTTTCTTTTCTCCTCCTCTTTCTCCTCCTCCACTTCTTTTTTCTTTTCTCCTCCTCCTTTTTCTCTCCACTTCCTTTTTCTTTTCTCCTCCTCTTTCTCCTCCTCCACTTCTTTTTTCTTTTCTCCTCCTCTTTCTCCTCCTCCACTTCTTTTTTCTTTTCTCCTCCTTCCTCCTCTTTCTCCTCCTCCACTTCTTTTTTCTTTTCTCCTCCTCCACTTCTTTTTTCTTTCTCCTCCTCCTGCAGGTGCAGATTGATTTAGACGTGGAGCAGGTGATGACAGGAACGAGGGAGCTACACTTCCTCCTCCTCTGAGGAGGAGTGAAAGAACAGAAAGATTTAGAGGAGGAGAAAAGAGAGATAAAGTAAGAGACAGATGAAGGTGAGGAGGAGGAGGAGATGAACTGTCTTTCTGTTTGAGTCATTCTTTCACAAGGAGACGACAGGACAAAGGAAGAGGAAGGCAAGGAGACAAGGAGACGACAGAAAAGGAAGGAGTGATTAAAGGAGACAAAGAACCAGCTTTAAAGGGATAGTTCATGTTTTCTCAAGAGACACATGAGAACAAACTTTTTATCCACTTTAACAAAAGACTTGTGTAATAAAATCTGTGTCAGTTTAAGTCTACAATATCTTCAGGACATGTTCACGTCTTTATCTCACTGTTAGACAGACTTTTCCAACAGGAAACCAAAGTTTGTAAACCACTCACTCTCCCACACCAAAGTCCATAGAGAAAATCAGTGATTTTAGCTCACAGGGACACAGGAGTTGTTGATCCACTGCTGCCTCAATCACTAGGTTCTAATGTCTTATTTTGTCTCTTCAGTGTTTGAAATCCTTTGCTCAGATTCACCTCAGTGACACAAAGTGACCACACGAGGCAGCAGTAGACCAGCAGCTCCTGTGTCCCTGTGAGCTAAAATCACTGATTTTCTCTATGGACTTTGGTGTGGGAGAGTGAGTGGTTTACAAACTTTGGTTTCCTGTTGCAAACGTCTGCCTAACTGTGAGATAAAGACGTGAACATGTTATTTTTCAGGGCTGGTTATCAGCAGCAGGGGGCGCTGAGTGTCAGTACCTCTTATAAACACACTTAAAAACCCTGAACTATCCCTTTAAAACACATACTATATGAGTAAAGGACAGTTTTTACAGTGTACAATTGAATATTCTTTACACTGTAAAAAAAAAATGATTCCACTGGTCCCCAGATTATGGTGGTGTTTGTGGGTGGAGCCTAATAGCAGTGATCATGTTACCATGAGGGGGCGCTGTGTTTTCATCAGGGTTGTGTGCGGTGAGTTCAGGTGACGTCTGTCCTCGGCCGACTCGCTCTCTGATCAGAAACACGGGGCGTCCCAGGAGGACACGGGAGATGCTCCGCCTCCGAGTCAATAACACCAACGCCTCAGCCAATCAGAGCGCTGCATTTCTGGGTCGAGTTCATCAGTTCACTTCAGTTCAGTGAGCAGAGAAGATGAAACGTCAGGAGGTTCAGAGGAGGAGAACAAAGAGGGAGGTTGACCTGAGGAGGAGGAGGAAGAGGAAGAGAAGATGAAAGAGGAAGAGGAGGTGGAGGTAAAGGAGGAGGAAGAGGAGGAGGAGAAGATGAAGGAGGAAGAGGAGGTGGAGGTAAAGGAGGAGGAAGAGGAGGAGGAGAAGATGAAGGAGGAAGAGGAGGTAAAGGAGGAGGAAGAGGAGGAGGTAAAGGAGGAGGAGGAGAAGATGAAGGAGGAAGAGGAGGAGGTGGTAAAGGAGGAGGAAGAGGAGGAGGAGAAGATGAAGGAGGAAAAGAAGATGAAAGAGGAGGAGGAGAAGATGAAGGAGGAAAAGAAGATGAAGGAGGAGGAGGAGAAGATGAAGGAGGAAAAGAAGATGAAGGAGGAAAAGAAGATGAAGGAGGAGCAGGAAAAGGAGGAGGAGGTAAAAGAGGAGGAATGTGAGGACACACACACACCCCACTGATCCACCTCACATTTAGATTCACATCATCATCATCATCATCATCATCATCAGCAGCAGCAGCAGCAGCTTCATCATCATCATCATCAGTCGTCTCGGCCTGGGACGGAAAATGTAGATTTACCCAGAGTTCAGCTGGGGACGTTGGGGGGGGGGGGGGGGGGGGGGGGGGGGGGGGGGGGGGGCGAGGAAGGTGAGCTCTCGCCTCACACTCGTCCTCACATGACATTTCTAACTGAACTGTAACCACCAGAGTTTCATTAGAGACCAGTTCTCACACACACACACAGTCTGGTTTCCATGACTACAGAGGACATTCCATTGACTTCCATTCATTTCCTGCAGACTTACTCTAACCTTAACCATAATTACTAGTGTCCTAACCCTAACCCTTAACCTTAACCTTAACCTAACCCTAACCTCAGCCTAACTTTAAAACATGTCTTCGCCTTAAAATGGAGTCATTTACGTTATGGGGAACCCTGACCCTAACCTTAACCTAACCCTAACCTCAGCCTAACTTTAAAACATGTCTTCACCTTAAAATGGAGTCATTTACGTTATGGGGAGTTGATTTTTGTCCCCATAAAGAAGACAAGTCCCCCTAATGTGAGTGTGGAGACAGATTTAGGTCCCCATAAGGAAGACAAGTCCCCATAATGTGAGTGTGGAGACAGATTTAGGTCCCCATAAGGAGGACAAGTCCCCATAATGTGAGTGTGGAGACACATTTAGGTCCCCATAAGGAAGACAAGTCCCCATAATGTGAGTGTGGAGACAGATTTAGGTCCCCACAACATGAGGAAGACCAGCCACACACACACACAGATGAACACCTGCTGACCTCCTGACCTTTCCTTCACCTTCCCTGACAAACATGAGGAGCTCACTCCTGCCCCCTACAGGCTAAATCCAGTGACTGTTAAAGGAACAGTCCGGGGTTTTTTTTTAAAGGTGAGTTTAATTAAAAGTTAATGTTAGCGTTAGCATGGCTGAGCTAACAAACATAAGTGCTGAAACTACAGGGGGCGCTCCAATTAAATCACTAACATTCTAACCACAGTTCTGTAACCTGCACTGAGGCAGTATCAGCTGACCCTGGCAGATGTGACCCCGCCCACCTGCCCACCCCCCACTTCATTAAAGCTGCTGATCCACATCAACAGATTCTAGAAGGCTGCAGTGGGGGGGGGGGGTTACATCAGGACACAGAGACACACACACACACACAGACACACACACAAACACACACAGAGAGAGACACACACAGAGAGAGACACACAAACACACACAGAGACACACAGACAGACAGACACACAGACAGAGACACACACACAAACACACACACAGACACACACAGAGACACACACACAGACAGACAGACACACACACACAGACAGACAGACACACACACACAGACACACACACAAACACACACAGAGACACACAGACAGACAGACACACAGACAGAGACACACACACAAACACACAGAGACACAAACACACACAGAGACACACACACACACACACACACACACACAGACAGACAGACACACACACAGAGAGACAGACACACACTGCAGACAGACAGACAGACAGACAGACAGACAGACAGGACCTGCACCAAGATGAGGGACAAGAAGAAAAGACCAGAGTGATGATGATGATGATGATGATGATGAAGCAGTGACAGGAAAGGGAAGTGGGAAGAACTTCAGTCTGTGGTGACGTGACTGACATCAGACACCCAGCATAAATATTTCCTCGGATTATCTGGATTATCACACCTTAAAGTTTTTAGTCCTGACCTGAGTTATCCCCAAATATTCTGAGGACCAGGAAGGACCAGGTGAGGTCTGACAAGGTCCAGGAAGGACCAGGAGGACCAGGTGAGGTCTGACAAGGTCCAGGAAGGACCAGGAGGACCAGGTGAGGTCTGACAAGGTCCAGGAAGGACCAGTTGAGGTCTGACGAGGTCCAGGAAGGTCCAGGAAGGACCAGGTGAGGTCTGATGAGGTCCAGGAAGGACCAGGTGAGGTCTGACAAGGTCCAGGAAGGACCAGGAGGACCAGGTGAGGTCTGATGAGGTCCAGGAAGGACCAGGAGGACCAGGTGAGGTCTGACAAGGTCCAGGAAGGACCAGGTGAGGTCTGATGAGGTCCAGGAGAGGTCTGACAAGGTCCAGAAAGGACCAGGAGGACCAGGTGAGGTCTGATGAGGTCCAGGAAGGACCAGGTGAGGTCTGACGAGGTCCAGGAAGGACCAGGAGGACCAGGTGAGGTCTGATGAGGTCCAGGAAGGACCCGTTGAGGTCTGACGAGGTCCAGGAAGGACCAGGTGAGGTCTGATGAAGGTGATGAAGTTTGATGAGTGTTTGATGAAGTGTGACAAGGTCCAGGACCTCTCCACAGGTCACTCAGCTGCTCTCAGGGCAGATCTTCTCCATTGTAAACTGCAGAGTCAAGACAGTGAAAACAGTCAAAACATTGGTTCGCTGACATAACTGATCAGAGCTTTAATCACGTGTGACTTCCTACACTTAGATTATGCAGCAGCTCCATTCCTGAACAGATGGAGGACCAAGTGTTGAGGACAGAGACGTTCTCCTCATCATGTGATCTGAGATCACACCAACATCTAATGACAGACACGGCTTAACTTTCACTCAGCCTGACCAAGGCTGGTCGAGAAGTGTTTGGAGACATTCTGAGTTCAGATTCAGGTTCATGTACTGTCCCGTCAAGACGGCTGTGCTACACCAATGCCTGTGCCTGTTTGGGCATCTGCTCAGGTTCCTGTGGAGGTCTTTAGAGGATGCTCCACTGGGAGACTGGGAGGAGATGCTGGAATAAACCCAGAACCTGCTGGAGGAATCTGGTCTGGGACATCTCATCAGGAATCCAAAGGAGAAGCTTTCATGGCCTGCTCAAGGAGTCAGAGGTTCCTCAGATGTCCTCTGCAGGAGAACTGGTTTATAAACAGCTTCTTCCACATGTGGAGAAGTTCATGAAAAGAAAAGGAAGACCATCATCAGGCAGCATTAAAAAACGCTCAATCTTTGTCCAAAAAACCCCGATGAGCTTATGTTTGTTCTGAAGCTTTTTATTATTAAATCCTTGTTTACGGAGAGAAACAGCTGAAAACCTGAACCAGGACCAAAGCCTGATCCAGGTCAAAGTCTGATCCCTGAGCAGAAGTTTTCCTCTGAGGTATTGCTCTCAAACCTGAGGTCAAAGTTCAAGGCTCAGATGCAGAAGTACTTTGAGCTTCATGTTAAAAACACGTCCCGCCTCTTCCTCCCACAAACCAATCATCTGCTTTATAAACAAGTTTCCTCCAATCGTGTCGTCAGTTTCAACTAACGACGGACGGACAGAGTTAGAAGACGAGCAAATGAAGCTAACACACAAGCTCTGGAGTGGGAGGAGCCAAAGCTTCACGTGTCTGATGGACAGTTATTTGTTCAGCATGAGTCCAAGTCCCTGACCACATCAAAGTCCATGTGCATGGTCGTCAGAGGAGCAGCCGCATGTGTGTGTGTGTGTGTGTGTGTGTGTGATGCTGACATGACTGTGGCTGTGTTAGTAACGAGTGTGTGGTGGTGAAGCAGCCCACCTCAAACAGGAGTATCTGCTGAGTCATGTCCTGTAAATCTGCCACACACACACACGCACATGCACACTCTCTCTCTGGGCGTTCAGTGCTGACTAATCATTGCTGGAAGATTTTACAGGTGTTGGAAAAACACACACACACAGGGGCAACCCTCACACACACACACACACACTTCCTGAATGTGTGGTAGCTCCATGTTTGGTCATCATCAGTGTGGAAAAGTGCCTGTGAATGATGATGATGATGATGATGATGATGATGAGGACCAGCTCAGATGTGTTTACTCACTGTGATGTCACGCAGGCCTGGACTTTACCTTTACGCTGCTTGATGTTGAAAAACTCCACAGCTGACGACGTCAAACAGCTCACACGTGCTGAGTGAACACCAGCTGGTGGCGCTGTCAGTCGTCCAGCAGGAGAGACACTATGAGGACAGAAGAAGGACAATGTCTTTGTCTCACTGTTAGACAGACTTTTCCAACAGGAAAGTGAAGTTTGTAAACCACTCACTCTCCCACACCAAAGTCCATAGAGAAAATGAGTGATTTTAGCTCACAGGGACACAGGAGCTGCTGGTCTACTGCTGCCTCGTGTGGTCACTTTGTGTCACTGAGGTAAATCTGAACAAAGGATTTTAAATGCCGAAAAGTCAAAATAAGACATTTGAACCTAGTGATGGAGGCAGCAGTGGATCAACAACTCCTGTGT
>JAFBJR010000634.1:17629-30129 GCA_016785285.1 Brachirus orientalis
AGAGAGACAGACAGCGAGAGGGAGAGGGGGAGGGGAGGGGGAGGGAGAGAGAGAGAGAAGGGAGAGGGAGAGAGAGAGGGAGAGAGAGAAAGGGGAGAGAGGGGGGAGAGAGAGAGAAAGGGGGGAGGGGGGTTCTCCAGGAGCTGAAGGAGGTGGAGCAGAGAGGGAGGGGGAGGAGGGGGAGGAGGGGGGGCCGTCGATTCGCCTTCAGTTACCTCCGCACCATATAAACACACACACACACACACACAGAGAGAGAGAGAGAGAGAGAGAGAGAGAGAGAGAGAGAGAGAGAGAGAGCGGACAGAAAGGTGGAGGGAGAGAAGAGTGGAGGACAGAGAGTCAGAGGAGGAGAAGGAGGACGGAGGCTCCAGAGCATCATCACCATCCCTTCATCATCATCATCATCATCTTCAGTCCGCGTGGATCTTTAATCATCTTTGTTTCAAACTTCAGCAACAAAAAAAGTCACGAGATTTTTCTTCAGAGACAGAAGGAGGAAGACTTTTCCTCCGCACACACACACACACGCGCGCGCGCACAGAGCGTTTCCATCCTCATCCTCATCCTCATCCTCATCATCTGCTCGACTTAAACTCCAGCTCCAGGACTCCACTTCACTTTTTCCACTTTTTTATTTTTTATTAAACATAAACGTGTTGACGTTTGGTTTTAAACGTTTCTCTGTTTCACGATGAGAAACAAAGATGAGAGTTCCAACTTCACTCTCGTGTGATTCTGCTCCTCTTCACACATCCAACCACTGAAACACAGTGGGTTGGTTGTTTTTTCTTATTTTCCACGCAGCTGGGGTTGAGGTTACAGATCAGCTGATCACCTGCGCGACTTTGGCACTTTTTTACGCACAGAAACGACACTTTGTGACTCTGTTAAAGAAGGAAACTCTGCAGACTCTTTGACTCCACTCACTTCATTCATTGTGAGAAAACACACACACACACACACACACACACACACAGGCGCCTCTTGTCAAAAATCCACGGCGCGTCTCGAGGAAAGTCCACGCTCACAAATCGCACCAAGGATCGTGGTGTTTGGACACGTTACGGTTTTTTTTGGAGGATCCCGCAGATCTCCACGCAGCTGCTTCTCCATCATCATCCTCATCCTCCTCTTCATCACCATGCTGTTCGACAGCTTTGACCTGGTCTCGGCTCTGGCCACGCTGGCCGCCTGCCTCGTGTCCGTGGCTCTGCTGCTGGCCGTGTCTCAGCAGCTGTGGCAGCTCAGGTGGACCGCGACCCGGGACAAGAACTGCAAACTGCCCATGCCCAAGGGATCCATGGGGTTTCCCTTCATCGGAGAGACCTGCCACTGGCTCCTGCAGGTAAGAGACAGCGGCGGTGTCCCCCCCCCCCCGTGTCCTGCCAAAAAACTCATCCAGGTCCACGGAAGCGCGCGATCAGACCCGTGTACCTGCTGATCTGAGTGAGCCCTAACATTTAAAACAAACTGATTAAAATCATCAAGTGATCTGTGGAGGAGCCGCAAACCACTTGATGACAGCTGTTTTAATTATTTGCACTACACCTTTACAGGTGGAAGATAATACACTGGCATTAGGATGATTGTTAACAAAAAACAAAACAAAAAAAACACCAAGTTTTTTTATTTAAAGTTACGCATCAGATGCATGAGAAGCGACATCAGCCATAATCTGTATTGGATTGACTTAATCTGGAGAAACGCAGTTGCGAGCGCGCTCCCGCGGACCTGAACCAGTCAGTTTACAAACAAACCTGAAAAATACGGTTACATTGAACTCTTTAACTCTCTTTAGTGTCACTGAAAATGCTTTCCTCTGTGTTTCTTTGATGCTGCTGTTACAACAGTTATGACGTCACACCGTGACACTGATCCGCGTCTTCACTTTGTTCTCTAAACTTTTGATTTTTAAATGATCCTCTAAATTCGGCAGATGTTCCAGTCTCCACGTTCGCGCGCGTCTGTGAATATTGATAAGATGTTTGCGCACATTTTGTCGCGTGTTTTAATGTTTGTCTGACTTTCATGTCCACGTGAAATCACAGTCAAATGTCCTCATATTAGAAGACAAATGTCTTAGATTCTGTTAAAAAATAAAATAAAATAATAATAATCTCTGTTATCATCATTATCGTCTCCCAACGCGCGCGCAGTCACCGCAAACGCTCATCGGCTCTCTGTTGATGACTTTAAAGCTCCTCTGTCTCGAGATCACGTCACGTCACGTCACGTCACTTCTGCTGAGTTTTTCTGCTGAATCTCAGTCGCGTCAGGTGAAGAGGCGGCGGCGCGTCTGCGGCAGCGGCAGCGACGCGGTGTCCGCGCTGATACGCGCTATCATATCTGTCCCTGTCTGTTACCGAGACTGATGGAGACGCTCACACGCGCGCACACACGCACACACACACACGCGCGCGCACACACACACACACACACACTAGAGTGGTTAATATGTAAGCATGTAAAATATGAGCGTCTTTATATTTGGATGATGTTTCTTAAAGAAAGTGAAAGAGACGCAGCTTCAGTCCCTGAGGCGGAGACACTGAAGCGTCTCCACACACAGACAGACAGGACAGAGACAGGACAGACAGACAGACAGACAGACAGACAGACAGACAGAACTGCAGTGTTGAACTGATGCTGATTCATCCTCAGAGTTTTTATATTTTAAGAGTAAAGTGCTGAATCAGTGCAAGAGTTTCAAAGATGATGATGATGATGATGGTTCCGGGGGGGGGGGGGGCAGGGGGGTGGAGGGGGGGGGGGGCAGGAGAGTTGACGAGCAGAGGCACGTCGGCCGCGTGCGGGACTTGAACTCTCCGTTACATCTGACACCGCGCGAGACGCGCTGCAGGAATGTAACCGAGGAGCAGAGCCAAGTTTATAGAGTGGGGGGGGGGGGGGGGGGGGGGGGGGGGGGGAGGAGTCAGCCAGACAGAGGGGTATAAAAGGCTGTGGACATTTATGAGGACCAAATGTCCACACAATCACAGCGAATGAAACAGCACACAGATAGACAGACACGCTGTTTTTCCACATTAGAATGGGACTTGATGCTCCTACAGTCTGATTATATGAGGTCAGGGCTGACTGTGCTGTGAGCGCCCCCTGCTGCTGAGACACAGAGGCTCACTCAGTGAAAAGACGGGGACACAAAAGGAAAAAAACAAAAAAACCTAAAAAAGTCACTTAATAAAATCTATGCCAGTTTAAGTCTAAAATATTTTAAGAATGTGTTCATGTCTTCATCTCAGTGTTAGACAGTTCCTGGAACAAGAATCATCTGCAGTTTATGATGTAAAACTAATCATTGTCTTCAATACAAAAGTCCATAGAGAAAACCAGTGATTTTAGCTCACAGGGACACAGGAGCTGCTGGTCTACTGCTGCCTCGTGTGGTCACTTTGTGTCACTGAGGTCAATCTAAATGAAGGATTTTAAATGCCGAATTTAACAATACAAGACATTTGAACCTAATGATGGAGGCAGCAGTGGATCAACAACTCCTGTGTGCTGTGATGTAAAATCACTGATTTTCTCTATGGACTTTTGCATTGAAGACAATCATTCGTTTATCTACTCAATTAAAGACTCCACTTATAAAAGTTACATCATTTTAACTCTACAACAGCTTAAAAACTTGTTTACATCTTTACCTCACTGCTAGACTTTTCCAACAAAAACCACTCACTCTCCCACACCAAAGTCCATAGAGAAAATCAGTGATTTTACCATCACAGCACACAGGAGTTGTTGATCCACTGCTGCCTCCATCACTAAGTTCAATTGTCTAATTTTGTCAGGTTGGCATGTGAAATACTTCATTCATATTTACATCAGTGACACAAAGTGACCACACGAGGCAGCAGTAGACCAGCAGCTCCTGTGTCCCTGTGAGCTAAAATCACTGATTTTCTCTGTGGACTTTGGTTTACGTCATAAACTCCAGGTGAATTATGCTCCAGGAGAGTAAAATGAGAACAGAAAAGCAGCCTGATGCAGAAAAGTGACAGAGCCTCAGATCTGCTGCAGCTCGACGTCTCGCGGAGACGCCGTGCCAGTCGTCTCTCTCCGAGACTGTCGAGGGAGCGGACACAGGGCGAAGGTGTCAAGTTCACGCAGCATTTAATTAACTTCAAGAAACTGAGAAATTAAGTGACACACGTTAGGTTTTTCAGAGCAAAATGGTCTTGATGAAGAGCGTCAGAACAAAAGAACCTTGAGGCGAGAGGCTTTATTTCACTTTACAGCAGCGTATTTGTGAAGGAGTTAAAGCCGGAAAAAGAAATGTAGCAGCTCACGCTATGAAGAAAACTGGTCTATTTTTCAAAGAGGAAACTTTTATCGTCAGGTTTTCTAAACAAAACAGCAAAACTTCCACCTGATGAGCAGAAAACCAAATTAGATGTTGCCGTTTTCAGTAAACTGGTGCATCTCGGGCTTCAAATGACATTATCTTCTCTCTGTTGGCACGACTTCTAGTGACACATCTGTTGCGTTACCACGTCAACAATGGTGACATCATCAGTCAGCGGATGAGTCTTAATCTGTCGGACATTTTGACGATAAATGTTGTCACATTAGCGACGTCAAAATACTTTTTCGACTTTTGTGTTTTTTATGATTATTTAAACCTGCAGTTACTTTTGTGGCCACTTGATGGCGACAGAAACAGCTATGACATATTAGCTAAATGTTTCCTCACAAATCCAGCAGCGACAGAGAAACTTCACGGGTTCTTTTAAAGTCATTAGATGATTTTGAGTCGCATATTCGGTCAGTTTTAGCTCCGTATTTGGTCTCCACCACAGAAAAACCTACTGCTTTAGCCGCTCAACGCGCCGCTATCTTTGCAAACCGTTATTTGACTGTAGATGGACAGTTTGTAAACATGAGTGTGTTGCTAAGTGAGGAAAAGTCACATTTCTCCGGAAACAAATTCACCAAATTTTCATTTTTCCCACCCTCTGAAATCTCGTTCACGTTTCATGATTTTCAGTTTCGTTACGCGACTTCATTTTCTTTCTCCTCCTCTCCCTCCTGCAGACTCCTACATAAACACACACTTTGACTCTAAATGTGTGCGTTTACAGTACACACACACACACACACACAGAGCAGCAGTACATTTTTTGTGACGGGTCGAGCTGCCAAAGAGCTGTCTGCTCCTGTTAGAGACTGAAGGTTTGGAGACGAGACGGTGCCAAAGCAGGAGCTGCAGCAGCAACACACACACACACACACACACACACACACACACACACACACACACACACACACACACTCGTGCAGATGCTTTCAGTTCAGGTGTGTTTACGTACAACTAAAGACAATTTAACTCTACTTTTATTTAAAACAACCTCATTATTGCACAATTATGGTGTACAATTTTTTGTCACGAAACAAAATGGACAATCTTACTTAAATACGTTACGTTTTTTGAGGCGTAAAATCACGCACGTGTAAAAATGCAGCTGTTATTGTCTCGTAACAATAAAAACGTTACTTTACACAAAACCGATGTTAAATATTTGTCGGATTTTCAAAACGTTAACTGTTTTTTTTCGTCAACAGCAGGTGGAAACTATATAATCAGACATTTACCGACACGTTTGCTGCTCGATGACAGGATTTGTGGGTCGCGACCTTTGTTACCTTTAATCCCACTTTCCCCCGATGACCACCGGGGGTCGCCAAAACGCTACATTTCTGGACATTTTTTTTTTTCAAAAAACAAAAACAAACTATGATGTAATTTTTTTTGTTAATACATACATAACACACACACAGAAATAAACATACTACGGCTGTGAACATTAACGCGCTAACTCAAGAAGAAGATTAATTTGTGGAATTAATATGGTAACCTTTTTACCACATTAACACGTTACATAGTTAATAAATTAATAATTAAGTTGACGTTGTTTTTATATTTAAATCATACCATCATTTGTATTTGTCATAAATAACAAATAAATGGTTAAGTATACACATCTACCTTTCTGTTCCAACAACGTGATACAGGAATTAATTTTTGTTTCATATTTAGGAATGTTGATTCATTGTAATTGTGATCCACAGCTTAAAATATTTAATCGTTTGACAGCCCTAACATTTACATCAATACAACACACACATCATACACTATATACACTTACACACAACAGACACACAAATACACAACATAAGCACACTTCAAAACAAAACACTCAGAGAGGTATGAATTTTTGAATAATATTTGAAAATCGTTGGTATCATCTGAGTCAAATTTAGAGGAAAAATATCACTGTCAATCAGGACAAAGTCCAGGTTCATTCACAGTCGGTGATTGGACGAGTGTCCCGCCTCCTCACTCCAAGCTCCACCCCCTCAAACAAAAAAAAATGTTAAAAAAAAGGCGAATCTGGACATTGAGGAGCAGAATAATAACAGTCCTGCAGACCAAACGCTCTCTCTCATCACACACAGTGACGACAGCTGCTCTCTCTCTCTCTCTCTCTGTGTGTCTCTCTCTCAAACACATCTGTCTCTCTCTCTCTCTCTCTCTCGTCCTCCTCTCTCTTCCTCCACATCCACAGAAAACAAAAACCCCGGAACCTTAAAAAAAGTCTCTGACATCACTCAGGGCTTTACCTCTATTTTCAGTGGGAATCGTCCTTTAATCGCTCCTCGGCTCCCGCGGCGCGTTTGAGCGCCGTCGTAATTTAATGACGACAAACCTCCGACGAGACATTAGTGTTTTGAAATGTTTAAAAACAGCGTGGGATCAGGTGACGTCTGCTCTGGTGGGTGTTACGAACGCACGGGAGATTGTAGCTGCCATATATATATATACATATGTATATATATATATATACATATATATGCGCACACACACACACACACACACACAGTGTCTGGTCTCTGTTTTGCAGTGATGAAGTGTAAATGATGGAGGAGCAGAATAATAACAGTCCTGCAGACCAAACGCTCTCTCTCATCACACACAGTGACGACAGCTGCTCTCTCTCTCTCTCTCTGTGTGTCTCTCTCTCAAACACACCTGTCTCTCTCTCTCTCTCTCTCGTCCTCCTCTTTCTTCCTCCACATCCACAGAAAACAAAAACCCCGGAACCTTAAAAAAAGTCTCTGACATCACTCAGGGCTTTACCTCTATTTTCAGTGGGAATCGTCCTTTAATCGCTCCTCGGCTCCCGCGGCGCGTTTGAGCGCCGTCGTAATTTAATGACGACAAACCTCCGACGAGACATTAGTGTTTTGAAATGTTTAAAAACAGCGTGGGATCAGGTGACGTCTGCTCTGGTGGGTGTTTTAAAACACGCGTAGCCTTTTCAAAGCTAATGTTACCGTTAACGCGTCTTTTAAACGACACAATGTGACATAATAACGTTAAAGTTAATTATCATGAACAGGATTAAAGCTCAGGTCTGTAAAAAGTGAGAAATTACAGAGAAAGTGTCTTCCTGTGTTTTGGAGGCGGAGCTTTGACAGGAGGTCGTGGGATTTTATTTCTTGTATTTTGTCCAAGTGTAGCTGCTATTGCTAGCTTTTCCACGGCAACTGTTTTGAGCCTCTGCTAAAAATGTTTCAATATTCCGAAAAAAATGCTATTAACATTTACCAATAACCATGGCTACTGGTTAGCATGCTAGCCAGGATGTAAAGGCTGCATTTGATTTAAGTTTTGTCTGCTAACGTTAGCTTCACCAACCTGAGCTTTAAGCCAAATCAAAGGTTTGATATAATGCCCAATGATTCATTGCATAAACCTAACAAGCTAAGATGATTTTCCGTTACGTAGCAGGTGTTAGCGTGAAAAGCTGTTGACGTTCAGGAACAGGTACTTATTTTTCTCCCAACATCTGCTGCAGTTAGCATGCTAACAGCTAGCCTCATCACAGCAGTGAACAACCCGATTAGCACTTAGCATCAACACATGTGTGTGTGTTCTCGTTTCCTCTTTAGGACCTTTTCTGTCCTAAACACTGACCGTGTCAGGACCAGTAGTCCTCATGGAGACCAAAACCTGGTCCTAATGAGGCAGAACCTCATTTCTGAGAAACTGGTTAAGTTTAAGACTCAGATTTGAATTGTGGTTATAGGTTAAGGTTAGGGTTAGTCATTAACTGGTTATGGCTAAGGTTAGCGACAAGTCAGTGCAGTCTTGTGTGTTCTTGTATTTGTGGCTTCGTGAGGACAGAAAAGCGTATAAACGGTCCAGAGTGAGGACATTCGGACAGAGTGAGGACATTTGGACAGAGTGAGGACATTTAGACAGAGTGAGGACATTTAGACAAAGTGAGGACATTTAGACAGAGTGAGGACATTTGGACAGAGTGAGGACATTTAGGCAGAGTGAGGACATTTAGACAAAGTGAGGACATTTAGGCAGAGTGAGGACATTTAGACAGAGTGAGGACATTTAGGCAGAGTGAGGACATTTTGACAGAGTGAGGACATTTTGTCTGGTCCTCACTTCTTTAAAGGGCTTTTTCAGGGTTAAGACCTGGTTTTAGGGTTAGGCTTAGAATTGGGTTTAGGTTAAGGTTAGGGTAAGGGGCTGGAGAATGTATTATGTCTATGAGGGTCCTCACTATGATAGAAGCACAAACATGAGAGTGTGTGTGTAGTTTACAGCACATGTGGGACTGTGTCTCTGTTTTGGGCAGATTGTGCCTTTAAGCAGCTCAGACAGAGGCAGGATTGTGAGGCTTCAACTATAGAAGGTTCCATGACTGTGGTTCAGTCTGCTGCGTGCTGCACAACTGTGGTCTCACACACACACACAGCCCACTCACAGTGAATGGAAAGAGTGGGACATGTGGACATATAACATGCAGCAGACTCGTGTGGAGATCATGTTACATCACTGATCGACTTTTACTTTCTGTCTGTGTGTTTTTGTTGGTGAGAGATTCTGAGGTCATTGAGTGGGCAGCCTCTGTGTGTCAGGACCAGTAGTCCTCATGGAGACCAAAACCTGGTCCTGGGTTAGACCTGACGTTGAAATGAAGTGCCCATTCAAACAAATGTAAGTCAATGCAGAGTCCTGACAAGTACAGCTGCACAAACCTCTGTGTGTCTTGGTGTTCTTGTGAATGTATCTTCGTGAGGACCAAAAAACCACATATAAACTATAAAAAGTGAGGATATTTTCACAACTTTAAAGGTTTTTTTGGGGATTAAGACCTGGTTTTAGGGTTAGGATTGGGTGTGTGTGTGTAGCTGGTCTTCCTCATGTTGTGGGGACCTAAATGTGTCTCCACACTCACATTATGGGGACTTGTCTTCCTTATGGGGACAAAAATCTGTCCCCCATAACGTAAATGACTCCATTTTAAGGTGAAGACATGTTTTAAAGTTAGGCTGAGGTTAGGGTTAGGTTAAGGTTAGGGTCAGGGTTAGGGTTAGGACACTAGTAATTATGGTTAAGGTTAGAGTAAGTCTGCAGGAAATGAATGGAAGTCAATGGAATGTCCTCTGAAGTCATGGAAACCAGTGTGTTTGTGTGTATAAAACTCCATTTTTAAAAGTTTTTCTCGCGTCGCGTCATATTCTGTCTCGCGCCGTGATTGGTCGTCACCGTCGCCATGGAGACGTCTCATCTTCCACTGTCAGATCAGATGGTCTGCTCTGTGTTTCCCTTCAAGAGCAACTTAAAGGTTTGGTTCCGTTTCATCTTTCTCCTTATTTCCTCCATCCGTCCATCCGTCCATCCATCCCTGCCTTCCTCCTCCTCCTCCTCCTCAGATTAACAGCAGGTTCTGGCAGCTCTTTCTTTGCCCCTTCTTTCACCCCGAGAACACGCTGCTGTTCTGAAGTTCACTCTGTCACTGAGTGTGTGTGTGTGTGTGTGTCAGGGTATTAGCAGGGTCTCAGGGTGAGTGTTTAGAGAGTCCTGAACAACCGTAATCTCCCTTTCTATAATGTGCTTGGGTCAGGGGCCAGCACACACACACACACACACACACACACACACACACACTCTATTCTCCGTGTTTTTTGGCTGAACTATCGTCACCCCTTCCTCCGTTAATCCCTCTCTTCTGAGCTCCGCCTCCTCAGCCACGCTCTGCGCTCGCTTTCTCTCCCTCCCTTTGTTTCCGTCCCCTCCGCTCCTTGATTTCGTCCTCCCCCCTTCTCTCTTCCTCCCTCCCTCTCCTCCCTCGTTCCTTCCCTTCCCTTCCCTCCTTCTTTCTCCCGCTCTGTCTCTGTGATGTGGTGGCGTGACCGCGGAGAGACGTGAGTTCATTGTCAAGTCGAGGACCTGTCGCTCCTTTCAGACGCACAATCTCACACACACATACACACATGCACGCACACACACACGCACATGCACGCACACACACACACATGCACGCACACACACACATGCACGCACACACACTGGGTATCTGTGGCTGAATGATTGACAGCTGAAAAGAGAGCAGGAATTCCTTCACAGCCTTTGACCTCGTTTCCTTCTTTTCCTGCGACGCTGCCTCCTCCTTCATTTTTAACTTTTACTTTTTAAAGGTTTTTCACGTCTGTATATCGTATAATTTAATCTCTAACATCTCCTGTTTTTGTCATGTTTTTAATTTTCTTCATCTCTACCTTCCTCTGCATTTTTATGGACAAACACCTAAAAAAATATTGATGTGAGTATGCGTTCAGAAATCAGGATCACAGAGCTGTTTCCCTTTCATTTAAGATCTTGTACAATCTAACGGTGTAGAAATCAACTACCAGATTAATCTACAGTTAATTCCATAACAGATTAATCAGATTGACAGTTGTATTTCTGTGATTTCTTGTTTCTCTTTTCAACATTTGACATCGTCACTTTTGCAGTTTTTTTTTTTTTTTTGGACTTTTTCCTGACATTTTTTGGACAAAAAAAAAAGATGACAGAATATAATCCCAAATTACTGCAAAACAAGATGATTCCTGTAACGATGAACAAAGATTTATTCGTATTTATGGACATTTAAAAGTTTAAAGGTCGACACACGTTTAGGTTTAACAATCTAACAGGAATTATCACAGTAATCAGTTATTATTTTCGTTTCAAAACAATCCTGGTCAGTGGCGCCATCACCAGGTTAACCACAGATTCACAGGGAAAATATATTGCAGTAAAAATGTAATAATTTAGTTCAAGTAAAGACATGTAAAGTACCAAAGCTGAAATAAATACTTTCTTACAGGTACAAAGTTTTTTTATTATTATTATTATTAATAAAACACAATACGACGTCTTTAACTTTAAATAAAAATCAATTTTAATCTGTTTTCATGTCTTTGGTAAAGAAGAATAGTATCGTTTTTGTCAAATAACTAACTATATTTAATAAAAACAGAGGTTTTTATTCTTTTATTATCATTAAAAGAGGGGTGAAAACGACATGATGTTTTTATGTTCAACAAATGATGACAAAGATACATTTGAAAAGATTAATAATCAATTTTATCAACGTCAAAAATTGCTTTTTTTTAACTCATTCTGAATAAAATCTGTCCTGTAAAATTCTTATTATGGGATGGATTCTGGGTCCAGATCAGACTGTATAGCGAAGACATGATGTATGAAGAGTGTGTGAGGGTCAAAGGTCACTTTATGTCTTCTTTATCTTAATCCTGGTTTTCCTTGTGTTACTGACTCTGATATGAAAGAAGCTGTTTTCAGAGTGAACCTTTACACACACGCACACACACACACACACACACACACACACACACACACACGCACACACACAGATCTGGGTAAACATAATTAGCAGTGTTTTTTTTGTTCTTGCTCTAATAAAAGAGTCATTTGTTGGACGTTTCCACTGAGCTACAAAGACCACATTTATAAGACCGAGACCAGGTTTCGCCCCCCGGGCCAACGCCAACAGAACAGACGGGGGTATTTTTAGCACGGCCGACACGCTAGCTAACTCTGCTCGGACACTCTGAGTGTGTGTGTCTGCAGAGAGAGTGAGATTTTCTGTGATTGTGACATTTCTCACCCTCTTATTTAGGTTTTTGCTAAATTTGTTTAAAGAAAAACATGTGAAAATCTACTTTTTAGATGCAACATCAGCAGATAAACACACACACACACTGGTTTCCATGACTTCAGAGGACATCACATTGACTTCCATTCATTTCCTGCAGACTTACTCTAACCTTAACCATAATTACTAGTGTCCTAACCCTAACCCTGACCCTAACCCTGACCCTAACCTTAACCTCAGCCTAACTTTAAAACATGTCTTCACCTTAAAATGGAGTCATTTACGTTATGGGGACTTGATTTTTGTCCCCATAAGGAAGACAAGTCCCCATAATGTGAGTGTGGAGACACATTTAGGTCCCCGCAACATGAGGAAGACCAGCCACACACAAACACACACACACACAGACCTAATCCTAACTCTAAAACCAGGTCTTAATCTCCAAAAAGCCCTTTAAAGTTGTAAAAATGTCCTCACTTTCTATGGTTGATGTGTTTTTTTTTTGGTCCT
>JAFBJR010000634.1:33410-51092 GCA_016785285.1 Brachirus orientalis
GGGGGGGGGGGGGGGGGGGGGGGTCTGGATGCTAATTAGCGGCATTTTTCATCTTTAAACGGCGTCTGGCAACACGTGTTTTCAAGGCGACATGAAACAGCAAAGAGGCCGAAGCATCTGTGCTCAATTTAGTTCACGCAGAGAAGAAACGCTTTTTTTTAACGTCGCGGAGAAAAGACGTCCGTCTCAGAGCGGACGTCACGTGTTTTCCCCGCGGAGGATATTTCTTTAGAGAAAGAAAATTCAACAACAGTCACACGAGGCTGAAAATGACGCTCATTTTCCGACTTTTCTCAACCTTGACCGACTGTCGATGCTAATTCTCGCTCTCAGTTGTCGATACATCGCGACTCAATACGATTTTCAAAATACTGGGCGCCAAATATGGATATTGAGATTTTTAAAAAGTTGCAATACTTCACACCGACTCATGGTGGCGCTCTTCACAGGAAAGGAAGGACGTGGAGTGTGGGGAGAAGTCGTGACAAGAACGTATCATTTTTTTAAAAATTTACCTACAAAAGATATTGTGATGTATCGTCATCTATTGATCAATCACAGAATTGCTGTATCGCGATGTTAGCATTATCTTTTTATTGCGGATTGTATCGTGTTTTCGGTCACGGCTTCTTTTGTCTAAAATCGTCCAATGTGGACGTGATTATCAGGAACACGTGAAGCAGCGGCGTATATGACTTACCTTTGTTGTAGAGCGAACTTCACATTGACGTCTTTTTCCGCGTGGATTTGCGACGTTGTTTACGTTAGTTTGTCCTCGAACTGAAACACAAAAAAACAAAACAAACAAAAAAACTCAGATTACTCTAATTATATGAGTGAATGACTGTTAATATAACTGCGTAATCTCATTAATCTTCAAGAGTAATGAGATTATAACACATTATCACCTCTTATGTCTCCTTTAAAGGTGCATTACACTGATTTTTTACATGTGAAAACAGAGTTTTAAAGCTGAAACAGACTCTTCCAGGTCTTGAATTGTCCAGTGATAGAAAAGTAACAGTGTTTGTGTTTCAAATGACCCAAAATAACACTTTTTTTTTGTCACATAAAAAAAGTGAATTGCATTATTTTTTTAAGAGAAAAGGGAAAGTACGCGCTTTATACTGTCGCTGTGTATTTATGTCAGTGACTCAAAGACGAACCAGAATCAGAAATATATTTATACTGTCATTTAACTTTGTCATAATGAAAGTTAGATACTCACTAATAATCATGACAAAAGACTGAGCCTGAGCTGTTGTTTGAAACGATGCAAACAGAAAATCTGTGGCTTAAATTCTCCATATTTGATTGATCTTTTATTCTTTGCAGACATTTTTATCCTTGCATTACAACACAGTAGATTTTATTTTGATGTTGTCATGGCAACTTAAAAAAAATGACCTCAGAATTCAAATTATAATGGTAATATCTGATCTGTGAGATAGACCTTAATTAGATATTTTAGTGTCGGAAGTCAATTATTTTCTTAGTCTTAGTCATTTATTACTACAGAGGACATCACATTGACTTCCATTCATTTCCTGCAGACTTACTCTAACCTTAACCATAATTACTAGTGTCCTAATCCTAACCCTAACCCTGACCTTAACCTAACCCTAACCTCAGCCTAACTTTAAAACACGTCTTCACCTTAAAATGGAGTCATTTACGTTATGGGGACTTGATTTTTGTCCCCATAAGGAAGACAAGTCCCCATAATGTGAGTGTGGAGACACATTTAGGTCCCCACAACATGAGGAAGACCAGCAACACACACACACACACACACACACCTGTCATGAATGCAGATCTTGGTTCGTATCAGAAAGAGAAATAAAAAAGAGAAACTTCGTCTTCTCTCATAGAAATTTCAAACTGAACTTTTCTGTTTTACAGCAGCTCATGGTTCTTCAGTGTGTGCATGTGTGTGTGTGTGCGTGTGTGGTGCATGTGTGTGTGCGTGCATGTGCGTGCACGTGTCTCACACTCGTACATATCTCTTTCCCCAGGAGTAAACTGGGGTCAAACCAGTTAGTGTTGTCATTGCAATTTGCAGTTAGGCCTCTGTGTGTTTGTTTGCTTTCCACAATTTTTTTGGGGGGGGGTGAACTTTATGAATTTGGTGAGTGTGTGTTCATGTGTACATGTGTGTTTTTACTGTATGTGGGAGTCTTACAAGTGTGTGCGAGTGAATGAGTCATGTATTTGTGCGAGCCGGTGTGTGTGTTTGCAGTGTGTAGGTGCATGTGCATGTGTGTGTGTGTGTGTGTGTGCATGTGTGTGTGCAGCACAGTGAGCTGCCCTCAGGCTGATATATATTCTCTTCACTCAAACAGCCCATTTACAGTTGTGGGGTCGGCTCCCTCTCGCTCTGCCGTGACCTGGAGCGTCCGGAGGTCAGCGTCAAAGCTGAGCCCGGGTCAGCTTCACTAACTGACTCCAGCTCGGCTCCTCTGGGGTTTGACCGAGAGCCGCGCGGCCCAGGCTGCACAGCAGGGCCTTAAAACGGGCCACGCTGCCTGTACTGCATCAGTCCAAATGTGGAAACAGACATGCATGCAGAGGAACCCTTAACTTTTAGCTCAGTAGCCTCTGAACGCTAACTGCCGTGGAGCCTCTCCTGCGGATCAGCCGTCAAAGATGGTGTCTTCTTTCGACTTTGTCGTATGCTAATTTTAAAATTAGCCACCTTAAAAAAAATTAATAAACTTAAGTTCTTTTTTAAAGCTAAGGTCTATAGGTGAGAGAAGGCTAGCAATAGCAGGCTACACCTTGAGAGATGTAACATCCATTGTAAAGTATAGAGCTTTTCATGCTAATGCTAACACCTTTACATTTGCTTTGATTTTTTTTTCATCAAAGAGAGTCTGTTTTTGTCTTTTAGAAACATTAAACATCATCAAAATGAAATCAAACATTTGTATAAATGCTCGAGTACAAAGCTCTTCATGCTAACACAAACACCTTTAATTTTGCTTGGTTTTTTTCAGAATCACAAATATCAGAGTCTGTTTTTGTCTTTTGGAAACATTAAACGTGATCAATAAAAAAGTCAAACATTTGATTTTAGTCAGTGTTTAAAGCTAAGGGTGGAAAAGCTTGCTAAGCTTTGACAGAATGCAAGTAATAAATCCCACTTAGCATGCTAATGTCAGCTTTTCATGCCAACACTAACTCTCATGCCAACAGCTAAAAACCTTAAAAACATTGAACAAAACAGTTGATTTCCTGTAAAAGTGTGCAAACGCTAGTGATAGCAGGCTAACAAATACATCCCACCTCCCCTCACTGTCGTATTAACAGTTATGTTTCTTAATAAAGGAACATTTTACACATTTAATATTTGAATGTTCTCCTGTCATTTGCTATTTTTAATCATTATTTGTCTTTAACATTGCTGTTAAATAAGAACTTCATTGTTCTAAGTGACGTCGTCTCAAGTTCATAGGACCTTAAATACATTTCCATCAGATCCAGAAGAAAGAACACGAAGACATTTCTTCATTCCTTCATTCATGTGGATCAGAAATTTCATTTTCCTCGAAGCCTGAAATGAAAATGTTTGCAGAACCTTTAACCTCAGTCACTCAGAGGAACACGTTTCATCTGAGCTCCTGAAGGCATCGCGTCCTGAAGGCCAACTTAAACCCGTTTTCATTGAATTAACCTGAGCTCCTTAAACATCTGCAGTGTGGTCCACCTTTGGTTTACTTTTTCTCCTCAGAGAATCCAGACGAGGGAAACATCAGGAGCTTTTTCTCAGTGAGGGAGTAGACGAGGGGGGACGAGGGGGGACGAGGGGGGACGAGGGGGGACGAGGGGGGACGGGTCACCAGAAATGTTTGGGCCTCAAACCACAGAAAGAGAGAGAAATACTGTGAGCTTTTTTAAGATCAAAGCAGGAGTGAAGGTCACATGCTAAAGGCTTGAATTAACGACGAGCATAAAAATCAGTCGTAAGAAACCGACTGGGGAGACGAGGAGTTCGAGGCTCAGGGAATTCTCTGTACTTTTGAGCTTTGTTTAAAAGAACGTCAGCTTTGTTGAAGCTGGTGTAGGTGAGAGTATTGATTCATTATTTTACAATAACCTTTCAACAAACTGTAAATCAAGTCGATCTGATGTGCACCTCTTCAGGTTTGAGATAAAAGACTTTAACCAATCACAGAGCAGTTCAGAAAGAGAGATGCCACCCCCTACTGACAGTTCCAAGCAGCTACAAAAAAACTGCATACGCTGCTAAGAATTCTGACAAAAGTAGAAAGAGTAGTGGACCAGAAACAGAGCCCTGGGGAACACCACAATTTAACTGATAACTTTCTGCCAATTATTAAAAAGAAAGTTAAGTGTCACATATGTTTGCTGAAGCGCAACATGAAAAGTGGGTGTGAGGAAATCAGGATGATGGAGGGGGATCTCCATCAGCTGTCGAGGGAGGGAGGTGGAGTGTTTGGGGATTTCCTCAAAACAACGTTAGCTCACACCTTCTTCTGTCTTCTAGAGGGAAATTCCACCGTTCAGTGAATGTCCCATCATTTTGGTTCACACCTTGTTTCAGGATTAGAAGTTTAAAGAGTAGCTGCATTCTTAAATAATTATTCAACAAGATGTTGCTTGAAATATTTAAAAAAGTCACACGTTTGAGTGTGTTCTTTACTTTTATTAATAAAGAAATTGACAAATATTTGAGTGGCTGAGACGTGAAAACAATAAATTGTCACTTAATAATCTTACAACAACATTTTCAATGTTTCTTAATGGATCTTTCTTTCTCTCTGTCCAGGGTTCGGGCTTCCACGCGTCGCGGAGACAGAAATACGGTAACGTGTTCAAGACTCATCTCCTGGGTCGTCCTCTGATCCGGGTGACGGGCGCTGAGAATATTCGCAAAGTGCTGATGGGCGAGCACACGCTGGTGACGACGGACTGGCCGCAGAGCACGTCGACGCTGCTGGGACCAAACTCGCTAGCTAACAGCATCGGGGACATTCACCGCAAGAGGAGGAAGGTGAGGACGCATGAGGACATTTACACAAACTGTCTACTGTAGATACAGCACGTCAACCAAGTATGGTTGTACAGCAGCCTGAGAGGGACAACAAAAGACTCAGCAAATAAAATCTGCATCAGTTTAAGTCTACGATATCTTAAGAACATGTTCACGTGTTCATCTCACTGTTAGACAGACTTTCCCAACAGGAAAGTGAAGTTTGTAAACCACTCACTCTCCCACACCAAAGTCCATAGAGAAAATCAGTGATTTTAGCTCACAGGGACACAGGAGCTGCTGGTCTACTGCTGCCTCGTGTGGTCACTTTGTGTCACTGAGGTGAATCTGAATGAGGGATTTCATAAGCCGAAGTGACAAAATAAGAAATTTGAACTTAGTGATGGAGGCAGCAGTGGATCAACAACTCCTGTGTGCTGTGATGTTAAAATCACTGATTTTCTCTATGGACTTTGGTGTGGGAGAGTGAGTGGTTTACAAACTTCACTTTCCTGTTGGGAAAGTCTGTCTAACAGTGAGATGAACACGTGAACATGTTCTTAAGATATCGTAGACTTAAACTGACAGCACTCATAAGCTGAATTGACGTCTGAGCAAAACAAGAAATTGTTCTCCTGTTCCACGACGTGAACTTTTTTAAAAGATCAAACAACAGAGAAGGTTTGGCTCCGCCCACATCATGTGATTGACAGACTGAAGTATTTAAGCTCTCTGTGAACACACACTCACCAGCCAATTTATTAGGTACACCGGGAAATCTTATAGACACATAATGTATGTGTCTATAAGTAAAAAAATGTAAAAAAAAAGTCAATCAACAAACGTCGTCGCCCAGACGTAACGAAGACGAGCTGCTGAAGCATCACAACCAGGGAGGAAGTTGTCTCTGTGGACAAATGACCTGTTCATGTCAAAGGTCAGAGGACAAGGAGACAGGAGACAGGAGACGTCACCTACTGATTTAGTGCAGGTTCGCGTTTGTTCAAGTCTTTCTTCATCAAAACTGGACTGTAAAATTGGACCGTACCATTGTGGGTAACGATGGGGGGGGGGGCACAACGTCATAGCAATGCTGTATAAATGGAACGGGACATCATGAGGCCTCACAGTGGACGCTCTGCGACGAGAGACGTGTACCTAATAAAGTGACCGGCGTGTGAACGTGAGGTTGAGCTGAGCCGACACAGACAGTGAGACAGAGGGAAAAGGTCACAGAGGTCAACTCTGTGTGTGTGTGTTTTCTCGCTCATCAACACTGACCTTGTCAGGACCGGTAAAGTCCTCATGGAGACCAAAACCTGGTCCTATTGAGGCAGAACCTCATCTCCGAGGAACTGGTTAAGTTTAGGACTAAGATTTGAATTGTGGTTAAAGGATAAGGTTAGGGTTAGTCATTAACTGGTTATGGTTAAGGTTAGTGATAAGCTGCACAAACGTGTGTTCTTGTACTTGTAGAGTGAGGACATTTTGACAAAGTGAGGACATTTTGTCTGGTCCTCCCTTCTTTAAAGGGCTCTTACAGGGTTAAGACCTGGTTTTCGGGTTAGGGTTAGAACTGGGTTTAGGTTAGGGTCAGGGAATGTGTTATGTCTATGAGGGTCCTCACTCTGATAGAAGCACAAACGTGTGTGTGTGTGTAGCCTCCTTGTGGGTTTTTAATTCGGAAAAACAATCCTCACACAGCACGTTGGCCTCCAGTGGATCAACCAGAGCCAGTTTCCATATAAGCTGGTGTTAAAGTTGGGAAACACACACACACACGGCCTGGTTTTCCACTACAGGTCCAGACCAGAGCCAGAGTCCAGGACGTTCACATCACATGAGAACAACATCAGTGTGTTTTCTTCTGCGTTCAGAGCTGAAGGTTCTTCAAACTGCGAGGAACCTGAGGAACATGTTCTAGAACTTCCTCACTTCAGCTCCACAGTGTCAGATCTCAGGTTCGCTCCACACAGGCTCCGCCCCCCTGGCCTGAACATCCAGATTCTCCTGCTAATGTAAACTCTTCTAACTCCATTTTAGTCACTTTAAGTCACTTATTCTGACCTTATTTCTATATTTTTATCATTTTAATCTTATTTTATCATTATAATACACATTATATATATATATATATTATCATCAATTACTTTACATTTACTTTCATGTTTTTCTTCATTCTCATCACATCTAAAGAACAAATGCACAGTTCTGTGTGTATGTGCTTCCTGTGATCACCAGTAGAGGGCACTGTTAATTCCACCCAAGCTTTTATTACACTTTTCTCACTTTTATCATTAAATATTCATAAGTTATGCTTCTGTACATAGATATTGTCTTGACCGTATAAGTTATGACTAATCTGATTACTATAATCCCCCTATAAATTGCATAATCTACATAGTGTACAGTTTTATATACAGTATATGACAGACTGCTTTAAAATTAAATTAATAAATCGCATGTTTGAAGGTTCAACGTAACAGAAAACTGTTAAAATGATCAGATATTAAGCATCAAATAGAGTTTTACACATATAACAGTTAAAACCAATAAGTAATCAATGCATTTAATAGTAATTTTGGTTTTAAATGAATCCAAAAATGAATATAAAAGTTAAAAAACATAAATGTGAGGAAGATTTACACTCATAATAGATAACTTGATTTTTAATTCTGCGAGGCTACATGCACATTAATGGATAATATTTAACAGCTCATTACTCTGCAGAGCAGCTACTGACTGCATTTATGTTTAAAAAGAGGGAGAAAAGCTATTAATGTTTCCATTTAGTCACAGTGTAGAGAGAGAAGCTGAAGAAGGTTGTCAATCTGTGCTTTAAAACAGCTGTCTTTATACTGTTCACCACTGGAAATGTATAAAATAAACAGAAAAGTATCATTTTTAGTGCTGTGAAAGTGAAATAAGGCTGATGAGATTATGTAAATATGTAAATATGGAGATTAAATAACGTGATTTTCTTTTCTTTTATATTTTTGTTTTCCCTCTCAGACCTGACAGAGAAGTTAAACTTCTTTTTTTTTCAGATTTGATGTGATTATAGAAGCGAGGGATGATGTGAACGTATTAATGTTTTATGAAAAAAACAAAAAAAAAAAAAAAAGGGAAAGATGAAGGGGCAGGGAGAGACGGGAAGAGGAGGGAGGGAGAGAGAGAGAGAGAGAGAGAGAGAGAGAGAGAGAGAGAGAGAGAGAGAGAGAGAGAGAAGAATAAAGAGTCTTTACATGTCTGTGGAACCAGCAGCTCGCAGCACTTTCACATAATTTAAGACATATGGACGTTATTAGGACGGCCCTGTCTCTCTCTCTCTGTGTGTGTGTGTGTGTGTGTGTGTGTGTGTCTTAAAGCCTGTGTCTTTGCGCTGCAGGCAACAGAAGACAGTCACGTTTTTGTGGTGCAGCAGAAAAAAGACTGTTATACTGAACAACACACACACACACACACACACACACACACACACACACACACACACACACACACACACACTTGGAAGGTCCCATAGTGACACTGCATGAAAAACTGTGTTTGATTGGCAGCCAGACGAGATATTGTGTGTGTGTGTGTGTGTGTGTGTGTGTGTGTGTGTCTGACCTGTAGTTACCTTTTTGCCTTCTGTTCGTCAACACACACACACACACACACACACACACATACACACACACACTGGTTCTACAGTAGCTCAACCCCACTCTCTCTCTCTCTCTCTCTCTGTGTGTATGTGTGTGTGTTCTTGAACTTGGACCAAAAATCGTATAAACACCTACAGCATGAGGACATTTTGCCAAAGTGAGGACATTTTGTCTGGTCCTCACTTCTTTAAAGGGCTTTTTAGGGTTAAGACCTGGTTTTAGGGTTAGGGTTAGAATTGGGTTTATGTTAGGGTTAGGGTAAGGGGCTAGAGAAGAGGGTCCTCACTATGATAGAAGCACAAACATGAGTGTGTGTGTGTGTCAGCTTCTCTCCCAAATTGACCAATTACACTTAATCCAGCACAGACGGGTTAAATGGCTACATTCACAGCGTTACACAACCTTCTTTTGGCCTAACGAACATTTCTGTCCAGTTATCTTTCACTCTCTCTTCAACTTTTTTTTTTATTTTTAATTTAGATTTTTTTTCCCTTTTCTTGGAAATATTCCTGAAAATTATCTCAGATGATTTACAAAAAACATTACCAAAACATTTCTACTACAAAAAAATCATCAATAACATCTTTATCTCACTGTTAGTTTCATGTTGGAAAAGTCTGTCTGACGTTTGAAAACCACTCACTCTCCCACACCAAAGTCCATAGAGAAAATCAGTGATTTTAGCTCACAGGGACACAGGAGGTTTACCAACTTCAATTTTTTTTGTTATTCAAGTCGTTTGTACTTAAAAAAAAATCTAGGTCAATTTAAGTCTACAATATCCTAAGAACACGTTCACATACTGTTGCTCAATGCTTTTGTGCAGTCTGGGAAAAATCTGTTATTCATTGGTTGAAACACTGTGGGAAACTGGGAAATTAGTGCTATTTAACTGGTTTCTCTAGTTAAAGCCAGGATATTATCAGAATTGTGATTTAAAAGTTGTAATAATATCATATCGTGATATCACATTGTGATATCATGATTTAAATATTGTGATAATATTGTACTGTGACTTGCATATCATGATAACATCTGAATCATAACTTAAATATCATGATAATATCAGAATTGTGACTTAAATATTGTGATAATATCCGAATTGTGACTTAAATATTGTGATAATATCCGAATTGTGACTTAAATATTGTGATAATATTGGAATTGTGACTTAAATATTGTGATAATATCCGAATTGTGACTTAAATATTGTGATAATATTGGAATTGTGACTTAAATATTGTGATAACATCTGAATCATGACTTAAATGTCATGATAATATCGGAATTGTGACTTAAATATTGTGATAACATCTGAATCGCGGCTTAAATATTGTGATAACATTGGAATTGTGACTTAAATATTGTGATAATATCGGAATTGTGACTTAAATATTGTGATAATATCGGAATTGTGACTTAAATATTGTGATAATATCAGAATCGCGGCTTAAATATCGTGATAACATCAGAATCATGACTTAAATGTCATGAAAATATTGTGATGATATCAGTATCGCAGCTTAAATATTGTGATAACATCGGAACTGTGACTTAAATATTGTGATAACATCGGAATTGTGACTTAAATATTGTGATAATATCCGAATTGTGACTTAAATATTGTGATAATATCAGAATTGTGACTTAAATATCGTGATAATATCAGAATCGCGGCTTAAATATTGTGATAACATTTGAATCATGACTTAAATGTCATGATAATATATCATGATTTAAATATTGTGATAATATAATTTAATGACTTAAATATCATGACTAAGCGTTTTTCTTTTCCTCTGGTCAAAGTTTAACAGCAGGTCATGTGATTTGATCTGTGAGTGGCAGGAAGTGTAGCTGTGCTAACGTCTTAGCTAAACTCTGATCTGTACACACTTAGACATATACTGTACCTATAGCTCTCTCTCTATGTATATATATATATATACACACACACACACCCATACAGCACACACACACACACACACACTGCTGCAGCAGCTCAGTAGACTATTGTTCATTCATTCTGAGGGAGGGAGGGGGCGGAGACTGGAGGGAGGGGAAGGGGGCGGAGTTTGGAGGCAGACGGCAGGAGACGAGAGCGAGTGCCCAGCTGATGTTTGGAGGCTCAAACACCAGCCTGGACAACCACACGTGCCCGTGTTCTGGAGCCGACCCAAACCCGAGCGGCGGCTCGTCTCCTCACAAACACCAGCGTTAACACATGGAAAACTCTGACACAATAAAGTCATTTTCTCTGCACACAGACGCTGGATCCTCCACTGAAGCGTCTGTAAATAAAGTTTACAGAGTTCTGAAAATGTCGACACTTGCTGGCTTCACCTCCAACTTTTCCACATTTTTAAAGCATATTTTTGATAATTCAATAAGAGAAATGAGGAATAGAACTAGTTTTTAGAGCAGCTACTGTGTCATGTGAAACCCTGTGGTTTAGAGAAAGCTAACGCACCAGTGAGATTCAGTTTCAAGGTAAATCTTTCACATACATACTGCATGTTTTCTTACAATTTCAATAAAATAAGTAATAAGTGACGTTAATTTCCATTTACATCAAACATAACTTTGCAGCATAATGAGTTCAATTTTTACACACAAGTTTTCAAACTAATAAAATATTAAATTATGTTCATTTCCATCGATGACATGAAGCGCGACGTCTTCCTGAATAACTTCGTAGAACAACAGAAGCTAAAATGGTTGCTATGGTGACCCAAGCACAAGTTTACGATTGTTCTTGACAATTTTTACACTTAAACTTCAGGTGCAGCATTTGCGACACTTCAAAGCTGCTTTTAAAAAGTTATTTTATGACGCGTGAATCGACAACTGGTCCTGAAAATCGTCTGCACAAAGGTTTCTGCCACCAATATTAACGTACACTTCGCAACTCCTAACTTTTCTTAACATGTTCCGATAACGATTGATAAAGAAATTGCTGAGTCAGGTAATTACGTTTCGATGCATAAAAGTGCTCAAAAGTTTGGGCTAACTTTGCTAAATTTTGCGAAAACCATTTTTAACATACAAAAAAAAAAAAAAGGTCAAGACGTGAGTAAAGTGAAGCTAACTACCTAGCTAAATAATGAAGCTACCAATTCGAGAAACTGTTAGCAGAACTTCTAATTTACATCTGGACGGAAGAATAATCAAATAAGTGTTGAAGTGCTTTTTACAATTTTTACATTGTTTCTCTAATTATTGCTCGAAATGATCGCTAAGCGTCAGTATGAATAATCAGTATTGGGATCCATAACTTAGCAACGTCCAGACCTTTCATCGAAGAACACACTTCGTACGTTCTTCATGCAAATTTGGAAATAAACGCAATTATGTAATTTTGTTAATTTCCTTTGCAGGAAGCAATTCCTGTTTGGACGTGAACAGGCAGCAGTAGCCAAACGTCGGGAAGAATGTAGTAGCATGTCAGTGTTGTGTTATGTCACAATAAGCACAATTACGTATAAAAATGCAAAAGGCACCAGTTGGACGTTCTTTTCTGCAGCATTTAGGAAACAAAAAATCGTAGTTTCAGAGTAACTTTTCTGTGAAAACAGCATAAAGACAGAAAATTGTTGTTGTTTTTATCTCAGTGTTTCTCTGTGACATCAGTTTTAACGATATAATCCCCAAGTTGAAGTCGAAAAGTGTCTGAATTTGATCAAATAATCCGACCCCGGCGTTAAGTGGCCCTTTTCCAGAAGCCTCTTTAAAGTGAACTGAAGCGGCAGGCGACTCTTCATTAGCAACATTTCTCGCTAATATAGAATTTGCTTGTTGAAAATGTTCCAGTCTCACTTGAGTGAGCAGAAAACTCAAACCATGTGTCGGAAACACAGTCGCAGCTTCTGCCGCCGACGCAGAAACTCTGCTGCAGCTCGTTCTGCTGACATTTTCTTACATTTAAAACAACAGCGCCGTCTTTTTTAAAACAATGAAGTCTTTGAAAACGAGTTTGAAAAAGTCTGAGCTTCTGCATCGTCTTCCTGAAGGTTATTCATCCGAATGAAGCCGAGTGTTAGTGACTGATTCATATTAAACTCTAATAAAAGCCTTATTCTCCTGTGCTCCCCCCTGTTCTGAGTCTAAACCATTAAAAGACATTTTCGAGGGTTAAATCCGACGGAATGTTATTTGTCCAAAGAACGTTCACAAATGGTGACCGATTTATACGAAGAAAAAAACCACAAGTGGACAGGAAACACTCAGAACTGCACCACTTCGCCATCCGACATCATCCGACACCAACTCTGTCCGACTACGGGGAAAACAAAAACCTCCATAATATAAAGTCTCGTTGAGGAAGAGAAGGGAAAAATGTGTAAATTCACCTTTAAAACAACATAAGGATGAAGAGATGTGAACTGAAGATATATATATATATATATATATATAAAATAAGGTGAAAACTGCTGCATTTGGATAAAAAGACAAACAGTGACACCTACAGTAAACAGCAGGAATAACAGGAATTATTTCAGGCTGAAAAAAACACGACAAATTCACTTACAAGTCGGGAAAATTAACGTTAAAATGTTAGCAGTTCCTCACTGGTCAGTACAGAATAATCCATTAGCATCTGCACGAACGGTTACATTGAATTCAAAATGGCCACCAGACGGTTGGAAAGTTCGAGCTCACTTTTCCATATTAAGCGAAAAAACATGGCAGCTTGAGTCGTACTTGAAAAGTGAATTTCGGGAAAATATAACACAACAGAAGTTATGCAGTGAAGTGTGGCGACGTGCATCGTACGTGAAAGGTTAACGTCGCAAAAATATCAACAACTTAAAACTCTCAAACAGGAAGTGGTTTGTGTGTTTGCTTTAATCAAGCTAACATTTCTGCTGAACAGAACTGCCGCCTCCAACATGCTAGCCTCCTGTACAAAAAAATGGGATAATATTACAAAAAACATGTCATCAAAGTTAAAAATAAACACTGCTTCAACTGTTTTAGGGGCGGGGCTTGGGGATGAGTAGACTTAGTCAGCCATTGCTAGCTTTTTCAAAACCCAAAAAATTAAAAACTGCAACAAGTTTTGATGAAAAAGAAAGAACTGTAGCATCGTCAGTGCTAGCCTAATAAAAAATGTGAAATTGTTTTGGAGGTATGTTCATGAAACGTTACTGATATTTACAAAATGAAGTTATTTAATTTTTTTACGATAAAACATGTTGCCAAGGTTACAAAAAACACGACTATGTTTTAAAGGAGTAACGTCTTTTTTTTCCACTTTGTTAAGGTGCTGTTAGTTTTTCCAAACTTACTGACTGTTACTTTAAAGCATCACAAAACATCCTCTGCTTGTCCTAAAATAAATCAATAATTTCACACACACTATGATTAAATTCATGTTTGATCTTAAAACTGGATCGTGTTTTTAGATATGAGCGAAGACATGTTCTTTAATTGACCACATGGTGGCGTTATCTGAACTACAACAGAGAAATTGCTCCTCGACCTCTGACTCATACTTTTAGTTTCCATTAAAGGCTTTTGTTGTTGTTGTGCAGCAAACGACTGATCAAACTGTAGAAGTGATGAGCTTCTGATGTCAACCATGTGCTTCACCCCTTCACCTTCACCCTTTCACCTCCTCTGTTTCTCCAGGTGTTTGCTAAAGTCTTCAGTCACGAGGCGTTGGAGTCCTACCTTCCCAAAATCCAGCAGGTCATCCAGGAGAGTCTGCGAGTGTGGAGCTCCAACCCCGAGCCCATCAACGTCTACAGGTAACGCGGCCCGTCGTCATGGTGACCAGGGAACGCCACTGCGAGAAAAAAACAACAGACACAGACAGAAACATGTAACGTCTGCGTTCGCAAGAGAAATATCTCCTATTTCAGTTGGGGAACAGTCTGTTCTCCAACTGTACGACTGTTCCCCAACTGTACGACTGATTATCAACTGTACGACTGTTCTCCAACTGTACGACTGTTCTCCAACTGTACGACTGTTCCTCAGACACACGACTGTTCCTCAGACACACGACTGTTCCTCAGACACACGACTGTTCCTCAGACATACGACTGTTCCTCAGACATACGACTGTTCCTCAGACAAGACTGTTCCTCAGACACGCGACTGTTCCTCAGACACACGACTGTTCCTCAGACACGCGACTGTTCCTCAGACATGCGACTGTTCCTCAGACACGCGACTGTTCCTCAGACACGCGACGACACGCGACTGTTCCTCAGACATACGACTGTTCCTCAGACACGCCACGCGACTGTTCCTCAGACACACGACTGTTCCTCAGACACACAACTGTTCCTCAGACACACGACGACACACGACTGTTCCTCAGACACGCGACTGTTCCTCAGACACGCAACTGTTCCTCAGACACACGACGACACACGACTGTTCCTCAGACATACGACTGTTCCTCAGACATACGACTGTTCCTCAGACATACGACTGTTCCTCAGACATACGACATACGACTGTTCCTCAGACATACGACATACGACTGTTCCTCAGACATACGACATACGACTGTTCCTCAGACAAGACTGTTCCTCAGACAAGACTGTTCCTCAGACAAGACTGTTCCTCAGACACACAACTGTTCCTCAGACACACGACTGTTCCTCAGACACGCGACTGTTCCTCAGACAAGACTGTTCCTCAGACACGCGACTGTTCCTCAGACATACGACTGTTCCTCAGACAAGACTGTTCCTCAGACACGCGACTGTTCCTCAGACACACAACTGTTCCTCAGGCACACGACGACACGCGACTGTTCCTCAGACATACGACTGTTCCTCAGACACGCCACGCGACTGTTCCTCAGACACACGACTGTTCCTCAGACACAACTGTTCCTCAGACACGCGACTGTTCCTCAGACATACGACTGTTCCCCAGACACGCCACGCGACTGTTCCTCAGACACACGACTGTTCCTCAGACAAGACTGTTCCTCAGACACGCGACTGTTCCTCAGACATACGACTGTTCCCCAGACAAGACTGTTCCTCAGACACACAACTGTTCCTCAGACACACGACGACACACGACTGTTCCTCAGACACACGACTGTTCCTCAGACAAGACTGTTCCTCAGACACGCGACTGTTCCTCAGACATACGACTGTTCCCCAGACAAGACTGTTCCTCAGACACACAACTGTTCCTCAGACACACGACGACACACGACTGTTCCTCAGACACACGACTGTTCCTCAGACAAGACTGTTCCTCAGACACGCGACTGTTCCTCAGACATACGACTGTTCCCCAGACAAGACTGTTCCTCAGACACACAACTGTTCCTCAGACACACGACGACACACGACTGTTCCTCAGACACACGACTGTTCCTCAGACACACGACTGTTCCTCAGACACACGACTGTTCTGCAGCTGAGCGTGTTTTTGTTTCTCCCACAGAGAGAGTCAGAGACTGTCCTTCACGATGGCGGTCAGAGTTCTGTTGGGCTTCAGAGTCTCTGAAGAGGAGATGAAGCATCTCTTCAACACCTTCCAGGACTTTGTCGACAACCTCTTCAGTTTACCCATCGACCTGCCGTTCAGCGGCTACAGGAGGGTACGAGCAGCCCACGCTAATCCTAATGCTAACGCTCAACACAGATGTGATTTGTTTCCACCTTGTTCAGAGCCTTGAGATAATGTGTTGCGGTTTGGTGCAGTACAAATAAAACAGAAGTGAATTCAAATCGACCCGTGTTTAAAGAGTGCGTAAATATTGCGTGTGTGTTTGTGCAGGGAATCCGAGCTCGTGACACGCTGCAGAAAAGCATCGAGAAGGCCATAAGAGAGAAACCACTGTGTTCACAGGGGAAGGATTACAGTGACGCGCTCGACGTCCTGATGGAAAGTGCCAAAGAGAACGGCACCGAGCTGACCATGCAGGAGCTGAAGGTGACACACACACACACATGTGCATGCACACGCACACACACACACACACTGAAAAGTCAGGACTGTGTTCTATGGCTGCATTGATTAATCAACTATTCACTAAATGAATCAATAGGTTCTACTTAAAAGTCGATATCTTCTGGTTTCTTTGCTCCAAATAACAAAGAAACTGAATTTTAGTTTGTGGACAAAAACAAGACATTTGACAACATCATCATTTCCAGGTTTGACAAGCACTGATCAATATTTTTTGACATGTTATGGACCAAACAACTAATCAATTAATAGAGAAAAATAGTTGACAGAAATGTATAAATACAAATGTCAGCTGGTTAAATGAGGAGGAAAGTTTTTAGGTGGAAAATAATGTTTTCTTTTTCTATTTCTTTGAGAATTTCAGATATTTTTCAGCTTCAAAAACTGTTTTATTAAAGAAAATCAATATATTGTTGGTTATTTTCTTATTTAGAGACTAGAACTGCAACAATTAATGGAGTAATAAATTACTAAAAATGTTTTAATAATTAAAACCAGTTTCTTAGATTCTTTTTCAGCTTCTTAAATGTGAATTTTTTTTGGTTTCTTTGCTCCAAAAAACAAAAAAAATAATTCATTCTGAATCATTTTGGTTTGTGGACCATTTGAGAAAAATCATTTCCAGGTTGTGGGGCATTTTATGGACCAAACGACCAAAAGATTGATCAAGAAAATAAATGATAAATGATTGGATCATGAAAATAATCATTAGCTGCAGCCGTTAATATGGTCAATGTGATTATTTTGACACGCATTATTATGATTCATGATTGTTTCAGCTCATTCACTCATCAAAAATAAATGATGTGACGACAGAAACATAACATTTTCTCATGTGAAGAGTGAGATTTTTTTGTGTGTGGATTGTGATTTAGACTATTTTGCGATAAGTGTGCAGCTCTGACACACACACACACACAGGAAACACACACTGTGTTTACACAGTTGAGAGCTGAGCCTGGACACATGATACACACATTTATGTAAAGAACATGATGACAGGACACACACGCACACGCACACACGCACACACACACACACACACACACACACACACACACACACACACACACACACACACACACACACACA
>JAFBJR010000634.1:52047-84869 GCA_016785285.1 Brachirus orientalis
GTTTACAAACTTCACTTTCCTGTTGGAAAAGTCTAACAGTGACATAAAGACGTGAATATGTAGATTTTATTAGCTGATTTTATTTTGTTAAGAGGCTAACATATATATATTTTTCTCTTTGAATATTCTTTTAAAAACAGATGTCATAGCTACAGTCGACTGTTAATCTAATATCCATGACCAACTGCTGTGTGTTTCCACTCACAAACTGAGGGAGAAACTGGTTCACTTGTCCACAAAGTCAACACAAATCAACAGTATTGAATGGGAACGGTTTTAAAATGTTACTGGAGAAAGATTTAAACCTTTTAGATAATTCAGGAACTGCAGGTCAAAAAAGGAAAAGGGGAAAAAGTATTAACCCATCCTGCAAACGTTCTCTCGAACCACAGGAGTCGACCATCGAGCTGATCTTCGCCGCCTTCGCCACCACCGCCAGCGCCAGCACCTCCCTCATCACGCAGCTGCTCCGTCACCCCGCCGTCCTGGAGCGGCTGAGGGAGGAGCTCCGAGCGCGCGGCCTCCTCCACAACGGCTGCCTGTGTCCTGAGGCCGAGCTGAGGCTGGACACCATCGTCAGCCTCAAGTACCTGGACTGTGTCATCAAAGAGGTTCTGAGGCTGTTCACGCCCGTGTCGGGCGCTTATCGGACCGCCATGCAGACCTTTGAACTCGACGTGAGTGGGCCAGTCACGGTTCCCCTGAACTTTTACCACTGTCACATGTGTCTGCGTGTTTCTTTTCTTATTTTATTCACGACTGATTTGGCAACTCAAAACACGTCAACGATCTCCACTTTTTAAACCAACGTTATCCAAGTTATCGGGTCAAGTTTAAGACATTTAACTGCTGCCATCAGCAGTATTTTCAGTAAGACTTTCTTAGTGAGAATTAAATATCTCTTAAATACGTATTACTACGTAGTCGCCCAAAATATAAAGTTACAGTTGCTAATTTGTGAGTCGCATTTTCTCCTAAATGAGTTAAAGTTGTTCTGATCTAAAATTTCTGGGGTTTAGAAAGTTTTTTTTTTTTAATTTTCATCTTTTTTTTCACTTTTAAGTATATTATTTATTATCTGATTAAAGAGATTTATTTACTTCTTCTCAGGATGAACAAGTAACTGTTTTCAAAACAAGATTGTGATTGGAAATAAGGCTGCTACTTAACTGTTCTATTTCCATTGTTAGGGCTGCAACAAAAAAAACTGATTATGGATTATGGATTATTTTACTACTAAAATAATTGCCTATTTTGAATTTTTTTTTTTAACAGAAAAATTTCAATTTTGAAAAGAATTTCTTCATAGATGGAACAAGTCGTTGTCCTTGTGTCAGAAAATAGTAGATATTATTGCGTAGTAAAAGTTTCTATCACAATTTAGATCGGGAAAAATCACAATTAGATAATTTACTCAAATTGTTCAGCAATTTTCTGACTGAACCTTATTTTATGAGCCAACAATTCCATTCCTATTGTTTTGTTGAAAAGCTCATGAACTGTAAATACTGGAAGCAGAAAGTCTATGTTTAACTGTTCAAAAAGACTTGGTGAAAGACATTCTTCTTCCGTCTCTTGTAGGGAGTCCAGATTCCAAAAGGTTGGAGTGTGATGTACAGCATTCGGGACACGCACGACACGTCCACAGTCTTCAAGGACGTGGACGCCTTCGATCCCGACCGCTTCAGCCAGGAGCGGGGAGAAGACAAAGAAGGACGCTTCCACTACCTGCCGTTCGGCGGCGGCGTCCGCTCCTGTCTGGGCAAACAGCTGGCCACGCTCTTCCTCCGCATCCTCGCCATCGAGCTGGCCTGCACCAGCCGCTTCGAGCTCGCCACCCGGCACTTCCCCCGCGTCATCACGGTCCCCGTGGTCCACCCCGTCGACGGGCTGAAGGTCAAGTTCTACGGCCTGGACTCCAACCAGAACGAGATCATGGCCAAGTCGGAGGAGCTGCTGGGAGCCACGGTGTGAGGGGCGGAGCTTCGAGGAGTCGGGGGGAGGGAGGGAGGGAGGGAGGGAGGGAGGGGTGAGTGTTTGACGGAGGTAAAGAAGGAATTTCAGAGTCATCTTTTCTTCTCCACCTTTGTTCTGCTGAGTTACAGATACTTTTTCTCAGACTCAAAAGAAAAGTCTTGATGATCGGAAACTTTCCTCGGCTAAAAGGAAGACGCTGCCAAAAAAAAGCTCTTAATAAAGCTCTATTCTGTTTTTTTTTTTAAATTTTTTTAAATATACAAACAAAATGTATGTACAAAAAAAGCTATAATATAATTAGAAGGAGAACGTGGATGGTGAGAAAATTTGGCTTTGGACGGACGGAGAGATGGATGAAACAGGGTATCGGATGAAAGAAAATGTTATTTGGAGCATTTTTGCTTGTGCTTAATCAAAATCAGAGAAACGTTTCAGTTGTTTAGCAGGGTAAAAGAGATGAGTGTGACGACAGAAGGGTCTCGTTTTAGGTAAATTTGCGGTTAGACTTCTTCAGATTCAACTCCTTTTCTTGATTATTTGTAAAAAGATTAGAAGGAACGAGACATCATTTAGGTTTTCATCAAAAAATGCATCAACTGCATCAAAACTCAAATAATTGAGTCACATTTTTACAAAAGTTCGCAGTGCAGATGGTAGAAGGTTGGGATTACGATTTGTTGCCTTGAGAACTCACTGCAAATATGAAGCGACAGAACACACGATATTTAACGTAAAAGACCAACTTTTCCCAGGAAACGACTTTCCACACTGTTTCCATTCCTTCATCGGACAGCCGAATAAACTCCACAATCTACCGTCACAATGTTGTCTCTCGAGAAACATCAAGGGTAAGAAATGCAGAAGTTTAAATTTACTGTTCCAGCGAAGACAGAACCATCCAAAACTCTGTGAGATATGTCTGAGGGTGTAAACTCTAGCATGGTATCTTACTTTTTTGGTGGAAGTTCCAAATTTCAAACACTAAAAACTAAAAAAGTAATTATAAGAAACTGCAAAACCATGTACAACATGTACCTTGAACGTAGATGTTCCTTCTAACTGCATTGACTCAAAGTGTCATCCATTTCATTTGTCGCTGTGTGAACTCAGGTGACATTAGGTCTAGTGGTGAATAACAAAGACGAGACTTGACTCTGAATGACTGCACATGAAAATTACCAACTATTACAAACTTACTCTTGTTGTTTCAGAGCTGAAATTGTGGAAATTTCGTACATATCAGGTGTTTCTGCTGAAATATCAAAGGGCCGTTCAAATGCAGCATTTTTAAATCCCAACGTTTACGATGTCTGTCGTTACTAAGCAACCAAAAACCTGCCAGCTGCTGAGACGACTGCTAATTAGCTAAGGCTTAACAAAAAATGCATTTCAACAAAGACACAAATTGGTAGCTTCGAAAGAAAAGAATCTCTGGGTGTGAGACATTTGTCTAAAGTGATGGAAGAATCAAAGTTTATTTGAGAACAAAGACCAGTTTGACCAATGTCGTGGAAATGTTAGCAAGAAAACCATCTCTCCTGCACAATTTAGACCTCGCTCACTGCTCGCTCCAAAACAATCTGTCAGGTATTTTAATGTTAGGTTAAACTGGAGCCTTTTAAAAACTGCAGCAGTTGAACATTTGTGCTGTACACTTCAGATGCTGGTGTGAGCGAAATTGGAGTGAAACTAGAGCAAAATTGGAGTGAAACTTGAGCAAAATTGGAGCTAAACCGGACCAAATTGGAGCTAAATCTGAGCAAATTGGAGCAAAGCTTAAGCTAAATTGACAAAAGTGCTACATTTGAGTTTGACCAATGTCGTGGAAATGTTAGCAAGAAAACCATCTCTCCTGCACAATTTAGACCTCGCTCACTGCTCGCTCCAAAACAATCTGTCAGGTTTTCACGAAATTGGAGTGAAACTTGAGCGAAATTGGAGTGAAACTTGAGCAAAATTGGAGCTAAACCGGACCAAATTGGAGCTAAATCTGAGCAAATTGGAGCAAAGCTTAAGCTAAATTGACAAAAGTGCTACATTTGAACGGGCCCTTTCTATTCTGTATCTCCGTCTCCAGGAAGACGATTCCAAACTGAATCAGTTAGTGAGAATTCACAGTTGGTCCAATCCTAGAAGATTAAAGAGCGTGAATCAAGGTCAATTTGTGAACTCTCTGAACCCGTGCTTCCATTTCTAAGTAAACTTCTAAGTTGTAATGAGATTGTGTTTGTTACGTTTAAAGAAAAAAAAAAAAAAAAAGGAGCGAATTCCTGAGCTGGAGGAGGAGTAGAAAAGACGGAGGGATGAGGTGGAGGTGTAGACGACCTACAAACATGCTGCTTGAGTGTTGCTTTGTCAATTCTGTGTTTGTTTATTGTTTGCTGTTGTTGTTCCCCCCCCTCTCTTTGGGGGGCGACAGTCACATTTCTACGTTCTGTGGAGAAAGGGTGACGTTCCCGCCTTGCTGCTCCTCCGATCAACGCTAAAAATGCAAAACAGAGTCAAATCCATGGTGTAAGCAACTTCTTCTTCTTCTTCTTCTTTTTTTTTTAAAAGCTAAAAGGAGATTTTACTGTTTGCGAGGTGATTGCACAATCAGGACTCTCCATTTCCTGTGTATGGAAAGCTTTGACCGTAGAAACTCTGCGACTCATTTGTGGAACTCTGGGACGTTGTGGAACTCTCGGATGGGAGTTCCGAGTTCCCGAATGGAAGCTCAAAGCTCGGACCAATGGGATTTCAGGGGAGGGCAGGGTCACGCTCAAGAGGGCTTTTCTTATTGGACGTTTGCCATCGTCCAATAGCGTTCCAGATGGATTCTGCCTGTGCCGGATTTTATTCACTCTTCCTACCGACAACACCACTGATGTCTTCGTGATAAAATATGAAAATAGTTTTTTTTTGTTGCTGCTTTCTTGTGTATATTTTCTAATTAAGAGTTCTAGATTGCAATAGTTTGTATCGATTGAGATTGGCCTTTCTCTTCCTTTTATATACATACATACTGTATATACACAGACATATATGTATGTAGTAGCTGATGAAATTATTTACATTTTGTGAACACAAAAATAAGAGCATTTATAGGTAATAGTGTATATTAATTTGTACAAGATTCTTTTCTTTAGCAAGCCATGGGGAAAATCAGCTATTTACATTCTACTAATCTAACCTATTAATTTTATTGTACGATTAATATTGTTGTTATAAGATATTTGAAAATGCTATTTTTTATTCTATTACAGATTTAGAGTTTTTAGACCAAATAAAAAGGTCTTTTGGTAAATATTTGATGTATTTAGAATGTTATGTATTTCAGTTATATTGTAAACAATGTTTAAAATGTTAATATTGTTGATTTGATTACTGTAATAATTATTTGTTTCGATATTCAGACTTATTATCACTGCATTTTATTTGATATTAATTAAGGGAAAAAAACAGAAAGCACTTGCGAGGTATGTCTATTTTTTAAAGTGCCAGGCGACTACACTTCCTTTTCCTTTCACCTGTTTTTGTTGGTTACTCTGAAACTGTCGTACATCATTCTGTACATAAATTTGATGTTTCTTTTTACAGGGAAAAAAAAGCTCATTTGGTTTAAAATGTGGATGAAAATATGTCTCGTTCTACTTTCTTCCTTTTCCTTTTTTTGTTACCGCGGTTGTTAAATGTACTCCTGTAATAAACAATAACTTGAAAAAGATTTCAAACAGTGGATTGATTGATTCCCCTCTGACTACAATCTTATTTACCTTTGGTCATACTGGTATCATTAAAAATATACGTTTAAAAAAATACTCCCACTCATCACCTTAAGAACAAAAGTGTCCCTACTGATAATAAAAGAAACTTTTTTGTCCCATTAGTATTAAGATATAAAATCATGCATTTCATTTATTATACTTTTATTCTTACATTCTGACTTTTATAAAGAGATTTTTTTAACTTATTAATATTTAACAATTTTCCTCTGTTTGGCTTACCGATTTATATTCCTGGTTTTCCCTTGTATGGCAGCATTCTTTAAATGACTAGCATTTATTTGCTTATAGAATAGTTTTATTTCAATAATGTTTTCTTGATTAATTACTATGAGAAAATATGGAGGTTTGCCAACCTTCACAAAAATGATGCCCTTAGATGTTTTGTTTTGTCCACAAACTCAAGAATTTCACTTTACGGGAATAAGGAAACCAAAACATTCGATACATTTTTTTTATCATCATTATTGATAAATTTTTGCAGCCCAAAAAAAGTAAAACAAAATAAGGTTAAATAATATTAGAAAATAAAAAAAAATAACAAAGGTGATAGAAGTCATGTATAATGTGGATTAAAAAGAAGTAAGGAAGTAAAGAAAGGACATTTTTCATGAATCAGTAGAGATTATTATTTTACCCTGACACCTCAAAAAAAAAAAAAAAAAAAAAAAAAAAAAAAAAAAACTGAAAAAAAAAAAAAAAAAAAAAAACAACCTGAAAGAGAACAACAATAAAGTGCTCTGGGAAAAGTATTTTTTTAAATATTGAAAGAAAGTATTTTAAAAAACTGCAATTGGGACTCATTAATATAGAATCAACCATCATCAGCATAATCTCTACATTAAGTGTAACTCACTTCTGGAACGACGCCGTAAAGGTTTTAAAGCATCAAACGTCCAGACACTCGAGACACTTCCAGAACCGATGACACAAATTAAAAACATAGGTAAAATATGTGCACAAGCACATGTAGCATGAATACCCTACAGATGGCGTTCAGCCCGCTAACATGTCTGGAGAACTTAAAGCACCAACATGTAAATCAGAACGGTCTGAAAAACGTGTGGACGTGGGAACAAGTGAGACCAGATGCTCGCTGTCCCTTTAAATAACTTGTTAACGGCAGCAAAATGCACTGTCCCTTTAACTGTGGTGTAGACGTTTTATAAAGTGCTGTCCTGCTGAGAAGACGTTTGAGAGCCAAAGATTTTTATGACTACTGTGAACAACAGAGTTAAGTTTGAGACAGAACAGTCGGATTTAAGAAGAAGACAGGAAAAAAGCAGCGGTCGAGACTGAAGCTCTCAAAGTACGATTCAGGTTCGACGTCGAAAATAAAGTGCTCAGGTGAAACTGACTCTAAAGTTATATCAATACTGAGTAAAAGACAGCTTCAATCTGTTTCAGATTAAATCTTTACTTCAAATCAAATTTAAACTGAACTGAAGTGAAATCTTTTAATTGTTTCACTGAATTTAATCGTCTGCAAATTTGAATTTCAAGCTTTCAAGCTCCTATCTGGTGACCAAGGAAATGACCTTACGACCTTCATGGTAGATTAAGTGACGAACAGAACACACCATTTAGCTATGATGCTAAATTGAGTACAAATTTTTTGTAATTAATGCAAATTGTACAACATTATTCTGGGATATTGGCAAAAGTAAAACTTTAAAAATAATGTGATCAGGTGAAAGAAAAACTAAAGTGTTTAAGATTAATTTAGTGACAAACCAAATCAAATTGTTAAATACGGTCGTTAAATCATAAAAATGTTGCTGAATTTAATCATCTGCAAATGTTCACGCAGTGTTAAACAAAATGAAGTTATGTAAATACTGACAAAATGATTCCCTCTAAACAAATCCAAGACTATTTTATTAAAGTGCTTAAATCCAACAAGAATCTACTTCAGATTATTTACTTAATTTTCATGATTAACCAAATAAAACTGTTAAACAGCTAAGTTAAACCATGAAATTGAATTTCAAGCTCTCCAGTGTTTTTACTCCATCCAAGAAATGACCTTATGACCTTCATGGTGGTTAGCGACCACCAGAGACACATCTCTGTCTTGTGTCTGACATTTTAAGACACTTGAAGTTGAGTAAACGCAAATTAAATGCAACATTAATCGTGTTAAAAGTATTTGCTCTTGTTAGTTTGTCAAAATAAGAACTTGCACAAGCAACACGATGCAAAAAATAATCACATTGTGTAAAACGTGTTTTTAGTCCTGCCATCATCCACAGCGTCGGAGGACAGAGTAAAGACAAGAGCGAGCAAGACAACACAAGGACGCACAAGGAACCCTCCCATTTACCCAGACTCAGGACCTGGGTTGCAAAATTTCTGGAATTTTCAAACTTGGAATTCCATGGGAATTAATAGGAATTTATAGGAATATACATGAATAAACTAATAAACTAAATTGAAGGTATGTTCTTAATAAGGAGACCCCAACCCATTCAAAAATGGATGAGTAATATTTAACCCAACATACATGTTTATGTTCTTCAATGAAAGAATTGATAGTTCAATACAATATTTAACACTTGATCAAGTTCTACTCACAAATAAATCTTTTTTAATAGTATTATTTTGGATGTCTGCTTATAACAAAAAAAATATTTATGCTTGGATAGGATACCTTTTTTATTAAATTACCCTTAATTCCCAGTTAATTCCCATTAATTCCCATAAATTCCCATAATTCCCATGGAAAGTTTCCAATTTGTAATATTTCCAAAATTCCCCGGATTAACTTCCGATGGAAATTTACCAGAAATTTTCTATCCCTTTGCAACCCTACTCAGGACAAGCACAAGGAGTTTAATAATCAACAATCTTCAATGGGGATTGGGTACACCAGCCCTTGTCCTAGCAGGAACTTTAACCTGCAACCCCCTAGTTAAAAAGACAAGTTCCCTTTCCGCTTGGCCATGGGCTGCCCCATCTCAGATAAGATGCTTCCAGAAAAATAACTGTCCAGGGTTAAACTGTGTCAATGCTACATTTGCTCTCTTCAAAACCAGGCCTCAAACATTGGTAAATGAGGACAGAAACACTGGTCTGGCACCATGTCTGTGTTCCCATGACAACGGATCACTGCCAATCATAAACGTCATGAAGAAACAGGCTCTCCTGTTCCTCAGGAGGTTCCTCTAAGTTGATCGAAGACAGAAACTAAGACAGAAAGCTATTACAACAAAGAAAGGCTTCAAAGACCGAGTTCGGAAAGTGAACACAGAAAAAAAAATGAATCCAGTTATGTTTGTTTGTAGTTTTCGCCGCCAGGAGACACTTTTCTGCTGCACTAAACACTCCAAGATGAAGAAGCACTTCAAGAAAACCAAGTGTGTGTGTGTGAACATGGTTTTCATGAACGCAAGACGTTGTGCAAACGTGAAGAGACTGACCTCTGTTTACCTTTAAAACGGCTCCAACTCAAACACGCCGTGTAGTTTCCGTGAGAGCAGAAATGTGCAGCATGAGTGTCGTGTGATGACGTGAAGCAGCTGAAACAAGAGGGAGGTTTTATTTACGAAAAAGGTAAAAACCTTCTGCTACAAATCAAAGTAACCAGAAACAAGCAAAGAAAGGGCCCTTTGATGTGGACGATGCTTTATTTCATACAAGGCAGGAACATACGACAGAGGAATCACAACGCTGTTGTGACATGATGGGAGAAAATATGTCATGTAAGGAAGCTGAATGTCAGGCAACACCTGGCTAATAATAATTTTGAGGGGCCTTTTTAAACTTGGTAAGTTGATTGAGGGCTCGCCAAGACATTGGGGTGGACACCATAACCTAAGGGGCTCTATAAAGACGTCACATAATAACCAGTTTTATTTGGTCTCATTGAAATATCGGAATGGAAAATACAGTAGCGAAGACATCGGGACAGTAGCGCAGGGGCTTGGGCTTCAGGGCCCGTTCAGTCAACCGTAATCCACCATTGACTGTTGGGCTCATGAGGGTAAATAGATGAATCAAGGGATTCAAACAATCAGCAGTAGGTTTTATAGGCCGACGTAAAGAGGTCACTTTTCGTTTTGTAATGTCTGGGGATGTAGAACATATAAAAATGCTGTATATCATAGGCTACCGTACACTGATGACGTTGTTTGTACATAAGAAGTCCTGTTTCAGAGCTCACCAGTATCATCGACTCGTCAACAAATGCACAATGTTCGGGTTAACAATATTGTTTTCTAACTGTCGGAGGAACCCAAGAGAAAATCCAGGAGACACGACCTTGTTCCCAGAAAGAAAGATATCATATACTGTACATGGAAAGTTGCGAGCTTTAGCCAAACTAAAGATTTTAGATGACTTTCTTCAGCTCATCGTACAACACCAGCACAAAGGCGCCGCCCATCCCTCTGAGCACGTTGGACCAGGCTCCCTTAAAGAACGCCTTACTACCCTCGTCACGCACAATCTTGCGCCAGCAGTCGATGGTTCCGGTGTACATGATGTCAGCTCCTTTGCGTCCAGACTGCATCATCATCCGTCTGCGCACGGTGTCCAAGGGGTACGAGGCCAGGCCGGCGACGGCGGTCACGGTCTGCGCGATCATCCAGCTCACCAGTATATGGGTGTTCTTGGGATCTGGAAGCATTGCCTTCGCTGTGTCGTAAATGCCGAAGTACGAGGCCCTGTAGATGATGATGCCCTGCACAGACACGCTGAAGCCCTGGTACAAACCTCTCGGACCATCAGACTTGAAAATCTTCATCAGGCAGTCGCCCAGGCCGCTGAATTCCCTCTCAGCTCCAGCCTTTCCCACGTCAGCTGCCAGACGAGTACGGGCAAAGTCGAGGGGGTACACGAAACACAGGGAGGTGGCTCCGGCAGCACCACCAGACGCCAGGTTACCGGCAAAATACCGCCAGAACTGGGTTCGCTTGTCGACACCATCAAGGAAGATCTGCTTGTATTTGTCCTTAAAGGCAAAGTTAAGGGCCTGGGTGGGGAAGTATCTGATGACGTTGGCAAGGTTCCCTCTCCAGAAGGACATGACTCCCTGCTCCTGGGGGATCCGGACAATGCAGTCGATGATACCCTTGTACTGCTTATCAGCGGTGATCTGCTTACTAGCATGTTGGACCTGAAGGAGAAGCTTCACTCTCTCGATTGGCGCGACGGCTGTTTTGGAGATGGCGGCGGAGATTCCACCGGCCAGGAAATCCTTGGCGAAAGAAGTAGCTTGGTAGGTCATGGTGTGATGCTCTGCAAGGGTCTTTTACGTTACCAGCAAACAGAAAGTATCTCAGATTTCTTTTATGGCTGACGGACTGTATCAATAAAATCCTGGCGAGAGGAAACAGTAATGTTTCACTACTACTTTTGCTTTGTTCCAAGTCTTAAAAGGATTCTTGCCTTTGATTAAGACAACAGTTTGATGAGCTAAGGAGCAGCGTCTGACACCAAATCTTTACTTCAACTTTAAGACAACGGAGAAAATAAAGTGTGCTCTCATTTCTGTTCCTCATGAAGTCAAACAGATGAACAGAAGACAAAGAGATGGTCAGACAATCACAGCGTCTCCTCTCAGTGGTGACTCTCGTCTCTCCGGGGGGATTAAAGCCTCAGATTATTATCCTCAGAGGTGGATGCACAAGCACACGCTCAGATCCTCTGCTGCAGATATGACGGGATCGTGGAGATAGAGGTGAGAGCTAATGAGTCAACAGAGGGAGCACGAGTGTGACTGATCATCTGCAGACGGGATGATACGAGAACGACGAAAAATAAACCGTGATTTCATAAGAGTCCTGATTAAAAAAATGTAGAAAAGGAGCAAATCCCGACAAATGACTGGTGGATTATGATGAAATGTTGTCCAGTTGCTCAATGTTCCCAAGGGATGGACTTTCACAACGTGTTGAAAATATTTTTTTTAATTGAAAATTTTTTTTCTTGAAAATTAGATCAAACAAAATCTGTAACCCACTGCAAATGGTTGCTATGGTGACCACCAGATACTGGAATCTCAGAAGATTAAAGCATTTCTATGATTTATTGTTTGCGAGAATTCCACAAAGCAGCTTTTAGGATTGTTTGGAAGGATTTTAAATTGGAACTCAATTGTTTCTGTGACCGGCGTTACTTCAAAAAACTAGCAGGATTCAATGTGATTATGATACGTTTAATGTCGGAAGATGTGCAGAGAATTTTAATGTTTTACTCATCATTGGACTTTGACACGACTTAAAGTACGGTGCACACTTTTCCCTATGTTTTATGTCACTTGATTTATTTTATTTGTTTTTTTTTATATGTATTCCATTCCATTGTGTGAGCTTGCATGTTTATTATTCCTACTTTACAAAAGAAGTTTGATCGGATCAGATTGGACCATCTCCACTATACGTGAGCAGAAAGAGCTTAGAGACAATTTTTATCAAACAATTTTTATCTAACATATTTATCAGTGATTCTCATGAATGGAGAAAATACACTGCTGGAACTTTAACTTAAATACAACATTTTAAACCATTACTTAAAATGTTGCTGCTTCAGAAAACGTGCACGACTTTCAAATCCTCGACACTCAACAATGACTGGATGATTCAGAACAGACAGGAAATTTTACTCAATCTGTCAGTTATTCACAGTTTTTTGGTCCATAAAATTAAAAAAATGTTGATCAGTGTTTGTCAAACCTGGAAATGATGATGTTCTCAAATGTCTTATTTTTGTCCACAAACCAAAATGATTCAGTTTTAATGGTTTCTTTTGTTATGTGGAGCAAAGAAACCCGAAAATATTCACATTTAAGAAGCTGAAAAATCACAGAAACGTACAAATTTTCTCATTCAGAGTTAAGGGCTGCAACTATTAACTGATAAATCTATGTTGTTTTCAGTGTGAACAGACGTTTGTTGTCTTTGACTCTGTGTCTGTTTCCCGTTAAAGTCGATGTGTGATTCTTCTTCAGAAACGGAGCAACAACTTCCTGTAGTTTGTATGCCTTCCAGTTAAAAAACAGTTTAAAAAGTGACACACACTGTCTAATCTTGAATTATAATCAGATTTTTCATGATGAAAAATCTTCGAATCGTCATCGATTTCATAATTTATACCACAGAAAACACCCATTCCTGGGAAACACCATGAGCAGCTTTCCTTGGAAAAAGAAAAAATGTGCAGCAAGAAGCAACATCAGATTTTTCTGATGTTGCTTCCTCGAAAAGTCGAACGTACGTGAGACGCGTACGTGAGGACAAACAAAGAGGGGTGAGTAATAATAATAACAACACTGTGACACTGTGGAGGAAGTCGGACAGGTAAGGAGTGGCGAGATGACCTTGTAAGGACACAGGAGGATTTTGAATCTGAATTTAACCGGGAGCCAGTGGAGTTGTTGAAGGATGGGGGGAAGTGGTGAAATGAGGGGGTTCTGGTGATGATGCGGGCACCTGAATTCTGGACCAGTTGAAGTTTGTGGAGGGATTTGTCAGGGAAACCAAGAGTTGCAGTAGTCAATAGGGGAGGTGACGAGGCTGTGAACAAGGACAGAAGTGGGACTGAAAATTTATGTGGGACTGGAATGATAGTGAGCTGTCGAGGATTTCTGTTTTCTCACTGTTTAATTTGAGAAAACTGAAGGTGAACCATCATTTTATTTCAGGAACTTAGTTTACTAGATAAATACAACTGGGTGTCATCCTCCAAGCCCCAGGACTGAGCCCTGGGGCACACCTGTGAAGATGGGGGAGGGGCTGGGATTCTGAATGAACTGAGAGCGGCCTGAGAGATATGAATGAAACCAGGCAAGGGGAGTGTCAGTGATGCCAAGAGAAGATGGTGTGAGAAACTGTATCAAAGGCTGCACTCAGGTCAAGGAGGATGACAATGGTGAGTAATCCACTGGTGATTTTTATGAGGGCAGATTCAGTACTATGGCGGGGGCGGAAACCAGACTGGAACTGTTCATAGAGGTTGTTTTGAGTTAGGTGAGTTAGGTGAGTTTTTTCCAAGTATTTTAGAGATGAATGGTAAGTTAGAAATGGGGCGGAGGTTCCTGAAGTTGGACCATTTTCTTGTGGTTCTCATCAAAAGTCTTCCAGGTGAACATTCATCATATTCCTTCACTTCATTGTCTGATTATGACTTTGCCTGCAGGCGTTTCCTCACACTTGTGTCAATATTTCCAGTCGGGCAGGAACATCTGTTGGTGCGTTGCCATGTGTTTCAGTTTCTGTGAGGTGGGAGAATCTTCTCATTGCAGTAACCCGGGGTTTTCCTCCGTCACGACATGTCAAACGTGTGCAAACGTCTCCCGCTTTGTCATTTCTCTGTCAAAGCGGGACCAACGGCTCGGACTGACGGCGCAAACCTGCACATCCACGACAACAAAACACCCCAAGAAAACTTTTAGAATTGCAACACGACGCGCTGCTGTTCCTCCAGCAGAGGAGGAAGTGACTTGGACATTTGCCCTCAAAGTTCCGTCAGACAACAGAAGCTCATCCAAACATTTTTCATGTCAGAGTTGATTCATGTGATGTTTTTGTTCCACAAATTCCCACCTGAGCAGTTTGCACTCGCCGTACGTCCATTCATCCATCCATCATCCAGCCATCATCGTGATGAATTAGTCCCAGTCACACACTCATATTTATTCAGCTTTTCCTTTTTTTTCTTCAGATAAATTCTGCTCAATAAAACATGGATTTCCTTCAGTGAGTAACAACTTTTCTTTCTTGTTTTTTTCCCTTCAGGAGATTTTGAACGTGGTTAAATTTAGACACAAATGGCACTTTTCCACCGAACAGCACGGCTTGGCTCGGCTTTACTCGGTTTGGTATCAGACACGTTCTTGTCCATGACTTTAAGTTTAAGTAATAAAAGGATAAATTCTGACGTCTCAGTTAATATAGATGGTATTGCAATAAACAGAGTGAAGGAAAATAAGTTTTGGGGATTTAGAGTTGATGAGAATCTAAACTGGATAGTTCATATAAATTGCATAAAGGTGAAATTTAAAAAAATAATTGTTCTGATAACAAAGCACTCCACGTTATAGCACATCTGCCCTACTGTGTTGACGTTTGGGGAAACGCTTGTAAAACTCACATACGGTTAATTTTCATTTTACAAAAAAAGGCCATTTGAATAATAAACAGAAAACAAAACAGAGATCATACAAATCTATAATTTCTTCAGTTTAAATTGTTGAAATTGCCTGAATATAGTATTTCCAAATATACTTAAAGCTCATATGAACACTTTACCAAATCAATATACAAAAATATTTGAGAGAGAAAGAGAAAGTATTTAAACTAAAACACAGAACTTAAGTGATGGAACGGTGTGTTTTTGCTAAAGGAGTCAGTTTAAGGAACAAAGAGACTAAGAACAACAAAGAAACTAAAGAGTTCAAATCAAATATCTCATTTAAAAAAGAATATCAAAATGAAATATATTCAAAGGTAACAGTATAAAAAAGTCCCTCCTCCGTGGTCGTCATGGAAACAGCCGTGACGACACAAAGACAGAGAAAGTATTTAAACTAAAACACAGAACTTAAGTGATGGAACGGTGTGTTTTTGCTAAAGGAGTCAGTTTAAGGAACAAAGAGACTAAGAACAACAAAGAAACTAAAGAGTTCAAATCAAATATCTCATTTAAAAAAGAATATCAAAATGAAATATATTCAAAAGGTAACAGTATAAAAAAGTCCCTCCTCCGTGGTCGTCATGGAAACAGCCGTGACGACACAAAGACAAACACGTGACGGTCAAAGCAGTTGTTTTCTTTTTCCTCAGTTTTCTAAACAGATGAGTTCACTGAATGGTTCAGTCCTTCCTGACTCCGTCTGACACAGTCACTGAAGTGAAATACGGCTGAACGGCTTGTGATTGGGCTCACCATCTCCGTCTTTCAGCAGTGCTGTCGCTAAATACACCAGGCTCAATGAAAACGATAAAATGAGAAGCAGACATTTGTCCATTCACTGACAGACAGTCCAGGTAACGACTCTGTGAAGCTTCTTTCACTTTTTCGCAAACTGAAATACCATTCTGAGGGAAAAAAAAATTCCCGTTTATTTATTTTAAATCATTTCAGGTAATAAGAAAAAAAAAATAATAGAAGAGAGGTGTGACTTTCTGTCACAGAGTGAAGCAATAAAGGAGAAAGTGAAATAAAGACGTTAGACTGAAAACAGAAACAATGAAAACAGACGTTATTAATGAGGTCAGAGGTCACTAAAGGTATTACCTCAACCTATGAAGGTGGTTGATTTCAGTGTAAAGGCTGAAGAACCTTTGGGACCTAAATGTGTCTCCACACTCACATTATGGGGACTTGTCTTCCTTATGGGGACAAAAATCAAGTCCCCATAACGTAAATGACTCCATTTTAAGGTGAAGACATGTTTTAAAGTTAGGCTGAGGTTAGGGTTAGGTTAAGGTTAGAGGTCAGGGTTAGGGTTAGGACACTAGTAATTATGGTTAAGGTTAGAGTAAGTCTGCAGGAAATGAATGGAAGTCAATGGAATGTCCTCTGTAGTCATGGAAACCAGTGTGTGTGTGTGTGTGTGTGTGTGTGTGTGTGTGAGACATGGTGAACCTCAGGTGACCTGGTGAAGACGCGTCTGCAGCTCAGCAGGTGCTCGAGTCAAACTGAGTTCAGAGAACAAACACACGCAGACACACCTACTGTACGTGTCTGCATTCCTGCACTTGTGAGGACACACACACACAGACGAGCTGAAACACTCACCGACTCAAACATGAATATTTCACCCTAACACGACCCCATAAAACAAACAAAACATCTTAAGTCTGAAATGACACCTCAAAAAAGCAAGTGTCGACAGAAATGTCCTCATAATGCACGAGATTTTCATCGGTCCCCACAAAGGGAGAAGAACAAGAACACAGGCAAAGCTGAAGCTTGTACTGTGTGTGTGTGTTGCCGTATGTGTGATCGTTAATGTCGCCAGTCAAACACTCCGTTAACGTGACCAACAGCGCCACCTAACTGCCACAAACTGTAAAACAAACTATTACATGCACACACACGTATGTGTTGTGTAAGGAAAAGGAAATATGATGAAAACATTAAAACAGGTCTGTCAAAATAAGAGCGTAACTAACAAACAAGAACTTTGCCCTTTGTTTTACATTTAATGTAAAGTGTTTTTTTTTTTAAACATAATTTTATGAACAAGCTCAAATTTTCTTTCAACAATATTATGTTTACATGAAAAATGTAGTATTTCGCAATTAAATTTTCACAAATTCATCCTGCGGGCCGGATTGGACCCTCTGGTGGGCCGGTTCTAGCCCACAGGCCGTATGTTTATGCATTAAATTATTCCATTATTCACAAATAAATCTGTGTCACTGTTTCCCTTCACTAAAAAAGCTAATCATGAATTTTTGATGACATCACTAATGACATTAGTATCAGGTTCAGACAGTATGACATCACTCTATCGATCAGTGAAAAGGTCAAATATCCTTTTACACAGGAGCATGTGGTTATAAGTATCATGTTTTTATACGCAATTATTTACAAAAGTACACAGAATTTAGTCTTTTTTTTTCCAAATTATTTTTCCAAATTTGATGTTTTTCATAATAAATTTTTCATAAAGTTTTTTGTAAAAATTAAGAATTTTGTTAAAATATTTACCTTTAATCAAATAAATATTTGAGAAACAAAATGATTATTATTATTATTATTATGTTGACTGTTCTGAAACAGAAATATTAATATTTAAGAAGCTGAAACCACAACTATCACTGATTTCTCTATGGACTTTGGTGCAGTGATTTGAAAAAGCAAATTTTAGCCACTTAATGTAAGACTTAGCTAATTAAATCTACATCAGTTTAAGTCTACAGTATCTTCAGAGCATGTTCACGTCTTTATCTCACAGTCGGACAGACTTTTCCAACAGGAAAGTGAAGTTTGTAAACCACTCACTCTCCCACACCAAAGTCCATAGAGAAAACCAGTGATTTTAGCTCACAGGGACACAGGAGCTGCTGGTCTACTGCTGCCTCGTGTGGTCACTTTGTGTCACTGAGGTCAATCTTAATGAGGGATTTCATAAGCCGAAGTGACAAAATAAGACATTTGAACTTAGTGATGGAGGCAGCAGTGGATCAACAACTCCTGTGTGCTGTGATGTTAAAATCACTGATTTTCTCTATGGACTTTGGTGTGGGAGAGTGAGTGGTTTACAAACTTCACTTTCCTGTTGGAAAAGTGAAGCCATGTTTGCACTGATGTCATGACTTGAGATCAATAACGTCCCTGAGAAGACAACGTGATCTTGTAATGTTAATGTTTTTGTTTTACTTAGTCAGATCAATACATCTGATGGAGAAGCCGAGCCTCATGTTAACAAATCACCAGAGAAACTGATCGATAAAAGTGGCAGACTGGTTTCTTTAAATAATTATTTTTCTCTTGTTGAACTTTTGAGGATTTTTCTCAAGTATGTTTGAGATTTTCTGGGCAAAAACTGGAAATCAAAAGACTAAAGGATTCGAGAAGAGGGGAAAAAGGAAATGGGAAGAACAGATGAGAGAGAGAGAAACAAGGATGATTAAGAAATTAAAGTTAAAAACCTGTGATGATGTGTGTGGACTTCTGCCACTGTGTTGAACACAGGTGGCCTTTTGGCTCACGACGCAGGGTTCAAACGTTCAAAACTGTGCATTTGAGGATTTAATGAAAGTCAGACTGCAGAGTTCTTCAAATCACAAACACGTTTCCACTGAAGACGGATCAGACAAAAGAATCAGCAGAGCTTGGAGACGTTTCTGCTTCACCTCGTCCGTCCTCGTCCAAACCGTGTGACGACGACAGTGACGTTCAACAGCTACACGGATTCATCGGACGTGTTAGCGTCTTTTGTTTACTGTGTTTACTGTTCACATGGTCAAAATGGTCTGACCTGAAGAGTTTAAACCAGGATAGGAACACATTTATGGACTGACACCTGTCACCACATTAGAGTATTTTAAAAGTTTTTTGCTCCATCTGATGAAATATAACAGTATAACATGTTATGTCCGCACTGTAGGGACATTAGATAAAGTATTTTCAATAAACTTATGGATAAACTAAATATGAAATACAAGAAAATAGGTCATCAACTTTTGGAAGAAAAACATTTTAGTGACTTTCATGGTTCTGAGAACAAAAATGTGTAATTTCTATTAATTGGCTATTAATAATTCATAATCTTTCAATGTCAATTATTTTAAAAAAGATATATTGGCAGATTCATTGGTTCTACTTACTCTCATAGCACTTTTCCACTACGTAGTTCCAGCTCGGCTCGGCTCGGCTCGGCTCTACTCTTTCCCATCAGTGACAGAACCTGGTCCTGGTCCTTTTTGAAGTCCCTGCTCTGATACTAACATGTGACGTGGACAGAGTGCCGGTCACCGATTGGTCAGAGAGCGTCGTCACCGGAAGAGTCACGAGCGCGAACAATGTTGAACTGTAGATGAGTTAAAAAGACTTGAAAATAATCCTGAAAACATGCGTTAATCTGCAACATTTAACAAGGACATTTGTAAAATGTCCATATTTAACAGAGGAGTCTGGTGTATTTAGTGACAGCACTGCTGAAAGACGGAGATGGTGAGCCCAATCACAAGCCGTTCAGCCGGATTTCACTTCAGTGACTGTGTCAGACGGAATCAGGAAGTACTGAACCATTCAGTGAACTCATCTGTTTAGAAAACTGAGGAAAAAGAAAACGCCGTTCAGCCGTATTTCACTTCAGTGACTGTGTCAGACGGAGTCAGGAAGGACTGAACCATTCAGTGAACTCATCTGTTTAGAAAACTGAGGAAAAGAAAACTACTGCTTTGACCGTCACGTGTTTGTGGCTGTTTCTATGACGACCACGCCCACAAGGAGGAACTATGATGTCATGAAAAACAAGCTGTGCTGGAACTGTGTAATGGAAAAGCACCATAACATTCATTTTTTTTCTTCTATTTATTTTTGGTGGGAAAATACATTGTTGCTTCTCACTTACAATGATAATACTATTTGCTTATTGGTGTACTATATAGCTGGAAAACTGGGTAGAGGCTTAATGTCACGTCTCTTCAATGAATTTGACAAAATTCAATGAAAACAAACATGTTCTGTTTTTATGCAGACGATAAAACGATACATGAGTGTGTGTGTGCCCTGCCAGCTAACCTATGCTATCTAACCATTAGCATCTAAACTGTTGAGGAAAAGTTTCTATCAGTGCCATCACACACACACACACTCTGGTTTCCATGACTACAGAGGACATTCCATTGACTTCCATTCATTTCCTGCAGACTTACTCTAACCTTAACCATAATTACTAGTGTCCTAACCCTAACCCTGACCTCTAACCTTAACCTAACCCTAACCTCAGCCTAACTTTAAAACATGTCTTCACCTTAAAATGGAGTCATTTACGTTATGGGGACTTGATTTTTGTCCCCATAAGGAAGACAAGTCCCCATAATGTGAGTGTGGAGACACATTTAGGTCCCCACAACATGAGGAAGACCAGCCACACACACACACACACACACACATACAGTTGCCCTCTAGTTCTTCTCTTATCTGCTTCTATGAAGGAACAATGGTTTCTTTCACTCGTCCTCCCTCCTTCCATTCTTTCCTCAGTCTCTCTCTCTCTCTCTCTCTCTCTCTCTCCATTGTTGGAATGCAGATTTCCAACCACAGGGTTTAAAGTGGAGCTGGAGGGGAGCTAATTATTATGGAAAAGAGAACAAGACACAGAGCGAGGGAGGAGAGATAGAGGGTGAGGAGGGTGAGGAAGAGGAGGACGAGGAGGAGGAGGAAGAGACAAGCATCGCTGTTGTTCATTAGAAGAAAGACAAAAAAAATTAAAAAGAAAAAAAAAGAGAAACACAGAAGTGAGGAGTTCATTTCCCAGATTTTCCATGTCCTGGTGAGCATCTGCACTGTATCTTGCCCCAGCATGCACTGGGGCAAAGGTCAGGACCTTTGAGTCACCTGAGAGCAGAAGGTCTTTGAAGGACAAAGGATTTAATCCCAACTTCTAAACTAATCCAGCTAAGACATGAGCGACACGGAAAACGGAGACGTTTGAGAGGAAGTGGGGACGAGCTGTGTCCTAATGCAGACGCTGTCTCCTTCAGAGGACGGACGCGTCTGAGGGACAGTACTTTAAATATGTCCCTCCATCATCAAACAATGAAGGGGTCCAACGAGTGGATTCTTACTGATGCTGTCCCAGAATTCCTTGCACCAACTTTAACTCAGTTTATGGTCAACATGTAAACAAAAACAAGGATTAAAAACAGACCAGATTATCTCGCTTCAGTTTGTCCTTCACTTCACCTGAATCGACACAACATTATCGCTTGTTTCCAACTTTACGAGAACTTAATGTTTACAAAGTCACAGGTTAAAATCAGATTACGATCAGATTATGATCAGATTACCACCAGCTAAACTGTTCAATTCTGACGTTCACGTCCTTAACTACAGGTGTCTTCATTTGAACGTGTCTCCATCAGATAAGACAATGAGACAACATAAAATAATGAGGAGAGACGTAAAATAAATATAAAAGACAATACAGGACGTGATGTAAGAGATACAGTACTACAAGACAGACAGAGACAAAGGATTAGCGACAACCTGAGGGACAAAACAAGATTAAAGACAAGAAAATACGAGATAAGACAGCACGAGACGAAGAAGAAAAACTTTGAAAGGCATAAAATAATAATAAATAAATAAATTATAGATAATATAGGACATAATGTAAGAGATACTGTATGACAAGATAATACAAAATAAGAAATTAAATAATACATACAAACGAATAAGTGATTAGATCAAATCAACAGACACTGAAATCAACAATCAAAAGACACTGGACATGAGTCACTTCAGGACTAGATTAGGATTAGCAGAGTTAGTGCTGTGTGTGATTCCATGATCCTCAGCTACACTGTGACATGTACAATCACAAGGTCTGACAATAATCCCGGTCCAGATTAAACAAACTGTACAAATCTAGAGACGTCATTGAACAACAAAACAAAGTTGACTGAGCTGAAACCAAATGACATTTATAGATTATATATATATATATATATATATATATATACACACTATATAAAACATATAAAGAGGCTTTATCTGACCTTGAGAATAAAACCTGGACCAGAGTTTGTCATCTGCTGACGTTTGAAGAGTTCATTAGAAAAGCGTTTATATATATACACTATATAAAACATATAAAGAGGCTTTATCTGACCTTGAGAATAAAACCTGGACCAGAGTTTGTCATCTGCTGACGTTTGAAGAGTTCATTAGAAAAGCGTTGTTAATATCCGGGCGTGTCGCCCGAGTAAATCCGCTCAAGCCAAGAAACTTTCCTTTTCTTTTCTCTCTTTCTTTTACAAACTCTGAAGCCGACGACTCACTTCATGCGACGCTGCCAAAAGCTTTTCATAGACACGCTGATCATTTATTTCAGCGCACGGACGTTCACGGCTCCACAACACAACACGACGGAAAAAGACAGCTTCAAGTCGTAGCCTCAGCAATGAGGAGGAAGTAGCTGTTAGCTTACGCAGCAGTCAGTCTGACGTCCCATGAAAAGGGAAAAAAAAAAAGAGTAATATGAGAAGAAGTCTACGAGAGAAACACAAGGAAAGTAGCTAGCCTAACTCAAACCAAAGATGACAGCATTAGCCTATTAGCATGATAAAAATGTGATTTGTCACGGTCTGCAAAGTATGCTTCGCTAAACTAAGCATGACAAAGTGACTTAAACACATATGCTTCGATGCTGCTGGTGACATTCATCAAAGGAGACTATGCTAAGCTAGGCTAAGTAAAGTAACCTAGCCTAGCTAACTCTGTGTGAAGATAACAAAAATCAACCTATTAGCATTGCTAAACTTGTAAGCCAAACTATGCTACAGCCTGCAGTATGCTTACATTATCTGGCTAGACACCTATTAGCATAGCAATAGTGGTTTTATAAGATGGTTATGATTATATGTTGTTAGTTATAAGTATCAAAGGATAATATATACGAGGCTAGGCTAAGTATAGAAGCTAGTCTACTGTATAGCGTAATAAAAACTATTAGGATCGTTAAACTAGTTATAATGTGTTAAAAGGGATAGCATAGCTTAGTATAATGTGTTCAGAGGAAATGAGCTAGCCTGCCTCAAATAACAAAATACACCTATTAGCATCGCTAAAGCACTTAACAAATATTAGCTTGTTTATTTGATTGGTTGAGTAAGTCACATTTAACACTTCTCCACACTCTATGCTACATAGTGAGTCAGCACAATTACACTGTTAGCTTAATATTTAATTTAGGTTCTTATTGAAGTAATGACAGTGATTTTCTCTTAAATTTCAAAATCTAAAAACTAGTTTTAGTTATGTGACATATTTGTTGTTTTTAATTTAACGAGAGCTTTCACAAATAAGCAACATTTTCATATTTTGGTTTTGTTTTTTTGTATTATGTATTTTGTATTTTTTTTTTCATTGTAAATAAAGCGACTTCCTGCTCATCACAACAGATTCAGATGATCAGCTGACGTCGTGAACGCTGTCCAGGGTGCTGAACCTGAGGTCGCCCCGGGGCGAGGGTTTGTTTTGTTTTTAAGTTTCTGATCCGATCAGTTAAAAAGAAAATTAAGTTTTGCAGTTTAAAGCTGCAGCTGAATTATTTTACACTCAGATTAAGATGAGGATTAAGTTTCAGTCACTTTGAACAAACCATCTACGTTTAAACGTTTAAAAGCTTAAACGTCCAAAACAAAACGTTCTTTCATCTCAGTTTTTTTTCCAGATTTTAGATTCTTGAGTATATTTTACTTATTCATTTATTTTGAAAGTCTCATCAAACGTGTGTGTGATTTTAAGGGTTTAGGAATCGTGTTAATTCATTTTTCCTCAGCATGTTTCCTAAGGACTTTCCTAAGTCTATTCTTATTTATTCAATTCAAATGTAAGCGGTTGACTGAGTTGAAGGTTGTGGGTTCGATTCCCAGCTCCGCGGACATGACACAGTGTTACACTTTTTACACGTTAAAAAAAAAAAAGAGTGAATATGAAGGACGAATGATACGCTGCATGTATCATGCATTCTATGAATGGGTGAGTGAATGGCTGTGGACGGCAAAACTGTGTGATCATTAAGACTGGGAAAGTGTTTTATAAAGAGAGAATTTAACAATTAAACTGGACAAAAGACAAGGAGATGAATGAGGAACGAGGACGGGGGAGAGAAAAAAGGTGCTGATGGACAACAAGTAAAATTCAAAATAAAGAAATGCTGCTCTTTTTTTTAACAAACACATCAATGTGACAATACAAAAAAGTGATGCTCCTCCTACCCCCCCCCACTGCACACACACACATTTGTGCTTCTATCATAGTAAGGACCCTCATAGACATAATACATTCTCTAGCCCCTTACTCTAACCATCACAACTAGATGCTTAACCCTAACCCTAAAACCAGGTCTTAACCCTGAAAAAGCCCTTTAAAGAAGTGAGGACCAGACAAAATGTCCTCACTCTGTCAAAATGTCCTCAGTCTGTAACAAGTACAAGAACACACACACACACACACACACACACACACACACACAGAGCTCTCAGGGGGAGATATTTGTGGAGAACGTCTGGTTTGAAAACAATGTACGTTCCAGTTGGTTCTCTGGTCCCTGAGACAAACAACACTGTGGTCCCTTTTCCCCTGAGACTCTGTGTGTGTGTGTGTGTGTGTGTGTGTGTGTGTGTGTGTGTGTGTGTGTGTGTCACAATAATCAAAAGATGCAATCAAAGATGGAATAAGAAGCAAAGACACACACACACACACACAGAGAAAGAAATAACTTTCAGTTGAACATGAACTCGGATGTTTCACAGCAGAAAAAAAGCAAGTTGAGTTTTTCACAGGTCTTAACCCTAACCCTAACCCTAAAACCAGGTCTTAACCCTGAAAAAGCCCTTTAAAGAAGTGAGGACCAGACAAAATGTCCTCACTTTGTCAAAATGTCCTCAGTCTGTAACAAGTACAAGAACACACACACACACACACACAGACACACACACACACACAGACACACACACACACACACACACACACAGACACACACACACACAGACACACACACACACAGCTCTCAGGGGGAGATATTTGTGGAGAACGTCTGGTTTGAAAACAATGTACGTTCCAGTTGGTTCTCTGGTCCCTGAGACAAACAACACTGTGGTCCCTTTTCCCCTGAGACTCTGTGTGTGTGTGTGTGTGTGTGTGTGTGTGTGTGTGTGTGTGTGTGTGTGTGTGTCACAATAATCAAAAGATGCAATCAAAGATGGAATAAGAAGCAAAGACACACACACACACACACAGAGAAAGAAATAACTTTCAGTTGAACATGAACTCGGATGTTTCACAGCAGAAAAAAAGCAAGTTGAGTTTTTCAGGGCAGATCAGACGCAGTTTTTCCATCAACGTGATTTTTAGGCACATTTTCAATTTTCACACACACACACACACACACACAAACACCAAGCATGGAAACATGGAAAACTGGAAAACAAAACTTAAAATATTGAACAAAAAAATTGGTTAAAATTCAAATGCAAACCACTGTGTGTGTCGTGTTCTCATAAAACCATGTCAAAAAACTTTTAGTGTCCCTTAAGTCTACATTATCTTAAGTTAGAGAGATGACAGGAAAGTGAAGCTTGTAAACCACTCACTCTCCCACACCAAAGTCCATAGAGAAAATCAGTGATTTTAGCTCACAGGGACACAGGAGCTGCTGGTCTACTGCTGCCTCGTGTGGTCACTTTGTGTCACTGAGGTCAATCTGAACAAAGGATTTTAAAGGCTGAAGTGACAAAATAAGACATTTGAACTTGGTGATGGAGGCAGCAGTGGATCAACAACTCCTGTGTCCCTGTGATGTTAAAATCACTGATTTTCTCTATGGACTTTGGTGTGGGAGAGTGAGTGGTTTACAAACTTCACTTTCCTGTTGGAAAAGTCTGTCTAACAGCGAGATAAAGACGTGAACATGTTCGTAAAATATCGTAGACTTAAACTGACATGGATTTCATTGGGTACGTCTCTTGTTACGCGGCTGAAATCTATTTTTTTTTCTGTTGTTACAGCATGCCTCTTTTTCTTTCTCTCTCTCTCTTCTAGAGAGCACAGACCACAGTGACTTGTATGTCAGTAATTAAAAACGCCTGCACTATCCCTTTAATGACACTACCTGCATTTCCTGTTTTCGTTCAGATCCTTTACTGGTCCCTGAAGGCAACACGACCGAATCACTGGCCGCTGTTGACGTCGCAGCGTCACTCAGGAAACTTGCATTTCACAGCAATAATTCACAGTTAAACTGAAAGTGAATCAGCATGATGATGATGTTGACGATGATGATGATGATGTTGACAATGATGATGATTGGGAGGAAGAAAAATGAACAAGTCAACAAGGTAATGACCTGAAAATCTGGAGGCTGTGAGCTCGAGTGAACTCTGACGACGCAAGTTTCCAATTTACACTAATTACTACAAGATGACAGAAGACTGTGTGTGTGTGTGTGTGTGTGTGAAATGTTTGAGGCGTCTGATGACACAGCATTATATAACAAAGGCCTTTAATAAACAGGAAAGTTTGAAGAAAGACAGATAAACTCGCAGTGTGTGGTGATCGTAAAATCCTCGAAAAACGACATAAAGACTACTTTGTCCACCGCACTGGCCACTTTCTGAGACATGGTCCTCACACACACAAGGAGACATAAACGCAGGACAAAGACTTAAACCCGCCTCAGTTTAAAGTTGTTTCCACTTTCATGTGACCGATTGTTTCCACTGTTATTTTTTTTAATGACGACACTTTAACACAGCAGCACGATTTTTGGGATGTTTGTAACCACCGATGGACAAATAACTTCACTGTGGTGGAGACAAAATATATGGACGGACCAAGTAACATGGTGTTTAGTCTCAGTGCGGCGGCGACAGTAGGACATTTTGAACATAATGGAGCTACTCGACACTGAGCTACTCAAGTCTGTAAACCAGTCACTCTCCCACACCAAAGTCCATAGAGAAAATCAGTGATTTTAGCTCACAGGGACACAGGAGCTGCTGGTCTACTGCTGCCTCGTGTGGTCACTTTGTGTCACTGACATGAATCCAAATGAAATATTTCAATTGCCGAATTCAGAGAATAAGACATTTGAACTTAGTAATGGAGGCAGAAGTGGATCAACAACTCCTGTGTCCCTGTGAGCTAAAATCACTGATTTTCTCTATGGACTTTGGTGTGGGAGAGTGAGTGGTTTACAAACTAGACTTATGTGCCTCGTTTTGACTTTTACCAATCACGGAGCAGCTCAGAGAGCGAGAGTGAGCCTCCAACTGGTTGTTTTACCAACTCTGCAGTATCTTAAGAACATGTTCACGTCTTTATCTCACTTTTCCAGACTTTTCCAACAGGAAACAGAAGTTTGTAAACCACTCACTCTCCCACACAAAAGTAAGTATATACGTATATATATAATTTCTTAAATTCAAATATTTTCTTTGCTCCATAAAAACTGAATTATTTTGATTATTTGAATTATGAATTATTTTGACATGCTTGAAAATGTCCCAATGTGTCCACCGTACCTAGAGTTAAAAACCTTGTTGGCTTGGTCTGTCCATCCATTCTGGCGTGTTGCATGATGGGATTGCGTGACGTCAGCTCGCAGGAGCTGTATGTGACGAACCTGAACGTCCTGAACAGAGACGAGGACAGAAAAACAGGACACACACACACACACACACACACACAGGTAACATGAGGACGTGACTGATAACACGGCGATGATGATGATGATGACGATGATGAATGTTGATGCCACCAGTGGAAACAGTGAGCTGTTACTGAGACACTGAGCTTCTGTCAGTGTGTGTTTTTGTGTCTTTTCACAGGATTTAGCTGCTGTTTCACCATTAAACTAATGATCCTCTGTCTCCACACACACACACACACACACACACACACACACACAGGAGTCAAGATGTTCCCAGCTATTTTCCTGGACTGGCATTCCGAGCCCATTCCCAATTATCCTAACAACCGGGAAACACACACACACACACACACACAGTCCAGGTCGCGTCCAAAAAAGCAAATGAACATAACTGACACAATTACAACGTCAACAAAGATCCACAATAGATCCTTTCATTAATCACCGAGGACGAAGAGACGCAAGAAAAGAAGAGAAGGAAAACGCGGTTAAGATCCTGAAATGAATGAACGACAGAGGTAATGAGAGGAAGGAAAAAGGGCGAGACAAGGAAAAGAGGTGAAGGAGAAAACGCGAGTGAGAGTGATGAAGGGCAGGGCATGAGCGTGACGGAGCCAAACGCTGGAGTGAACTGCTTCATCCAAAATAATAAAGATCGAAATGCCTCATTTTCAAGTTCTTCAATTCATATTTTTGGCTCAGTCTGTTCATCGTTAATTACACGATACACCAAACAAAAAAAGTGAAATCTAAAAGTCAAAAGTCAAGTTTAAGCTCAATTCAGATTTGATAGATTTGAGGTGAAGGACAGACGCCCGACAACGAGCGGCGAGAAAAGACTGAAATGATGTAATAAGTATGTTCTTTGATTCTAGATTAAGACAAAAAAAAGTCTTTACTCATGCATAAACTCTTCATTTCAGCCACATTCTCTAATTTTTACTCTTTAAATCTTTTTGGCCACGTTTGTTCAATAGCTAATCACATTTTAAATGATCAATCAAACTGAATTTGTTATGTTACATGAGGCGATGGAGACACAGATGAGCAGAACAGATTAAAATGTCTGTAAAATCATGTTGCATATTCTTTGTTTTGTTCATTTCCGTTAAGATTTCACTGTTTCCTGATTAAAACTTTCACTCTTTGATGTCAGAAACAGTGTATAAAAGCTTCATTTCCTCACAATTCACATGGAACACGCTGGACTAAGTAAAATGGTCGCCGTCTTTTCCCAAACAAACAGCAGGAAAACGAACAGTGGAAATGTCCGTCTGCAGAGAAGAGGAATAAAATGTTCATCCACGATGGAGAATGTCAGATTGTTGTGAATATCAAACAAACTAAACGTATTAATCCCTTAATTCTTTAAGGCTTTTATTTTGAAATAACTCCTGAAGGCTTCTAATTTGTGTCACAGAAACAGAAACTGCAATAGGGTAACCCTAGGGTCTAACCCTAACCCTAACCCAAAGTATAGATAATATAGTAAGTATAACAATAAGTATAATTATAGAGAGTTGTCTGTTGACCAATCAAATTGACTGCACAGAGTTTAGCTCCACCCCTTTAGATGTCGTACAGTTTCACTATGTTACCCGACAACGGGCTGTCAAAAAAAACAAAAATCAGACAATGAAAATGCTAATAACAAACCAAACTGTGGAAAGAACGTAAACGTACGAACTCTTGCATTAATCTACGTTTTTCTCTTTACACTTTAAATGTTTTTCACAATCAACAGCTGATCATATTTCATCTGAAAACAAGTGACTTATCATGAAACCTGGATTCACTTTTCCTCCCCTATTAAAAGCTCACACTGAATGGTCTCTTTGAACCAAAAATCCAGATTACTGATGTCTACTTAGATAGATTAAATCATATTTATGCTCAAAAACCTCATAGTCTCTTCAGATTACACCAGATTATTGCTGCTCTCTGCCAGCCTCTGAACAGGCACTCTGTTTCTGAGCTAATGCCCCGCCCCCCAGGACACTGAGTCTCTTGTGATTGGCCAGCTACCAGCTGACTGACTGCACCGCGGTGCTTCTTCTTCTTTTTCTTCTTTTTCCCTCTTTTTCCTTCTTCTTCCTCCTCTTTTTCTTCTTCTTTTTCCTCTTTTTCCTTCTTTTTCCTCTTTTTCCTTCTTCTTTTTCCTCTTTTTCTTCTTCTTCCTTTTTCTTCTTCTTTTTCCTCTTTTTCCTTATTTTTCCTCTTTTTCCTTCTTCTTTTTCCTCTTTTTCCTTCTTTTTCCTTCTTCTTTTTCCTCTTTTTCTTCTTCTTCCTTTTTCTTCTTCTTCCTCCTCTTTTTCTTCTTCTTCTTCCTCCTCCTCTTTTTCTTCTTTTCCTCTTTTTCCTTCTTTTTCCTCTTTTTCCTTCTTCTTCTTCCTCTTTTTCCTTCTTTTTCCCCTTTTTCCTTCTTCTTTTTCCTCTTTTTCTTCTTCTTCCTTGTTCTTCTTCTTCCTCCTCTTTTTCTTCATCTTCTTCCTCCTCCTCTTTTTCTTCTTTTCCTCTTTTTCCTTCTTTTTCCTCTTTTTCCTTCTTCTTCTTCCTTTTTCTTCTTTTTCTTCCTCTTTTTCTTCTTCCTCTTTTTCCTCTTTTTCTTCCTCTTTTTCTTCTTCCTCTTTTTCCTCTTTTTCTTCCTCTTCTTCCACTTCTTCTTCTTCTTCTTCTTCCTCTTCTTCCTCTTCTTCTTCTGCTTCTTCTTCTTCTTCCACTTCTTCGTCTTCTTCTTCCTCTTCTTCTTCTTCAGGTTGAATGTTCACGTCCATGACCAGCAGTAGCTGTTGAGGGTTCGTTGCACGGCAAATGTGCTAGTTACGTAACTAAACTGGACTTTTCAGAACCACTTGCTCGAGCTCAGGTAAACAGAGAAGCCCTTGTTTGTCAGAAGTGGCTGAAGTGTTTATTGTGACACTTTAGTGATGTTTAGATACAGGAAGGACACGGGGACACACCAACAAACACCAGACATTTGATTTTCCACTCAATGTCCTCTTTAAAAACTAAATTTAGTCACAAAACCATAAGAAAACAACAGTTTTCGTTTTCATGTCCTAACAAACGCTGAGTCTCCTCATCCCCGGTTTGATCACACGACTCCACAGCAGCGATTAATTAGAAAGATCGTAAATGAACGTGACGTGGAGCGTAAAAATGTAGAGAGACGTGAACAGGATTGTGACACTCTTCCTTTTCTTTCTTTCATTCCTTCCTCCCAGCTCCGTGGACTTGGACGCAGAGACGCGTCTCAGGAGGACAGCCAAAGGTTACCAGATGCTCCGCAACACAAAGCAGTGTTATGTAACAGTTTACCAGATATGAGTCAGTCTGGATTATCATCAGCTCCGTTGACACCGAAACCTCACCAACCGTCCTGTGACTCATTATCAGTGTCGCCGTGTTTGGTGTAAAAAAACTAAACTAAACCTGCAGGGGTTTTTAGTGAACAGCCACTAATCCAGGATTACATTTAAAACCCTGGATTATTTAAACATTTACAGTCAAGTGTGTGTGTATAAAATAGAGTTAAAGCTGGGGTCAGTGAGAGTGGATGTGTTAGCAATAGCAATAACATAACACTGCGGGCTGCGTCATGTTTTCTGTAACGTGTTCTTTAAAAATTGCAGTTTATGAAAATTTTTGTTGTTGTAAATTAAGTTTTTTTTAAGGTATTGACATGTTTTGTATAACATTACATTTTGTATAATTTTTTTGGTAACATTTGTGATTAAAAAACATTCATATATACTACATGATTTAAGCTTTTGTAATGGTAGTACCACGGCTTTCAAACATTACAAAATGTTTCTTTTTTGATAAAATACACAAAACTTTGGGAAAGTTAGTAATATATTTGACCTTTTCTGATGTTTCATTTCTAACGTTAATGCAAATTCATGACCACAATGGTTTTTGTTATGTTATGGAAAATGGTTTTAGAAAATGACAACATTTTAAAACATATTTTTGGCCCAATACACAATATTTTTTTTTAGAAATAGTAACATATTTTAAACTTTTTGTCATGAATGTAATGATTTTTTGTAATTTTTTTGAAACATTAAAACATTTGTAACAGGTCACCAATGTGATATTTTTCATTATATTTCATATATCATCATATTTAATTTTCTATGGCATAAAAAACATTTTTACTATGTTTTCTAATTTCTGAGAAGCATTTTGCGATGTTAGTAAAATGGATTTGAAAATTTTGTAACAATTTTGGTCACATAAACAATATTTTTTGGAAAATAAGTAGGACATATTTTTTGCAACAACACTAACATTTATTTTTTCACTTTTCGGTAACAAAGGCCAGTTCATGTATTTGTAACTTTCATTCATTCACTTCACAGATTGAACAAGTGGGTGGGACTTTCTGGTTCTGTGATAAATTGGTTCGAGTCGTACCTGAGAGATCAGGACTGTGTGTTTTTAAACGGCTACTAACATTAGTTCATTTATTTCTTTTAACGTCCTCATACTGCTCCACATGTGAGGTTCCTCAAGGCTCCGTTCTCGGCTCACTTTTGTTTAGTACCTACAGAATTTCACATAAATTAGTTTTTAAATGACACATTTAGTGTTTCTATTCTATATTAATCCAATTTTAATACTTTTTATGTCTTTGTGATGTATTTTGTGTAACTAGTGCTGTTTAACTAAACTTGCCTTCTCTACAAGTTGGTGATTACATGTTCTTCTCCAACGATTATCACATTATAGTAAATATTAGTGTGTATTGAACAACGTGGGGAAAAAGCCAGATTATACTTGACGCTCAGTGATTGTTTGTCAAATTAGATTTTTCTGAAATATTTCCACTCCATTAGGGCAAAAAGAAATGTTTTTCATAGCAAATTCTTCTGAAATGGATGAAGGAGAGAAAAGTGTTTTTTTTAAAAAAAGCAACTGAGAAAAAGAAACAAAGGGAAAAAAACGAAGAAAAAAGGATTAAATTAAAAGATAAAAAAAAAAAAAAAACTTGTCTCCTGCAGAGATTTTTATGGTTTTGTATTTTTCAAATTATCATGCTGTGGTTGGAAAGTGGGAGAACGAAAACATGAGTGTGAGTGTGTGTGAATGTGTTACAGATGGATTAGTGATGTTGACTATGTGTTACAAGTCTCATCGCTGTGTTAAGAGATGTTTTATCACACTGACACTCAACCACGACATTTAGCAAAGAGAAACCATATCCCACACACACACACACACACACACACACACACACA
>JAFBJR010000634.1:85214-114831 GCA_016785285.1 Brachirus orientalis
CATTTATGTTATGGGGACTTGATTTTTGTCCCCATAAGGAAGACAAGTCCCCATAATGTGAGTGTGGAGACAGATTTAGGTCCCCACAACATGAGGAAGACCAGCTACACACACAAATTTCCTTTGTATGTAATCCAAAGTTTAAAATGTAAAAGGTTATGCTTATCCGTCTCACATTATATACAGTACAGGTTTACGTAAAACACTAATAAACTTGAACTCAGAACTGGGAGTAACGTCGCCCCCCGAGTTCATCGCGTTCCAGTTGAAAAGTCGGAAACGCCAACATTTCAACACCAGTTGATAACAATACTCTACGTGGTATTTTGACCACACAAACATCGTGGCAACATATCAACGATAAAAGTGAAATGGTTCTGTGCATATGACTGACTGAAATCCCACGAAATTCCATGTTCCAACTACAAATGGAACGCACAATTTAAGCCCAGCTAGGTGTTGAAAGTCACTCCGTTAGCCGAAAACACCCATTTTGTTGTAAATTGCAGGTTATGGCGATAAAAGAAAAGTCATTTTACGTTATGTCAACGTCCATCGCTGTTTGACGTGTACGTTGTTTATGTCTCGGATGTTGCTTCAGTCACGTTTGTTTGGTCGTAGAAAGAAAATCATTCTTTTACGTGGTGCAGTTTTGTGTTGTGTAGCAGTGAGTGTGTTGCTTTTGTTTTGGCAAAAGTTCTTTTTATTGGCAGTTAGCTAAACTTTTTCCTATTTTGACAGGACATAGCATGAGTTGATTGACAAATTTGGATACTGGACACACAGTCGACTGTGAGCTAATGCTACAGCTATCACACAACCGCGTGTGTCGTTAGCGAGACTCTGATCTGACAGCGTTTTGAGGTTCTGTCGAAAAAAGCTGTTTACGAACAAACTGCAATCCATAACTGAACATTTCTACGTCATTTTCAGGAACTGTTTTGTCCAAGTTTTCTGACAGCTACGGGTTCAGGATGTTCTTTACACATCGCAAAATTAAGGAATTACATGAACACAGCAACAGACACAAATCGTCCAGCAGAGGGCATCAGATACAGATTCACTTACAAAAAAAATCTTCTTTTGAACCGATAAATAAAATTTAATGATGGTGTTTGTTTTGGTCTGACACGATGGCGCTCAGTGTTTTTTCTTGTTGTTGACGTCAGGGATTAGCCGACGTTAGCAAGCTAGCAAAGTTATAGTTATTGTTCATTCTTCATTTTTAATATTTTTAACGTTATTGTTTTCTGCACATACTTGTCTATAAAATGACAGACACTAACAGAGAAGTGGTTTTGTGTGTAGCGTGTGAAGCTGACACTTACTGTGATTGGCTCGTCCCGTGTGTGAGGGGGGCGGGGCTTGACCACAGGTCACCTTGAATTACCCTTAGATCTTTAGAAAGCAGCATCTGTAGGGGAAAAAAAACAGACAACAGACGGTTTTAAAGGTTTTTTGACAACATGTAACAACAAACGACAGATGCTAGCGCTAGCTGACAAGCACAAACTAGGGTTGGGTCAAAATATCAATTTGGTGATATGTTGTTGTCCTTGTTTGCACAGTACAATAATAAATATACTAGAGCAAATATCATTATTTTAATTAACAAATAAACAGTCCCTGCCTATTTCACGTCAGACGTCAACTACTTTGCGTCTCCTTAACAAATAAACAGTCCCTGCCTATTTCACGTCAGACGTCAACTACTTTGCGTCTCCTCACGGTGGCGCTGCTCAAATAAATGAGAGCAACTTTATACAAAAAAAATCTTATATTCCCGAAGAAGAGGGAGTTTACAGCAGAAAGCTACGTTAACAGATGCTTCATCCATGTTCAATACATAGACTTTAAACAGAGAAATCCTGCACTTTTAACTTTTCACGGACATTTTGTTTTCTTCAGTTAGACAGATATCGTAATGTATAGCTATAGGATTGTATCACAATATATTGATTATCATGCAATCGTATCGTGTATCGTGAGGTTCCCTGTGGTTCCCACCACGAGCGCAAACAGTAAAAACAAACCAAAGACACAAAACCTGTCTTGTGTCTATTTGTAAATACGTCAAAACGGTGCTTTTTGTTTACTCTTCAGCATCTTCATACCGTCAAGACAGCAGTGATGAACGTAGCAACGGTCGTCGAGTGCACAGACACAACACCGAGACAAACACAGTGATGTCACGCTACAGAAAAGGGAGCCTAACGCTACGTTAACACGCAGCAGCCAGCCTTTCATTAACAGTGCTGTGTAGATATTAGCATGGGAGGCTAAGAGCACTGCAGTGACAATACAAGTCGTTAATCATAAGAGACAACGACTGGACGACCAGTGAAGAGAGAAGGAACAAACAGAGAGATGGAGATAAACAGGAGTGAGGTCACTGTTTCCACCAACTATCACTTTACAGCATCGAAATATGACAAGTTTGTCCTCGAGTGAAGGTGAACGTTTGATTAAATTCCCCTACAGGTGTTCCCGAGTCTTTATGTTCATAAAAACAGAATTAAAACTAACAAAAGGAATAAAAATTTGATGAAAACAAAGAGATCAGTAAAGTCATGAATGATAAGTTAAAGAAAAAGGAGAGAGCACCTTAAAGAACAGATACGATGAAAAAACGGATTAAAAAGAAGAAAAATAACCCATTAAAGCGGAAAAAAAGAAGCCAAAATAAACGCTGAGAACATTTAAAAATAAGACATACTGTCAAGAGAACATGTCTCTATAAATCTTTGTTCAGCGACCTCAGCGCTCAAATCAAATCATCTCACGTTTCAACAGAGCGGCGAATATTTACGCATCATGTTTCAGGATTTAACCCGATCCAAAACCACAGCAGCTCACAGATCGGTCCCTCAGGTGTCGGCCTGGACTAACACCTGGACTCAAATCCACGTCTGTAACTCACTACATTTGTTCTGGCATTTTTATTTTACTTCATCTGAGGAGCTGCGCTCAGTGAACAGACAAAATACAGATTTTATTATTTTAACCTAGAGTATGGACTAATATATTTTGATTTATTTGCTTTTTTGTTTAAATAGTTTTAAATTGCCAACACAGTTTAAAGACTTCTCAGATATAAGCAGGAAAAATGTAATAAATATTGCTAAATTTGTCATTTTAAATTCCATTTTCAAATTAAACCAAAATTTTATATACGACAAAATTTAAAGCAGCAGAAAAAAAATGCAAAATTTCAAAGAAAAATCCATTTTAACTCAATTGTTGCACGACACGATTTGCAGTAAAAGTTGCTAGTTTTTTTTAATGATGGTCATTTTTCAACAAAAATACGCTCCATTGACCTTTGACAGAGCAAAAAGAGTTCAGACTAGAAAAAGTTTCACCACAGAACAAAGTTTTGCTTAAAAAACTTAGTTTCCTGTTAGCAACTGAGCTAACTAGCCTGCTAAGGTTGATATTTTTCCTAAAAACATTATTTTTTTATGTCACGTACACATAAATGTCATTAAAATAAAAGACACTTGAACAGCTACTGTAACTGATTAGCAACTGAGCTAACTAGCCTGCGAATGTTGTTTCCATAGGTCCATACCAATGTCATTGAAATAGAAGGAAACTTGGTTAGCCATTGTAAACTGATGTTCCTATTAGCAACTGAGCTAACTAACCTGCTGACATCTGGGTTCTTCCTCTGCAGTAACTTATTTACATTATGTCCAATTAGGTAAATGACATCAAAAGAGAGCAAAGCTTTCACAGCTACTGTCATTAATTTTCCTACTAGCAGCTAAGCTAACTAGCTTACTAACACCTTGACTCTATGCTAGATGACTGTGCAGACATGTTAGTACCTTTAATGAGGCAGAAGGGTTGGACGACTACTGAAGCCAACAAGCCAGCTTCAGAGTTAGCAGCTAAGCTAATGTATGTATGTAGCGGCTTTACTTGTTGCTGAGCTGCGCTGAGCATCTGTTGCTTCACTTTACAGAAATGCTCAAATTTTTGTCAAACACCAGTTAAATCATACAATGCTAATTATTCACGTGTGTTAGATAACGTTTAGATTTAAGCTAACATGTTTACTTGTGTTTTCGCTCTGTCCGTCTCATCACATCCGCCTCAAATCTACGCAGATGATCTTCACTGTTCTTTTCTTCTGCTGTGGTTCAGTCTTAATACTTTCTTTTAATACGACGTTCTGAGCCAAGATCGTGACTCGCTGACAGTTCACTGCCAGTTTAACGCCGATTAAAAACTGGAACAAAAACACGGATCGGGGCAGTTTTTGTCCTTATGGAGACGATGAACACGGATGACGACATGTGACGAGAGACCAGTCCCGAAATCTTTTTTATCTCCACTGATGGTGATGATTTCAAAGGCCGTGTCTCGGTTCTGGGAAGTGGCCACCGCTCCGGCCCGGAGGCGTAAAGTTTTGTTTTCCTGCCCTCAACATGACGCTCTCTGGGCTTTGTAACGGCTAATATTCCTCTACTCTCTTCCAGGATATAGCCTGGTCCAAAAACCACAGCAGCTGGCTGAGGATTCCCTTCTGGCACGTCTCGCGTGTCTTTCTCTCCCTCTCTCTTGTCCTTCTTTGGTTCCAGTGAAGACAAAGTGCACAAAAGGACGTCTGATTGGAGGTCGGGGAAAGAAAACAAGAGGAAATGACCGCGAGCCACTAAAGCATGTGATGTTGAACGTCGGTCTGCGGCCGATACAATCACAGAAAAACAGTGGTTTGAGAAACGGTGGCTGGACGAGAGTCCTTTCAAGACGAGAATAGCTTCTCAGGCCTCGATGTAAATCTGTCTGGGCTTCGTCACAGCCAATATGGCCGTCTCTTATTCCAGGATTTAGTCCGATCCAAAACCACAGCAGCTGGCCGAGGGTTCCCTGCTGGGCCCAGACACGGCTAATACCTGGAGGGAGACGCATATCAGGTTCTCTGTGTGTCTCAGTTCATCTGGTGTCCATTCTAACGTCTGAAGCCTCGGGTCTCCAACACACACTTTTTAAAACACCATCTCACCACAAATTTATCCAGCGAAGAAGCAGCTTTTGGAGCGTGGGGGGAAAATATGAGATAATCATCATCAAGTTTTTGATTTTTCAGCTTCTTTGCTCCAAGTAAAGAAATTATTTTAAAACTGAATCGTTTTGGTTTGTGGACAAAAGACATTTGAGAGCATCTCAATCATCATTTCCAGGTTTGATCAACATTTTCTGACATTTTATGGACCAAACAACTGATCATTTTATCGAGGATATAGTCAAATGTCACCTAATGAAAGTTTTTAGGTAGAAAAAGTTTTCCAGTTCCATTTCTAAGAAGATTTTAGATATTATGAAGGTTAAACGCCAGTTTTATTAATGAAAATCAACATGTAATTGGTTATTTCCTTATTTTGAGACTGGGAAAAAAATTACTTAAAGTTTTTAATAATTCAAACCAGTTTTTGTGATTTTTCAGCTTCTTAAATGTGAATATTTTCTGGTTTCTTGACTCCATATAACAAAGAAACCATTAAAACTGAATCATTTTCGTTTGTGGACAACACAATACACATGTTTTAGGCATTTTCTGACATTCTATGGACCAAAACAACTAATCAGTTATTGTAGAAAATGATTAATCTATCCATCCCTCTATTCTTAAAATAATCATTAGTTGGAGCCCAAGTGTTCAATGTGGACTGTCAGACATAAATCAATGGGGACACCACATCGCTGACTCAACATTCACACTGATTAATCAGTTAAACTAGTTAATAATGGATTAGCAGTTTCAGCCCTGGACTCTGTTTACAGACGCTGCTTTTCTGTGGAAAATGAAGTAAAACAGAAGCAAAAGACGGCGTTACAAAACATAATGTGATATTTTTGCTGTGGTTCAAGTAGAAAAAAAAAGCCAAAAACCCAAAGTACTGAACGTCCAAAAAAAATAAAAAATAAAAATAAAAAATAGAATTTAAACAAAGGTCAAACGTATGTTGGTGATGTAGAATATTAAATCAAATCGAATCATATCTGTGGACTTTTACTGGAGAAACACTGGAGCTGTGACCTGTGCACACACACGTTTGTATAGCATTCATAGTGAGGACCCTCGTAGACATAATACATTCCCTATAACCCTCACCTAAACCCAATTCTAACCCTAACCCTAAAACCAGGTCTTAACCCTGAAAAAGCCCTTTAAAGAAGTGAGGACCAGACAAAATGTCCTCACTTTATAGGTCTTTAAACAATTTTTGGTCCTCACTTAGTAACAAATATAAGAACACACATACACTCTGCACCAACATGTGTTTTCTATCTGTTGTCCTGGTCGTGTGTGTGTGTGTGTGTGTGTGTGCACGTGTGTGTGTGTGCATGTGTGTGTATCAGAGACTCAGATCTCTGTTCACTCTCTACATGACCCTCACACTCTGAACAGAAGCAGGCCCGTGTGTGTGTGTGTTCTTGTACTTGCTGCAGAGTGAGGACCAAAAATCGTATAAACACCTACCGCATGAGGACATTTTGTCAAAGTGAGGACATTTTGTCAAAGTGAGGACATTTTGTCAAAGTGAGGACATTTTGACAAAGTGAGGACATTTAGACAAAGAGAGGACATTTTGACAAAGAGAGGACATTTTGACAAAGTGAGGACATTTTGACAAAGTGAGGACATTTTGTCTGGTCCTCACTTCTTTAAAGGTCTTTTTCAGGGTTAAGACCTGGTTTTAGGGTTAGGGTTATAGTTGTGATGGTTAAGGTTAGGGTAAGGGGCTAGAGAATGTATGATGTCTATGAGAGTCCTCACTATGATAGAAGCACAAACATGTGTGTGTGCGTCGTTGCTGCTTTACTTTCAAACCACAAATGTAATAAAAGCTGATATGGAGGAATTATTTTCAGATACTGCTCTTTGTTAGTTTAAATAGACTCGAGTACATTAAAATAGCAGAGTGAAAATATTGTGAGGACACAAAGTTGGACTTTAGGACACCGTTTTATTGTGAAACTGGTGTATGTTGAATATGACACCACATATGAAAGAATGTGGCCATTTATTTTGAAATTTAGTGATGGCTCCATACCACTTTTGTCATGTCTGACAGATACTGGAATTAAACTAAGATTAAGGGTCAGCTTTTTAGTGTAATAAACATAGAAAAATGATTTTCAATCTGTTTATAAATGATCAACTATTTTGGAAAATCAGTTGATAATCAACTGGATTTTTTTTTTATTAATTAAATCAAGTTTCTGTATTTTTTCAGCTTCTTAAATGTAAATATTTTCTTTTTTTTTTTGCTCCAAGTAACAAATAAATCATTAAATCTGAATCTTTTTGGTTTGTGGACAAAAACAAGACATTTGAGAATGTCATCATTTTGAGGTTTGATCAACATTTTCTGACATTTTATGGACCAAACAACTCATTAATCAGGAATATACTCAAATATCAGTTAATGAAATTATAAGGAAAGTTTTTAGATGGAAAATAAAGTTTGCTTGTTCTATTTCTAAGAGAATTTTAGATATTTTGAAGCTTCAACATCAGTTTTATTAAAGAAAATCAACATGTTACTGATGATTTCCTGATCCGTAAAGATCAGTTTCTCATCTCTGCTTTAAACTGTATCAATTAATCAATTACTAAAATATTTTCCTACTATTTTGATAATTGATACATATTTGGGTGTTTTATTTTCACTAATTCAAACCAGTTTCTGTGGTTTTTCAGCTTCTCAAATGTGAATATTTTCTGTTTATTTTGCTCCATAAAACAAAGAAATCCTTAAAAAATTAATTATTTTAGTTTGTGGCACTTTCTGACATTTTAAGGACCAAACAACTAATCCACAGATTAACAGATGATTAAATAATGGTTAGCTGCAACTCGAATTGACAGTAACTAAAGTTTTTATGTTCAATCAGAGTCTGGTGTAAAGTAAAACATGGATAACGATGGAGCTCAGAGCAGAGAGTTTGTGTTTTTCTAGATTCTCAGTAAGTAAGTCCAAGGTAAATGGACAGATGATAATAAAAGTCATCTTCAGAATGTGAACGACAGTCTGGATGTTGAAATTTCCTTCACCTGAACTCATTTCAAAGCCACACGGCGGAGTAGCGGCTCGCAGCGTCGCCGCGCATCTAACTCACTCGGACGGAGGAGAAGGAAAAGAAAATGGAGGGAGAGCAGAGGTTCGAGTTTGGACGGACAGTTTGAGTGGAAGAGGAAACAGTTAACGCTGTGTTACATTTATAGATGTGCAGTTTTCAGGGTCGTTCTCTTCAGTGACCCCCAACACACACACACTGTGATATACTGTACATATACACACACATATACACACACATATACACACACTCGTGACACACACAGGTCCAGTGACACATTTGCCCTGAAGTCGTCCATAAATTTTAAATGGAAAAATCTTGTTAAATTTCTGTTGATTTTTTTTCTTACATTTTACAACAAGTCGACAATATGGGAAGGTGTGTGTGTGTGTGTGTGTAGCTGGTCTTGCTCATGTTGTGGGGACCCAAATGTGTCTCCACACTCACATTATGGGGACTTGTCTTCCTTATGGGGACAAAAATCAAGTCCCCATAACGTAAATGACTCCATTTTAAGGTGAAGACATTTTTTAAAGTTAGTCTGAGGTTAGGGTTAGGTTAAGGTTAAGGGTCAGGGTTAGGGTTAGGACACTAGTAATTATGGTTAAGGTTAGAGTAAGACTGCAGGAAATGAATGGAAGTCAATGTGATGTCCTCTGTAGTCATGGAAACCTGACTGTGTGTGTGTGTTTTTCCTTATGGGGACTAAAAAAAACCCTACAAATCCAGGGTAAAGGGACTAGGGGATGTATTATGTCTATGAGGGTCCTCATAAAGAATGTAAGACCAGCGTGTGTGAGTTCTTGTATTTGTTGCCTCTTTAGGACCTTTTCTGTCACAAACACTGACCTTGTTAGGACCAGAAGTCCTAATGGAGACCAAAACCTGGTCCTAATGATTAAGTTTAGGACTAAGATTTGAACTGTGGTTATGGTTAAGGTTAGAGTTAGTCATTTAGTTGTAAAGTTAAGGTTAGGAAAAGGGGGGGTAGGGCATGTATTATTTCTATGAGGGTCCTCACAAACAATGTAAGAACTGTTTGTTTGTGTGTTGCACAGTGTATAATTTGTCTTTGTAGAACATGTGATGAAGGACAGGACACCGAAGTAAACACTCTCTAACACGTGTGTTTGTTTACACTGAAGAGAGAAAAAGCAGTTTGTTCTGAAACTTTCAAACACTGAAGCGGCGTCTTAACTGTGAGGAAACAAAGAAACGTCTCCAAACATCCAGACACAAAGAGAAAGAGAACCAAAAATAAATACACAGAGTTGATTTACACAGAAATGTGAACAGAGTCATCAATCAATAATCAATGCATAAGCAGGAAAAACCCAAGAGCAAAGGTCTAGTCTACTAGCCGCACTAGCAGTGTTATGTGTTAGCATTGGCAATGAGCTAATCCATAAGTGTTGATTAATATTCTTAATAAAACCTTTATTTAACCAGGAATAAAAAGTCACTGATTTAAAAATCTGCTTTTCAACAGGCAGCAGTGCATTTACTGTAGGTTACATACACAGGTACAACCACTCCATTCACAAACAATAAATAAAATATACATTCAATTACTTAAAATCAATAAACCAAGTCATTTAAAAATATTTTGTCCAATGAGAGCACATTTTTTTACAGATTTTACAGAAAATCCTCTAGTTTGTTCCAGTAAAAAGGAGCCACATATTTTCAATAAATAAATATCAATGAGCAATATTGGTATCAATACTGGTTAAAAAATCATATTCACTAACCATTAAATGTAAATTTAACCTTCCAAAACAGACAAACAAGAAGAGAAAAAGTTGTGCCAAAGATTTTCTCAAGATATTCTCAAGACACCTCGGAACACCAAAATATAATCTCGTCATCATGTCCACTTGCATGTTTTCTTCTTAAAATTTTAAGGATTCCATTAAGAAGTTCAGGATACCACATTCAAAAGACAGAAATAAAAAACAAAAATAAAACAAAAATAAAAATATTCTGAGGACACAGTGACCTTGACCTCCAAGGGAACGTCTGTGCCAAAGTCTAAAGGACTTTCTCAACACATTCATCATGTCCACAAGGAAATTGGACTTCTGATGTCACAGTGACCTTGAGCCAAAAACTTGTCACCGCGTACACAAACAAAAAAAAAACACAGAAAAGCACATCATCTAATAAAATTTAACCCAAAAAGTAAAGAAACGTGACATAAATCCTCAAAACAGTGTCAGACCACGGTGTGTCGGCCGATCACAGGAGTAAAACGTTCAGTAAAAGACTGTAACCACAAAAATGCTCCACTCAACGACTCGGGAAGTCATTTTGGGATTGATCATATTAATAATGTCTTTATCTGTCTCATTTACTACACATAGTATTTATTTATATATATTGTCATTTTAAATATATATTTAATAAGTAAATGTACATATATTTATTACTAATATGTGAATATAATTTAATTAATATGTATGTAACATGTTTGTAGGATAGATTAACATTATATTTTGTTGTTCATAAGGATATATACATATATTTATTATATCTGTTATTGTATGATTATATTGTAATACTTCTATGTTTGTTTCTTCTAACTTCCTTCTTTCTTGGAGCAACTGTGATCACACAGTTTCCTCTGGGAGTAATAAAGTATTTTGATTCTGATTAAGTTTGGTAGCAAGATAATGTTTGAAACGTTTAAACGTCAGCTCAACTTTAACCAACGCTTTAATTTTTCTGCGGCAAACAAACCAAACAGTGTGTGCGAGTGTGTGTATATATAAAGTTGTGTTCTTCTAATGTGGTGTGTGTTTGTTCATCGCTTGTGCTGTGTTTACGTATGAAAGGAAGCTCCGCGTTCTTCATGCTTCACTATATCACTGTATGGTCTGAACTCCACTTCACTCTCCTGATGCTGAGATGATGTCGCTCTCCGGCTATGCCGTGGCTTTTACTTCAAATATACACACACACACACACACGTAAACATACACACACACATAAACACACACGGCGGCGCTTGTGTGTCCTTACCAACGGCAGCCCCGACCCCAGATTCAGGAATGTGGTGGTTTTTCAGACGTTGTTTCCGTTCAAGGGTATGATTGTGTTTGTGAGTCGCTGCTTTGTGTGTGTGTGTGACACACATGTGCATCACCAAAAACAATGTGTTGTTCAATCATGTGACGTAAAGAGATGACACTCATGTCCACTTCACTTCCTGAGCTGAAGGGAATGATTAAATCAAACGCGCTACATGTGTCTGCTTTTGATTTGGCTGCGTAGCTACTGTTAGCATTAGCAATTTTAACCAAATCTAGCAGCTCTGTAAGTGCCGTCACTGAGGGACTTCTCGGTGACCTCAGCGTTCCACCACCAACATCTAATCTGCTCATCAAATCCAAGTGAATGTTTGTACCAAATTTGATGGGGGTCCCTCAACGCTGTCCAGATACCATGTCCATAAATCTGGTGTCTGAGGATGCCGTGACCTTGACTGTCCACGATGATGGATGACTTGGTCATCTTCAAGTCCAAGTGAACATCTGTGCCGAATTGGAAAGGATTCTCAAGATAGTAAAACCTCAGACCATCAAGATCTGATCAGGTCACCCTCAAGTCCAAGTGAATGTTTGTACCGCAGTTACAAGGAGTTTCTTAACAGGATGTTCTCAGGCCACCAAATGTAATATTAGCATCAAGTCTAAGTTTAAAGGATTCCATCAAGATGTTTGAAAAATCACATCTAACAGTCAAGGAAACCTTGATGGATTCCAGATTTGGAACCCTTGTGCAAAACTTGATATGACTTCCTCAAGGTTTTGGAGATATTAAGTTCAAAAAAGCCAAAGAAATGTGATTCCTGAGGTCACACTGACCTTGACCTTCCACGACTTGAGAAAAAATTGGTCATCTTTAAATCAAAGTGAGCATCTGTGCCAAAATTAAAAGGATTCTCAAGATATTATGATCTCAGACCACCAAGATCTAATCAGGCCATCCTCAAGTCCAAGTGAACGTTTGAATAAGATGATAAAATGATCCCATCAATACTCACAAGTCGAAGAATCAGATTTCTGAGGTCACAGTGACCTTGACCTTCCACCAGAATCTAATCAGGTCACCCTGAAGTTCCACTGAACGTCTGAACCAAATTCAAAAGAATTCTCTCAAGACTCAAGACGGACAACATGAACAACATGACAACAGACAACAACAACATGTTTCTACTCACGTTAGGATGCTAAACAGAAGGTGCAACAAGCATCCGTTACCATGGTTACCACTAGCATGACAAAGTAAATTTGCGATTTCTAAATACTTGTGTCGATTTTTTTGATTTTGTAATTTTTCTTGTACAGAGTTCCGACTCTAAATCGTCTTAGGGAAAGTTTCTTAGCAGATGCACGTTAGCTGGAATTAATGTCCTTGTTGCCAAGGCGCGATGTTCTTACCATGCGTTGAAATCTCCCGATGTCGTGAACACGAATTCACAAATCCCATTCATTCAAAGTGACTGGATAAAAACCTACTGCTTGTAAATGACAACTTAGGCTCGTGGCCAATGGTTATCACCAACCAGAGATCATTGAAATAAAGTTTAGCTCCTTTAAGAAGATAAAAATGTATACTTAATGTGTAACTGTTACACAGTAAAACACCTTAAATGTGCATTTTACAGTAAATGGTATAAAAAAAAATACACACAGTGTTGGATGATTATTACGTCTGGAAACAAGTAAAATACCATTTAACTATTTTCTCATGTCGTGTTTTTATACTTAGTTTCCGGGACATGGTGTCCGACTGATGTCCAGAGAAAATCCACTCTGTCTCCATCTGAACAGCCGAAGTCAGAGTCCAAACTGTGACAGAGGAAGTAAACCATCATTTCCTCCAGGGAGGAGAAGACAGAACGGGCCGACGTTTGCTTGTTCTGGACGAGCGTCAGGACTGAAGGGTTGATGATGAATGACGACGGGCAGAGAGCAGGACGATGAATCAGAGAAACCTTTGCCTGGCTTATTTTTCTTTGTGTGTCAGCTACCAGCACATACCAGCGGTGCGGCGAGTGTATGAGCCCGCTCCCGCCTGAGCGTTACCTCCCTGACCACGCAGGAAGGACAACACGCCCAAGCCCACAGTTTTCACAGAAGACCAGATCGACACGAGGGCGGCAAGACGGAAATCTTTTTTTAAAAACGTCACTGATCGTTTAAAGGACTATTCTGAGCATTGCACGTTCTGTTGAAGAGCTGTGGAAAACATCTGGATCAAACCTGGATTTGCCCCCCTCCAGCGGTCGTGCCTCTGCTGGCTAACACTTTCACGTTCAAGAGGCCAAAAACATCCTTTGACCTTTGCACACCCAGATCTATACAGTTAATCCAAGAGAACACTTGTGTCAAATTCAAAGCGACGTGGTTTTCCACCACAGACATCTATTCTGGTCTTCACATCCATGCTAACATTTGTGCCAAATCTGCAGGGATTCCCTCAAGATGTTCGAATGACCACATTCAAAAGAAGTGCGATTTCTGAATCCAAGAGAACATCAGTGCCAAATTCATCTCTACACCTTCTGAAGATATCTTGACCTCAGACCACAAAAATCAAACCAGGTCATCCTCAAGTCCAACCGACCTCTGGTGCCAAAGTTTAAAGGACTTTCCTAACCTTGAACACCTAAATCTCGTCATCACGTCACAAAAAGAAAAGAAGACTTGTGATGTCACAGTGACCTTGAACTTCTACCAGCAAAATCTAATCTGGTCATTCTCAAGTCCAACTGACCTTTGGTGCTGGACTTTTTCCAAGACATCCTTGAGATACCATGACCTTGGAACACCTAAAACATTGTGTTCGCAAAGACCTTTGACCTCTACAACCAAAATGTAATCTTATCATCTTCAAGTCCAGCTGAACTTTGTGCCAAACCCTAAAGGACTTTCCACAAGACATTCCTGAAGATGTCCTAACCTTGAAAATCTCAATCTCATCATGTCACAAAAGGAAAAGAATACTGATGTCACAGTGACCTTGAACTTTGACCACTTAAATCTAATCTGGTCAACTTCAAGTCCAAGTGAACTATGGTACAAAATCTGAAGGAAATCTATCAACAAATTCTCAAGCATTTTCAGGAAAATAAGATCAACCTAAGGACGACCAGAGGACATTAATACCTGTCACGAAACGATCAGGACACGACTCTTCTATTTATTTGGTAGTAGATTTTAAAATATCCAAATTTTGACCCTCTAGTGGAGGTAAGATATAATTCTGTTCCTAACTAAACTAAACAGTCAGAGGACGTCTGTCTTTAAATTTTATTTGAGTTATCTATTGTCTCACATGCTTTGTCTTCAAACAAAGCTGAAGAAGTGTTAGAAAGCCCAAAACCCAAATCTGAAGATGAGCTTTACCTAAAAAAAAAAGAATAAAACAGAAAGAAAGACTTCCTTGTTGGAGGTTGGGATTGTCCTCAAAAGCCCTGTTTTATCTAAATGTTTAAATCCTGGCTGTGTGACACGCTGAGCTGCCAGCTGACAAGCCAAAAGTAGGTTTATGTATTTGTTTTCAACCGCTCCTAAACATTCCTGGGTGACTCAATGACCCACACAGTAACCACATCATTTTTTCCCTGTCTTGACTACGTGACACACTGACACTCTGCACCAAATGAACCCACGTCCTCCAACGAGACACATACAGGAAGTGTCCTCGGTTAATTGTTCCTCTGCTGCCAGGAAACGACATGTCACAACAAGAGATGGGAAAACCAGGAACTGAGAAATCCAGGAATAAAGACTTAACAGGTGTTTGGTGGAAAAAAGACTCATTTAGGTGAGTGTCATTTTAAGGAAGGACATTGATGAGGAAGGATCGAGCCGAGAGAAAGACAATGAGGATGAAAAGATTATAAAAGAGGACAGAGGAAGGAAGGAGGAAAGGATAGAGGGGAAGAAAAGGAAAGATAGAAGGAAGGACGAGTTGTTCATTGTTCACCATTTGCACTGTTAGACTTTTTCAACAGGAAACAAGTTTGTAAACCCCTCACTCTCCCACACCAAAGTCCATAGAGAAAATCAGTGATTTTACATCACAGGGACACAGGAGTTGTTGATCCACTGCTGCCTCCATCACTAAGTTCAAATGTCTGATTTTGTAAAATTCTGTGTTTGAAATCCTTTGTTCAGATTGACCTCAGTGACACAAAGTGACCACACGAGGCAGCAGTAGACCAGCAGCTCCTGTGTCCCTGTGAGCTAAAATCACTGATTTTCTCTATGGACTTTGGTGTGGGAGAGTGAGTGGTTTACAAACTTCACTTTCCTGTTGGAAAAGTCTGTCTGACAGTGTGAGATGAAGACACAAACATATTCTTACAATATCATAGACAGCGTTTTCTCTGAGAACAAGCCTCAGAGTCCCAGGTTGGTTTCCATTGCCGGTGGCAGTCACAACAAAGTCAGCACTGATTATGCGTCAGTGCGTCGCTTCACAGAAACTTAAAAGGGGACAGAAGCATGGCTGGAAAAGACAGTCTTATGAACAGCAGATGGAGACCAAAATTAAAGGAAGAAAAGATGAGGTGAACGAATGAGCAAGAGAAAAGTACAAGGATAAGAATGACTATGTTCAAATCACAGCCACAGGCAAACAGATTCAGCCAAAACCCAAAGCCATGTGAAGTGCTGTTATGTAATTCTTTAACAACTGCTTCTATCATTATTAATAATATGTAACCGCAAATTGGAATCTGTTTTTCTGCCTCCCTACTTACCAGACAATTATTTATAGTCCACCCAGACCAATAAAAACCATGCAAACTCGCTTTCACTTATTAAAAAATGAGCACATGTACTTGTGCGTGTGCTGCAGTGGCCCAGCAACGTGATTGTACACTTTTAACAACCTGACAAATTACTAATATTTCCATACAGGCTAATAAAAAGACACAGCCCTGCCTCGAAAAGTGGCGATTAATAACAAACAGTAAATGTCAACAAGTGTAATGAACATCACCACCACACAGGCTGAAGAAGGAAAAACTCTCCGACTTTCACAGGACTGTGTGTTTGGCAAAACGCAGCAGGTTTTTAAGACGCATTATTAGGAAACTCACTCAGAACTCAATGGAAGCCTATAATTAGTCCAACTGAAACATTTCCACTTATTCACTTAAATAACGATAAAATGTTGCTGAATCTGTTCCACGTACAGTGGACCCTCCAAAATCTCCCACACTGCCTCGGAGTATTTATGTGTCATATTATGTTAGCTTGTTAGCCACCAATACAAGCTCTTTCTTTACAGTTCTGTTAGCTACATTTGCTGCCAGGTTTATGTTAAAGATGTGGAAAACTGATGTAAGGTGAAACCTCTACGTCTTATTTGTCGTTAGAAGGTGGACTAGCTGTTGCTAAGCTAGCTGTTTCCCCTCTGGTTCCAGTTTGTGCTCGTACAAGGCTAACACTTCTGACAACATGGAGGGTTTTACAAACTATGAGCGTGCTAATGACGTAGAAAGCGAGCTAACATTAGATACAGCTGCTACACCACATTCTGATTTGTTGTTGGAGATGAGGCTAGCTGTTGCTAAGCTAGCTGTTTCCCCTCTGGTTTCTGTCTGTGTGCCGAAAAGATTAAGCACATCTGACGACCGTACATCATGTAATTTCATAAGTGATGCAATTTCACTGCTACTTTGTGCTAATGACAGAAAACAAGCTAATATAAGAGGTAAAACTGCTAATCCCATTTCGATTTGCTGCTCGAGGGCAGGCTAGCTAGCTGTTGCTGTGCTGGTCAATCTAGCATCTAACAGAGCGTTTCATAAGCTATGACATTTTTGCTGCTACTTTGTGCTAATTACATAGAAAATAAGCTAATATGGGGCTAGTTTTTGCTAGGCTAGCTGATCCTTTTGGTTCCAGTTTATGTGCTGACAAGACTAAAAAAAAAAATGTACCTCACAGTCGGTTTTGTGAAAGTTTTTCATGCTAACATGCTTGTGTATTTGACATTTGTAAAAAGCAACAAAGATAAAACGCAATCACTTAGTTAAATTAATAGACATTTACATTATTACCGCAAAATTTCACAATTAAACAGCTGTTATTAACTAGTCTCTACAAAATTACGACCACATTTCCAAACTGGTGGAAGAAAATGCACATTTATGTTTGTTTGTGAACTGCAGCAGTGAAATAAACAAGAAAAAAGTCAGATTACCACACAAACACACACACACACACACACACACTCTAGTGAGCAACACTGTGGTCATCTGAACCACAGCTAAACATCCTGGTACCAGACCTCAGGTTTGCCTTGTTACCATGACAGCACAAATGTTGCTCTGTCATCTCTATTATGGGATGGGACTGGGGTGAATCTGGGGTTAAACCACACACTTGTCCGTGTGTGTGTGTGTGTGTGACTGAAGTGACCGTCCGCTGCCTCTGCTGCTCATGTTTGTGTGTGTAGTGATTCACTGCATAGTCTACGTGTTTCTCTGTGTGTGTGTGTGTGTGATTACGGGTCTCTCTATAGGCTGGCTGCCCAGCATGGTGGCTCATCACTGCATAAGCACAAAGTAAACAAAGATGTCCGACTGTTGGCTGCCCCGTCCATACAGTCATTTCACGGTGTAACAGCCTCATTCATCCTGGTTTTGTTTAAAAGAAGCAGCCGAAGACTGGAAGATACTGGTACAACTTCCACCAAAAAAAAAAAAAAATAATAATAATAATAATAATGAAAACATCTGGATATTTGAAAAACCTTCAAGATGTTTCAAGGACTTAAATAAATGAGATGCAAAAAGGGAATAGTTCAGATTCAAGAAAAGTGAAGTTTTCACTCTCCCACACCAAAGTCCATAGAGAAATCAGTGATTTTACATCACAGCACACAGGAGTTGTTGATCCACTGCTGCCTCCATCACTAAGTTCAAATGTCTTACTTTGTTACTTCAGTGTTTGAAATCCTTTGTTCAGATTTACCTCAGTGACACAAAGTGACCACACGAGGCAGCAGTAGACCAGCAGCTCCTGTGTCCCTGTGAGCTAAAATCACTGATTTTCTCTATGGACTTTGGTGTGGGAGAGTGAGTGGTTTACAAACTTCTGTTTCCCGTTGGAAAAGTCTGTGGTGGTGTGGTGTGCAGAAACAACAGATTTAAGCCACTTAATATAACAAAAGACTGACATAAAAAAGTCTACAATATCTTAAGAACATGTTCACGTCTGTATCTCAGACTTTTTTGTTTGTAAACCACTCACTCTCCCACACCAAAGTCCATAGAGGTTTTATCTGTGAAAGGAATTTATTGGGTTTTATATTTTAACAAACTAATGTTGGAGAAGGTACAATTTGGTTTTACTTTTTAGGAGACAAAAATCAATAATTGACCACACAACAATATTTTGACTTTTTTATTAGCGTAACTAAAAAGCTAAGTCATGTAGGAAAATTACAAAAATACATATAAACTGTGCAGTGGTAAAAAACCATTTTCATGTTTTTTAAATAACTGTGGGGACAATTGTTCATTTTTTTGTCTCAAAATCTTGTTTTAAAACTCATCTAAGGACAATGAGGGTCGACCAAAGTGTTTCACAAGGTAAACGGTACGACAAAAACATAAAACACAATAAGTTATGATCAAAATAGTGAAATAGTAAAGTGGTAAAATATCTATTTAGATCCTGGAGTGAAGGCCAGAGAGGCGAGGGGACACTGATGAAAACAAAGAGACAGGAAGACAGAAGAACACAAGACAGAGGCTGGTGCCAAGTATGTGATGAACCAGTAATGGGGGCCTATACATTCCACTTATTGATTGGGCGTCTGATCCCGTTCCAGATTACTGATTCGCTGCGATGCCGTCGCAGTCCAACAGCAGTGTCATCCAGCGGGCAGTGAGAAGACTCCAAACCAGGAAGTGACCAGGACCAGGACCAGGACCAGGACCAGGACCAGGACCAGGAGCAGGAGCAGGAGCAGGAGCAGGAGCAGGAGCAGGAGCAGGAGCAGGAGCAGGACGGCCACAGTGTGAGGACTGTCCCAGTGTTCACAGATGGTTGTGCAGATTTAAAGCAGATCTTCTCGAAACAACAGTGAGGACGAGGACCTGACGTTTACTGGGCACAGACTCACAAACTCAAACCGACTCAAGTCTTGTTTCAATAAAACGTCATCGAGTCCAGAGTTGGAGGTTTATTTTCAGGGCGACAGCTGAGAAACTAAATTCTGCGATCATTTCTGTTTTTAGAGTACGTTATGACAGGTTTTAAATGGGGGGGGGAATAAAAAGACAAAATCTTGCGCCATTGTCTGTTTTTCCTGACGACGTCCCGGCGTTTTGATGAACATCAGACTGCGATGAAGTGGGTGTTGGTTTTTGTTGTTTCTCTGGCAAAGTCGACCATTCATGAAAAACAACTGCAACAACCCACAACACATTGTTGGCGTATTCCAGTTGTCTTCAATAAAGAGTGTCCTCCTTGTTTGGATGAAATGATGTAAAATTTTTGGCATTTCTGCGTCTGAAATTCTTCCAACGTTGTCGTCATTTAATGCTTCAAAGTCGTTACTTTGGTGAGGCAGAGTGAGTGGCTTACAAAAGTCTGTCTAACAGTGAGATAAATTGATAATTGAAGATTTTATCTGTGAAAGGAATTTACTTGGTTTTATGTGTTAAGGTACGATTCTAAAAAAAATCCGGTTTTAAGGATGTAGAGCTTAGGTTTTTACAGAAATCATCGAGCAGAAAAAGACGCACACTCAGAATTAGACTAATATTAAACAGTACAAGATTAGCAGGGATGCACAATATTATCAGACGACATTGGCAAACATGCCAATGACTAAAACTGTAGACTGAATAGGCTGCTACCTCCTTGACTTTTACTGCTAGCACCTGCTACAGCTTTTTATTTGGAAAAATAAGAAAAAGGCACATCTACATCTGCTGCCATGTGAATATGAAAAACCTTATTTTAATTTCACAAGTTACTAAATGACCTCAGCAAAAGTGTATTTATCAGTATTGCTTATTGGCCCAAACACAAATCACGATGTATCAGCAAAAAGTCAAATATTTTGTGTCCTTTTCACTTTGGTGTCGATGTTTATGTTTATATCGCAGCTGATTGGCTGACGAACGATACAGAATATATTCCTTTTAAAGTGTAAAAATGAAAAATGTTCTTTGCATCACCATTGTACATTTTATGTGCATTTCTGCAAATTTTACTGGACTGGATTGTGTGGACAATTATGGTCTGTCTCTTTAAAACAAACCGTATTTATGTATTGCTTATTGACCACTAGGGCTGCAATTATCTGTTTATTATTTTCTGGATTCATCGCTGAGTTCATAAAATGTCAGAAAATATTGATCAGTGTTTGTCAAACCTGGAAATGATGATGTTCTCAAATGTCTTGTTGTATTTCTTTGTTATTTGGAGCAAAAGAAACCAGAAAATATTCACATTTAAGAAGCTGAAAAAAAAGAAATAACAAAATCTTTTGTTTTAATTATTCAGAAAACACTGAAACCAATTTATCTATTATCAATAGACCTATTGACCACTCAAAAGCTGCTTTCCATTCTCCCATTCACTCACAATTTCATACAGTGCTCAATTTCTATTACCCATTCACACGCTGCCGACACACAGGTGTCTTGCCCAAGGACACATCGGCATGTAGCCGGGAATCAAACCTACAAACTTCCAGCGGCAAGACGACTTCACTCTAGCACTGAGGCAGTGTGTGAGTTACTGTGCCATAGTATTTTAAATATATACAGTACAAATGTGTTTCCGGGTACAGAATTGCACTTAAACTGGTTCAGTTTGACGACTTTCACTAACGGAGACAAAAGTGTCTTTCAAAAAGGTCACGACCCCAGTGACACCGCTTCGCCCCCGTGAACACATCGGTCCTTCTCTTTGCTGTTGACAAAAAAATAAAAATCTTTGCGTGCTTCTACTGTTTTCATCCACACAGAACAATGAAGCAGTGACACACAAGTAAACAACATTAGCCTGATTATTATTAGAAAATTGGAGCAGCCATTTGGTGATCAGATAAAAACCAGGCTAATCACAAGCAGACGAGTCAGAGACATGCTGTAATGTCAGAGCACAGAGCGTGTAGCATATTCTCCATTATCACCGCCTTCAAAGCCGAGCCAAACTGGCAGACGAGCTCCGCGTTGGCCAACAGAAGCAGAGAGAATCCCAGAAATGCTGTTCTGAGGGATAAATGGTAAGTAGCTAAAGTCCTGGTTAGGACTGGTTTGGCCCCGCGCTGGAAACCAGGCTGCTGGGCAGCGTCCAGAAGACAGAGTGGGACGCTGGCTGGAGTTGAGATGAAACTGCTGGCAGAGCAGCGGACGGCTATAAAACAAAGATATGAAGATGTCTCCGTGTCTCCGATGCTCTGGAATGCTACGGAAGCCAAGAGCGACGCCGACAGTGAGCGAAACCTGCGCGTTTTCCACCCGCGCTTCACGCTCGCGGGTGATTTGTCGCCCGTTGAATCTGCTGTGGTTTGGACTATTAGCTCTGTTATTGACAAATATAAATTAAATGCTAATGTTTTGGTACCTTTGAAAGTTTAAACCACTGGCTGAAGTTGAAAGGAGACGTTTGGCAGGCGGAGAGACAGCAATAAAAAACTCTGTCTAATGATTTGTCCATCTGCCTAAAGAGGACACTCAGAGGTCAGTGCATGCTCTCGCTCTGTTCTCCTTCTATTCTGCTGCTGCTGCTGCTGCTGCTGCACATGGTGAGGTGTTAGAAAGGACACGACCTGAAGCAGGAAACAGTTCAGCGACAAGAAGAAAAATCTTCAATTAGAAGGCAGAAAGTCCTGAAACTTAACCCTGAGTCACTCTTTCACTCTCACCCAAAACAAAGCTCCTGCTGCATTTTGTAGTGATCAGGAAAACCTGCTCATGTGCTCGGTAGAGGTAAGATCTTAAGACCGAGCCCGAGCCCGAGTCCGAGCCCGACCCGACCCGAAAGTCGGGCCTAAAATGCGTAAAATGTCAATCATTACGTTCGGGTCGGGTCGGGCCGGGCTTCTCTCTCGCTGACTTTTTTTTAATAAATATTTGTTTATAAAAATGTATACTAAAACGATGTGTGGATACTAAACTAAGGAATACTTATTATAAATAAATAATTTGGATAAAACAGAGAAGGCGCTGTAAGGTAATTGCTATATAACTACTACTAAACAGGAAGCGCAGAGCCAGAGCACGCTTTGGGCAAAGCCACTTTGCACACGTTTTGCCAAAACGTTGGTGTGTCGTGAATGTAATTTTCCCTCCGCATCCGCAAGTCCACATCTATTTTGACCATCCCCGATATGGAGCAGCAAGAAGTCAAGGATTAACTTAAGACAGGAGAACTGAAAAGGCAAACACGCACCGCTGGTCATATATCATATATGTTTCATATATCTTTTCCCATTTATTTGATTTGCGTTATTCTATTTAAAGCCTAGTGGGCTGCAGTATTTCTTCGCGTAATTAAGCGAGTGCGCATCAAGATCTCTCTTTCACTCTCTTTGTCTGGCCTCTTATTCTGTGTTCCATTCATTTATCATGATCATAAAAATATGTAGATTATTTTAACCTTAAGAAATCTTGCGTTTTTTTCTGCCCAAAATACTATGGGATAAATTTAAATTTCGGGTTTGCTTCGGGCTCGGGCCTGCAAATCAAGTTAATTGGTCGGGCTCGGGCTGGGTCGGGCTTTAATGCCCGCGGGCCTGGGTCGGGTCGGGCTGGATTTTTTAGGCCCGATCTTACCTCTAGTGCTCGGAGGGAACGCTGCAGAACAATAAATCTGGAGAAAATCTGACGTTTCCTGTTGGTTCGTTCTTCCAAGAACCAAAACACAAGTTTAGGTGTCATTAAAGGAACATGTGAGGACAGGCGTGAGTCCCTTCACGTCACGAGACGTCCAGATAACGACGCTTTCCTCAAACTGCTTTATTGTTGAAGATAACATTAGAAGTGTCTTACTTTGCCTCCTATTGTTAGTTTGATGCATCCGATCCCAAAGGGATTAATAAAGTTCCAATCTAATCTGAAACTGTATATTTAAATACATCTGTGCGTCGTCAAACAAGCAATTCAAAAGCATAATAATTAAGTCTTTTTGAAAAGCTTCTGCCGATTTGAAGTGGACGGGTTACAAAAGGTTAAGGGAATAGATGGTAAATTGTTTGAAATTCAATGGGTCTCCACTAAGATGAAAAGAAATTATAGTGTTAAACTCCAGTTTTGGTTATAATTAACAGATCTATTCACATACGGTGTTTCCTTCAAGTTGTTTTTTGTCAGCACTGGGGGCAGGATTAAAATATTTTGGCAATGAAATTTGTCCAAATTTGGTGACGAGTAGTAAAATAATCCATCATATAATCTCATTGTAAACATTTCAGTCCACTTACAGTGAGATTTCAAAGATTAGTGAGGAATTAGGAGAAAAATAAAACACGCTACATACTAAATAAATTAAAGGTAAACCGGTGTAGTTTAGATTTTAACAATGAAACTGAGAAGTTGGGATTTAGTTTTTTCATATCTGAGTTTAAGGCTGGTTTTGAAAAAGGACATTTTCTGATTCATACAAATACAAATTCATAAAATCCTTAGATTAATCTTCTAATATCTGCAATTTCCTGTTTCCTGCGTGCAAATCTCCAAAACTATTGAAGTCACATGACCGCGACAATTTAGCTCCAGTTTTTTAAAATCTTCTTTATTTATTCTTTTAACTTTTGCTTCTTTTGTGTTTTTAATTTGTATGTTGCATGAATTGTGTGTGTTTAACACTCTGTGTTTTGTAAAGCTCTTTGGTCACATGTGGGTTGTTGTAAAGAAATAAAGTACGTTGCATTAACAGCCCAACTAACGTTCACCTGAACTCAAAAGGTGGAGATGAGGGTAACCTCTAAATTTCACGGCATTCCAGAGAGAAGTCGGAATAAACTTATCCCAGGCTAAGATTAAACTTCGATTAGGATTAAAATTAAATAGTTCTATGTGTACGAACATATACAAACGGGGATATGGGAGCTTCCCAGTTAGAAATCCGAGTTCAGGGAGCATTCCTGACCTCGGAAATTCCGGGTTCCTGTAGTCTGAGTCCAGATTAAGACAGTGGCAGCAGAGACGACGCAGCTCGATGGGTCTTTTATCGTTCTCTTGCCTGTAAATCTCGCACATAACTCAAACGCGATGCGGTCAGTTTTTCAGATCCACGTCAGCTCAGTCCGACTTTCCGTAAATGTCCACGATCGGCGTCTCGTCAGATTTCAGTCCGATAAAAGTCAAAAGTGTCTGTTCTGATAAAAGATCGTAGCGACGACGTAAATCTACTACATGTGATCTGCGGTTCTGAGCCACAGCTTCTCTCCAACATGATTTATGTATGTATAATTTGTATATCATATCACTAACAGCCTGAGCAGGAACGAAACAGCTGCTCACAGCTGGAAATACATGACCATGTGATCACACACACAAACAGAGTGTAACTGTAACTCTTAATTATCCCGTTAGTTTGGAGGTCAGGGGCTCATCGGGCTCCATTTGTCAAGATACACAATCAGGACGACGTTAGCTCAAGTCAGGCAGTGACAAGCTGAAATAACAGCCCCACACACACACACACACACACACAAACACACACACACTTAAAATAACTCCCGTCTGGTTCAATCAAAAGCTTCACACATGTTAGGGTTCATTAGAGTCGAGATCGCAGCCAAGACGAGGATTTGGACGCCGCTGAGGCTGAGTGACAGCTTTTAGACAGAAAATGAAGATGTTCCTCTTTTGTTTCTCTTCTCAGCGACTTGGATTCTTCAAGTCGCTCTTCGGGGGTTAGCCAAAGGTTAGCAGATGCAGCAGCGGGGTTAGCTAACACAAGGCTAACAGCGCTTTTCCACTCCACAGTTCCAACATGGCTCGGCTCGGCTCTACTCAGTTTGGTATCAGATATGCTGTTTTCCGTGACTTCATAGTTCGATGTGGACGTGGTCGTCATGGAAACAGCCGTGAAGACACACAAACACAAACAGGTGACGGTCAAAGCAGTTGTTTTCTTTTTCCTCAGTTTTCTAAACAGATGAGTTCACTGAATGGTTCAGTACTTCCTGACTCCGTCTGACACAGTCACTGAAGTGAAATACGGCTGAACGGCTTGTGATTGGGCTCACCATCTCCGTCTTTCAGCAGTGCTGTCGCTAAATACACCAGACTCCTCTGTTAAATATGGACATTTTACAAATGTCCTTGTTAAATGTTGCAGATTAACGCATGTTTTCAGGATTATTTTCAAGTCTTTTTAACTCATCTACAGTTCAACATTGTTTGCGCTCGTGACTCTTCCGGTGACGACGCTCTCTGACCAATCAGTGGCCGGCAGTCTGTCCACGTCACATGTTAGTATCAGAGCAGGGACTAAAAAAGAACCAGGTACTATTGCTAAAGTAAAAAAAAGAGTCTTAACGCTGGAAGAACTTGTGGGGACCAGGACCAAAATGTCCACACAAAGAGAGTAGTAGGACATGTTTTGGTCCTCACAAGGATAGAAAGACATGCACACACCCACACACACAGAGAGAGAGAGAGAGTGTGTGTTTGCTGAGGGCAGAGGACGCTGCATAGCTTTGGTCAGCTCTGCTATTCCGCTCACTATTCATAGAAAACCACAGATTCATCACTCAGCACCGTGTTGTGTCTCTGCGTTCACGTGTCACGGCACAAACACGTGTGTTCACGAGGGTTTTACTTCGCCAAATGGTGTGTGTGCGTGCGTGCGCATGCGTGTGTGTGTTTGTGTAAACATGTGAACAAATGTCCCACAGTGACAAACAGGTCAGAGACGTTCGTTCCTACGGGGCCCTGAATGCATCACTGTGGGCATATGTTGCACAAGTGCAGTGGGACTCATACCTGTGGTTTCTGGGATCTCCTCTGGCTGTGGTTCCACCGGTGAACTTCCACTGACCTGCAGTTTTGACGACACAATCCAAACTGGAGTCAGTGTTTAGATTTGACCATGTGAACGGCTAAAAACTGAACACGTGAACACGCGGGCCACAGAGGACGATTTAGGTCACGTCGCTTCACACAAGTGCACAACATTTATCCTCCACCTGCCATTTGGAGAATTAAGTCCTAATGTTGAGAAATTATTTGGAATTTTAATGACTTTAGTCAAACTTTTAAGAATAAATAATAATGATATGGTGTCCGCAAATACAAGTGTCTTTCCAAAACATGGACTGGAGCAGTTGTTAGTCAGAGGTTTGAAGAGACGGCACCGAAAACTGTTCAGAAGGAGAAACTACTTTAACTTTGGCAGAGCCACATTTGTTCAAAAATAAAACTGATGTAAAGATATATCAGTCCAGAGGTGATGAATTTAATCATCATACCAAGTCTCAAAAGGCTAAATTACATTTTCTTCTAAATTAATTAGATTTCACCCTTGAAATGCAAACTTCTTTAAAATCTGCCATTTTTCATTTCTACATCTGACTCCAATTCTATTTTGTGCCTCAGTCCTTAAAATAGTTATAGATGCATTTTAAGTAAATTACAATATTAAGAAAGATGTGGATTTAAAACATGAGCAAACAAAGACTTTCAAACTGAAATTTAAACAGCGAGAAAATGCTCCACAATTTGATATTTAAAATCGGATTATCTTGTTCTGATTCAGAGAGAGAGGCTTTATTGCGTTATATAAAAGCCACAAATAAACTCAACACATATTTCATCCACCAAAAAAAAGACATCAACTCTTTTCTTTTCCAACAACCTCCATCAGTGGATTATCATCTTTGGCCCGAAACTCCACAAAAGTCTTTTCACACCGCGTTGCTCAAACACTTTGTACATTTTGTGACGTGATAAAGTCGCCGTATTTTAAACAGAAGTAATGAAAGTTAATTTTCACCATCAACCACAACATTGTTGCTCTTTCTGTTGTGGAAACGTCCACGGAAAAGAAACCGCCATCTTGTGTGGTTTCACGACACCATCACTTTGGGAGCTTCCAGCGATACTTTAGCGTGACCAGCGGCTAATTTGACAACTTGCTAGCTCGTACTGAGGCCAGGCAAAAAGATGGTGGTTTATCCTCTGTGGACATTTCCACAAGAGACGGAGTGAATATGGCGACTTTTGACACAGAGCAGAGTGTCCACACAGAAAAATGTCATGTTTCCCCTTCATTATGTGCAGAGTTTGGCCAATGGCAAGTAAGTGAGGTCACCTGGAGAATCTCGACATCGATGGGTCATCAACGTTGGCACAGTTTTCGTCAAAAGTGAACATTTTCAACTTTCAACTTTCAACTTCAGCGCCTATTTCACGCTGCTCGGCTCAGCAGACAGTAAATTACGTCCATGCATTGACTTTGTATGTGAAATTATCCCGCGACAAATCCAGTGTGAACACGGATTTAGATAAACCAATATGCTGATGATGTGATTAGAATTTTGAAGGAAAATAAATGTACGGAAAGGTAAAAAAAAAACAACAAAAAAAATTAGATTACAAACATCACGTCTTAAGGTTAAAGAAACAGGAAGATGTTTATGAAAAGTTGACAACACAAACCAACTAATCACAAGATAAATGTTTAATTGGCTGAGAAACAAAGAGTGTATCATTAAGTCAAGGGTAGATATTTGGAAAATTTAATTTTTGGGCTAAAAAAAAAAAAAAAAATAGATTAAATTCTGGTTGAAACTGAGACGCAAACTGATGTTTTTCTTGTCAAAGACATTTTTGGTTGACCCCGTTCCAGCTCTGCCATGATCACGATTTTTTACAATAAAAGTCCTGAATGGACTGACCCTCGGTGTTTATCTTGAGTGAACGTTCTCAGAAACTTTAAAGAAAAAATGTAACATCAGTGAAAATCACTCCAGTTATCGGAGAGTATCTGACACTGCGGGGCTGACAACGCCAAACTCAACAGAGGAGGGATCAGGGAGTGAATATGAAAACCTCCATCAGGGGGGAAAATCTTAATTCCAAGATACTTCTATTGGGCACACATCTGAAATATCAGATTTTATTCAACACAGTTTCTGTTGACATGAATAAATTTCACACATATGCTCTCCAGTGGCACGTAATTATCTAAAATACAGCAACTTTTCTTCATAAACAAGTCGTTTTTAATGACCTTTAGCTTGCCGTAAAGGCTCAAATGTCGATATAATTGAAGAAAGAGAAACAGAGGGGCATGGTGGCCGAGAAGAATCTGGACTTCTGTGGGTGTAACCCCGCTCACCCCGAGCAAAACGACATCCAGAGGACAGACGAGTGAAAACATCACAATCACAGCCATCTCTTCACAATTTAAAGCAAACTATTCTTCCGCAGAATGCTGAGCAGTTATTCCAGAAATTACAGGATGAGCTTCAATAATTCTTTGGACTTGGCTCTCGGGTTTTTTTTGGCCCGCGGACGGGTTTTCAGCTCATGAGGAGCTTTTCCACTCAAATGGTAATTCTCTAAAGTGGAGCCTGGAAGGATCAGGACAGAAGCGAGGTGATCAGGTGACAGCGGAGATTTATCCCGGTTCTGTTTTTGTGTTCTGAACACAGCGACGTATCGGCTGGGAGAGACACTTTCATGGCGAGCTGCCGTTTTTGTGGCCACAGAGAAATGACAAACAGACGAGACGAATGAAGGGGACGGACTGGAGTCGCGGCGGGGACACGGACGGGGATGACGACACGGATTTACACCAGACTCATCCTGACGATGAGAGCAGAGCCGTGATTGGACGACAGGACTACTGGTCTTTTATGCAATTGCAGTAACATTCATGTGTCGAGTACAAACTAACCCGCCAAGATGGATGCCATATTCAAAATGGCCGACTTCCTGTTGAGTTGAGGCCATGGTCCTAAGAGACTCTTTTGTTCGTCCCGGGCTGTGACACGTTTCCAACAAGCTTCGTGAAATTTGGTGCAACTTAGTTTTGGCTTTGTCCTACCACGTTTCGCCTTGGGGGGCAGTACTGAGACATTTTCTATCACTTGTAGGTATTTTCCATTATTTTATAAAAACTTTCAGCAGTTCTTATTTGGGTGCCAATTGACATCCATTTTCACCGACGTGCAGTGCGTCAAAAATGCGATCCTTTTGGAAGAAATGTTTAAATAATAATAATTCCTTGAAAGGTCCGTGTCTTACAGTGTGAGGGCTCAGGCCCTAATTACATTTCTTTGTCATAAAGATCTGATAAAAATATGTCAGGAATCACTGCCAAGATATTTTTTTTCCCCACATACATATTAGCTGACATATCGGAATCTAACATTTTCTACTCCGCTAATATTTTTATTGGCATCGGCCCAGAAAATCCTTATTGTTTGGACTCTGGAGCATAAAGTTCTAAAACGTGGAGCTGAGAGAGGACGTCAGTGAGACGCTGAACTCTTCCAGGAACACACAGGATGGAGAATGGCA
>JAFBJR010000634.1:115643-180525 GCA_016785285.1 Brachirus orientalis
GGAGCTGCTGGTCTACTGCTGCCTCGTGTGGTCACTTTGTGTCACTGAGGTCAATCTAAATGAAATATTTCAAATGCCGAATTCACAAAATAAGACATTTGAACTTAGTGATGGAGGCAGCAGTGGATCAACAACTCCTGTGTGCTGTGATGTAAAATTACTGATTTTCTCTATGGACTTTGGTGTGGGAGAGTGAGTTGTTTACAAACTTCTGTTTCCTGTTGGAAAAGTCTGTCTAACAGTGACATATGTGAGACGTGAGATATTGTAGGCTTAAGCTGATTTTATTGCACCAAACCCAATAGAGAAAATCAATGATTTTACATCACAGCACACAGGAGTTGTTGATCCACTGCTGCCTCCATCAATAAGTTCAAATGTCTTATTTTGTGAATTCGGCATTTGAAATATTTCATTTAGATTGACCTCAGTGACACAAAGTGACCACACGAGGCAGCAGTAGACCAGCAGCTCCTGTGTCCCTGTGAGCTAAAATCACTAATTTTCTCTATGGACTTTGGTGTGGGAGAGTGAGTGGTTTACAAACTTCACTTTCCTGTTGGAAAAGTCTGTCTGACAGTGAGATAAAGACGTGAACATGTTCTGAAGATACCGTCGACTTAAAGTGACATAGATTTTTATCCTAGTGAGTCTCTTTCTGTCAAGTGTTTATTTTTACTCTTCAGTGTAAAGTCAATGAGTGTCCTCATTAAGATAGGACATTTCTGTGCGTTTCCTCTGACTTTTTTAAGCGGCCGTGATTCCAGTAAGTGCAGTGTGTGAATTGGCTTAGTGGACCAGTTACCTTCCTACACACACACACACACACACACACACACACAGAGTAAGACGAGACGACACCACCCCACATATTTGAATAATACCTCGATATCTTTGACCACTTCACTTATTTTTAGAACGGATCACGTCCAAGAGACATTTTTCTTTTGTTTTAAGTGTCTTGTTTCCTCCCCCCCCCCCCTCGATATCTTTGACCACTTCACTTATTTTTAGAACGGATCACGTCCAAGAGACATTTTTCTTTTGTTTTAAGTGTCTTGTTTCCTCCCCCCCCTCCACCCCCTCCACCTCCCCCACCACCACACACACACAGATTAGCCATGCTGTCCAAAAAGAGGAAGATGATGATGAGGGGAGAAATTTATTCTCCTGCTGCTGCCAAATATTTGAAGTCATGCAAACACACATGGTCCTCACACACACACACACACACACACACACACACACACACACACTCTTTCCTGTGGTCAGGATCCTCAAATTAGCTGGTCAGCACTCGCTCGTATCCGGGGGGGGTTGTCGGTTGGATTCCCGTAACTGAAGCACTTTAGTCCTATTTTCCTTCCCTGTTTTTCTTTTTTCTATTATAATGGTATCTACATTCTTCAAATAACCATGACTCCTGACATTCTCTCTCTCTCTCTCTGTTCAGATTCTGTTTTTCCACACGCAATCGTATTTTTAACCCAGCGAACCCACAGGGGGATAATTCAGACTCGTATTATCTAAGTATCTGTAATGTCTTTACTCTTTATTTACAATTACCTCGCCCGCAGATTGACGTTTGGGTCGTTCCGAGTGTTTCTCGATCTGGAGGGAGAAGTGAATTTAAACCCCTGAAACTGAAGTCTGGAGCTGCATGTGAGGACGCAAGTGTCTCCAAAAGTCAGTCCGGACGTTCTCCGTCAAGTGTCCTCTTCCTTTGTAGCTGCTTTACTCTGCTTCATAAACAGACACAGTGTAGTTTACGCCGTTTCATTTCACCTGCCACGACGATTTCAAGTTACTCTCTTCACGTTCAAGAGGCAAAATCTAGTAAAGGTTGATATGGCGTTAATCAGAATCAGACCTTAGGAAAGGAAAGGAAAGGAAAGGAAAGAAAAGGAAAGGAAAGGAGACAGGACAGGAAAGTGTGTGAAAGTACTAATTTGGTATCTTTTATCAGTATTTTACTCTCTTTAAAGATATGGTTGTGAAAAAGAAATCAAAACGTCAAAACATCATCCATTTTCTCTAATGTCACATGACGCTCGTGGCTGTTAAAAAGCTCTTTCCAGTACCTGAATTTGGCACCATTTGATAGTAAAAATGACACAATTTGGTCAGTTGCATTGAAAGTACTGAGCTTGTAATCAGTGGCAGCTTTTTTGTACTTTACTTTCTTTGTAACAGCGAAAAAATGTAGTTTCAGCTATAAAACACACTATTCAATTGACTTAGATGTGAAAATAGTGCGTTTGTTACCTATTTTCAGGTTGTAATATATCTGGATGTGAAAAAGAAACCAAAACTGTGAAATAGCACAGATTTTCTCTCATTTTAAGTTACACTCTTTGCTAAAAGCTCGTTCCAGAACCTGAATTTGACACAGATTGAATTAACATGAATTTATATAGTCAGTAGAAATAGAATAATTGGGTAGTTCCAGAGTTTCGTATTCAATGGTACCTTTATTATTTACTTATACATTTTACCTCATGTCTTCACATACTAACATTGAGCATTGACTGTTTTATCGTAAATCAGTCACTGTGTTGCCCACACAATCTGGTCAGTATCATTAAAAGCACAGGAGTCACAGTATGTGTTACACTGAAGAATAATCCTGTGTTTTAAGTCTTAATTTGGGGCAAGTGTTTTTTTTAAATCAGATTCTACTTAAAGTGAGTTTTAATGTCCCACCTGCTATTAAATGTATATGCGGCTTGTCTCTATTCATTTAAATGGTTAAAAATTAGCTGCCTGAAGGGGCATATTTTCTCAGGCATATTTTCTGAAAAGCTTGTTCAAACTTTTAAAACAGCGAGAATAAAAGAGATACAGTAGAGAGTGTAATCACCACTGAAACTTCTCTTTAAAGGTTTTCACATACATACATACAGTCCTGTGCATAAGTCTTAGTCCACCACCACCATCTTTGTTGTTTTTATGTCACTTTTGTGATCGTTGGCGTTCAGATTGAAAAGATGTGACTAAAAGTCAGTCTTCTACTATATGATCAACCTGTCAGTGAGTTGAACTTGTGCAACATGTGTATGTAATGCTCCAACATGTCTGGAGTAAACCAGGTATAATAGACCTTTTTCACAGCAGCTATTTGTTGCCATGAAATAGTAGGAGAAACACAGGTTTGACCAATAACATTAGGGTTCCATTCCAGGTTTTAAAGAGCCATGGTTGTGTTATTGTTCAAGTGGAAATGTAGCTCACACTGAATATTTGATATTATATTTTTGTTCAAGTGGAAATGTAGCTCACACTCAATATTTGATATTATACAAGCATTTTTGTTGTTTTTCAAACTGCATATGTGTTTCTCCATATTTTCAGGATGTGTTCCAATAAAGTGATGGAGAAATAATTGTACACTATGGTCATTATAGCATTGCTAAAACAACAAATCTCATGGTGGCCTAAGACTTATGCACAGTACTGTGTATATTAGAAGATTGGTCTTTTTTTTTTTTACATCTGAACTTCTTTAAAATCTTTCTTTTCTCCTTCATTTCATCTCTGACTTTCAGAGGTTTTGGTTCAAACTAAGCAGTTTTCCAGAGGTTGTATCTGTGTGTGTGTGTGTGTGCGTGTGTGTGTGCATGTGTGTGTGTGTGCGTGTGCGTGTGTGTGTGCATGTGTGCGTGCGCATGTGTGTCTTCACGGTCCAAAGCTTTTCACAAAGTGATGACAAGAACCTCAAAACTCGGAGCTTTGACTTTCAGGCCAGAGTTTCTCTTTCGTTCTTTTTCTTTCTTTTTTTTATTACTTTTATTACTTCTTTTTTCTTTTTTCAGTCTGATCCAATTAAACTTTCAATTTGACTAAAAAAAAAACTTTATTATCATGTTAAAAACATCAACGATCCTGACCCTGCTCTTTACGTTACACATTAGAAAACTGTAAAAACGTGGTCTCATCACAAAGTCCAGTCCCCAGAGTTTGTTTTAACAACGCAGACGCTGGAAAACTTGGGAATAGCATTAAAATTCCTGTATTCGTTTATGAAAAGTCAATAAGTTAATGTGACCGTTACAATATATAAAAAAGATACAAAAGAATAATGCTTTTATTAAAATAATAGTCTTTTTGCTCCACTAATCAGTGGTGCATTTATTACCCAGTTATCCGAGTTGGGTTTACAATATTTCGATTATTGATTAATCTGTTGATTATTTTCTGGATTATTTGGTTATTTGTTTGTTCACCAAATGTCAGAAAATGGTGGAAAACTGAAAAATCTCAAAATGGCGACACCATCATCCAAAAAAATAGAAAAAACAAATCTAAGAGACTGTTCAAAGAAAAGAAAGAAACGATTGAACAAATACAAGCTACAGTGATTTATATTATTAGGTTATTTGTATCATTGTTTGTGTTTGCCAGTATGAAAACTAATGACTTTAAATTGATCAATAAATGAATCACTTGAGTTGGTTTCATATAACGAAAACAAGTTTTTAGTTAGTTTACATAGTTTTCAGCGTCTTGAATGTTATTTATGATTATTTTCCCTTTATTTTCTTTTAAACTGAATCATTTTTGGTTTGTGGACAAAACAAGACATTTGAGATCATCATCAATTCCAGGTTCGATCATCATTTTTCAACATTTTCTGGCATTTTATGGACCAAACAATAGTAATCTATCATGTAAATGAAGGTATGCTGCAGCCCTGAAACTTTTAGTGTAGAAAATAATCAATGCAGAATGTTGTTTTCATTGTTAAGTATTATGTCATCATTATTCAGAATTAATATAATAATTCCTGTTAATAATATAATAATTTTCTGTTCATGTTATTTTGACTTCTATAACGTTTGGTTTGGTATTTGCGTTTTCATGTTTTTCCATAATAAAGTTAAAGGTTAAATGTTAACATACAAAACTTTATTACATGGTCTGATAATAAATTACAGTAAAATTCATTTAAATATGGCCTGATTGATTGATTGATTGATTGATATAGTGATCATACAGACAAACAAGCATGCCTCCTAATATTGGAATTCAGCCCAAAAATCCATATGGGTCAGGCTTTAGGTTCAATTCACTTTAGGTTTTCATTATACTACACACACACGCACGCACACACACACACACACACCTTCTCATCAGTGCGTGACTTGTTGGAGACATAAAGAGATAATGAGCCATCAAATTCCGCGTATGATCCACTTTTCCAGAAACTTTGGTCTGACCACAGAAAACAGAGCGAAGACACACACACACACACACACACACACACACACACACACACACACACACACACACACACACACACACACCACTGTAACCCCATGTTGTGCCATCTCATCTTACTTCATGTTTCGGAAAATCCATACAGATGTGAAGTGAGGCAGAAAGAGGGAAGGATGTGAGGAGAAATGGTAGAAGCTGAAATTAAAAAGGTTGAAATATTTATTTATGTCGCTTTACAATGTTATCACCTTAAGTCAAAGATGTGTTAAAAAAATATGTCCACGTCTTTATTTCACCTTTATCTCACTGTTAGACAGACTTTTCCAACAGGAAAGTGAAGTTTGTAAACCACTCACTCTCCCACACCAAAGTCCATAGAGAAAATCAGTGATTTTACATCACAGGGACACAGGAGTTGTTGATCCACTGCTGCCTCCATCACTAAGTTCAAATGTCTTATTTTGTCACTTCGGCATTTAAAATCCTTTGTTCAGATTGACCTCAGTGACACAAAGTGACCACACGAGGCAGCAGTAGACCAGCAGCTCCTGTGTCCCTGTGAGCTAAAATCACTGATTTTCTCTATGGACTTTGGTGTGGGAGAGTGAGTGGTTTACAAACTTCACTTTCCTGGTGGAAAAGTCTTGGACACCACATGTGAATGTGGGCGGAGTCTTTTTCCTCAGTGTCATGTGTAACTTGTTTATATGTTCAGTCATGTGTTGAAGGCTGCAGAGGAAACATCCCTGATTAAAGTTGTAAAATAAAACATTTGAATGTGATTATGAATCAGTGGTGTGTTTTTCTTCTTCTTATTGGCTTCACTTCCTCGTGTGTTCGTCTTGTGTTTTTTATTTTTTATTGATCTTTTCTCTTCCGTTGTCTGTGTGTCTGATAATCCACAACAAACACAAATAATCCTCATCTGGAAACAGTGAAAACACACACACGCGGATGTACACACTGTTGTGTGTGGTTGTTTGTGTTTACATGCTGTGTGACCCTCTCATCATTAAAATCTCATGAAAACCTCAATACTAAATGACTAATTTAGTTTGAAAACAATTTTGCACGTGAGATTTTGTGTCTTTGACTTTGTGTGTGTGTGTGTGTGCACGTGTGTGTGTGCGCGCGTGCACGTGTGTGTTTACAGTGGAAGGTTTTTGAGAGAAATAAGATTTTTACTGGTCTTTAAAGAGTTAATGAAGAGAGGAGTCAAACAGAGGAGACAAGGACACAGAGGAGGAGAGGAGACAAGGGCACGGAGGAGGAGAGGCGATAAGGGAACAGAGGAGGAGAGGAGAGAAGGGCATGGAGGAGGAGAGGAGACAAGGGCACAGAGAAAGAGAGGAGACAAGGACACAGAGAAGGAGAGGAAACAAGGACACAAGAGGAGGAGAGGAAACAAGGACACGAGGAGAGGAGGAGAGGAAACAAGGACACGAGGAGAGGAGGAGAGGAAACAAGGACACGAGGAGAGGAGAGGAGAGGAGAGAAGGACACAGAGAAGAAGAGGAGACAAGGACACAGAGAAGGAGAGGAGACAAGGACACAGAGAAGGAGAGGAGACAAGGACACAAGAGGAGGAGAGGGGGCAAGGACACAAGAGGAGGAGAGGGGGCAAGGACACAGGAGGAGAGAAAGGAGACAAGGACACAGAGGAGAAGAGGAGACAAGGGCACGGAGGAGGAGAGGCGATAAGGGAACAGAGGAGGAGAGAAAGGAGACAAGGACAAAGAGGACAAGAGGAGATAAGGGCACAGAGGAGGAGAGGAGAGAAGGGCATGGAGGAGGAGAGGAGACAAGGGCACAAGAGGAGGAGAGGAGAGAAGGACACAGAGAAGGAGAGGAGACAAGGACACAGAGAAGGAGAGGAAACAAGGACACAAGAGGAGGAGAGGAAACAAGGACACGAGGAGAGGAGGAGAGGAAACAAGGACACGAGGAGAGGAGAGGAGAGGAGACAAGGACACAGAGAAGAAGAGGAGACAAGGACACAGAAGAAGAGGAGACAAGGACACAGAGAAGGAGAGGAGACAAGGACACAAGAGGAGGAGAGGAAACAAGGACACGAGGAGAGGAGAGGAGACAAGGACACAGAGAAGGAGAGGAGAGAAGGACATGAGACAAGGACACAGAAGGAGAGGAGACAAGGAAACAGGAGGGAGAAAGAGTAGAAACAGGTGGAGAAGAAAGTGAACAAGGTCGTCTTATTCAGACACAGATCAACACAAAGGTGTTTGACCTTTGACCTCTTCAAACCCTGTAACCTCTCTCGTTGTGCGAGTCGTTTCTCACGCTCTTTCTGCTGCCGCTTGTCATGTGGAGCGAGAACATGTGAAGAAGTTCTGGAAGAAACCAGAACGAAAGGCCACGCCCCTCAGACACGCGTGTGCATGTGCGTGTTCTGAGGCTGATCGGTTTAAGCCAGAGGGTTAACAGAGACTAGGAGGGCGGGGATTATTATGGGAAATGAGACAATGAGACAAGTCCAACATGAAAAACTTAAAGACGCACAAATGAAAAGCAGACAGGCAGACAGACAGGCAGGCAGACAGGCAGGCAGGCAGACAGGCAGGCAGACAGGCAGGCAGACAGGCAGGCAGGCAGGCAGGCAGGCAGGCAGACAGACAGACAGGCAGACAGACAGACAGAAAATACAAAACAACGCGAGAGCTTTCATTACTTCTTCTCTTTCACGTGTAATTATTCTCTCTCTCTGTGTGTGTGAACCTCAGTGTTCATCGATGTCTCTCTACGTACAGACGTACAGAAGACGGAGACGTACAGGAAGACGGAGAAGTACAGGAAGACGGAGACGTACAGAAGACGAGACGTACAGGAAGACGGAGACGTACAGGAAGACGGAGAAGTACAGGAAGACGGAGACGTACAGGAAGACGGAGACGTACAGGAAGACGGAGACGTACAGAAGACGGAGACGTACAGGAAGACGGAGACGTACAGGAAGACGGAGACGTACAGAAGACGAGACGTACAGGAAGACGGAGAAGTACAGGAAGACGGAGACGTACAGAAGACGGAGACGTACAGAAGACGGAGACGTACAGAAGACAGAGAAGTACAGGAAGACGGAGACGTACAGAAGACGGAGACGTACAGGAAGACGGAGAAGTACAGGAAGATGGAGACGTACAGGAAGACGGAGACGTACAGGAAGACGGAGAAGTACAGGAAGACGGAGACGTACAGGAAGACGGAGACGTACAGAAGACGGAGACGTACAGGAAGACGGAGACGTATATATATATATATATACACGCACGTATGTGTATGTGTATATATACACATACGTGCGTGTGTGTGTGTGTGTGTATGTATGTATGTATATATACACGTACAGACTAGAGAGATACTAAGATCTATAGAGACAGACATATAGAAAGACACGACACGTATATAAACACAATATATATATAGAGAGAGATACAGAAACACATCATATATAAAAAACACCAAAAGAGACATAACGAGACGAGGCACAGATGTCTTCTGACACAGATATAAGTATATATATATATATATATATATATATATACATACACGTGTGTATATATATAGAAAGAGACATAAGAAAAGAGACATACAGTATGTATACAAAGAGGAGAGAAATGGTACAGAGGTACAAAGGTACAGAAATATGACATGTAAACAGAAATATAAATACAGACGTGGGGATATAGAAAGACATAAATCAGGCACAGGTGTATAGAAATGTATAATATATATATATATATAAAGAGAGATACACAGACTTGAGATAGAGGTATATAGAGATACATAGAGTCCATTAAGAGACAGAGATAAGATATAATTGTGTATATATTATCATTAAGTTTTTAGTCGTGAACTCAGGCCGACCTCATCGTCACAGCAGTTTCTATCTTCACTGATTTTTTTTTTTTTTCCCCGCACGGACGGACTCAGAGTCAAATTTACGAGCGTGTAGGAGATTTTAAAGTCGTAGGTTCAGTATGTACAGACATGAGGAGCCGTGGCCGCAGCTTCCACACGGCATCTGTTTTCAAGTGACAGCAACAAAAGGAAGGAGCAGCAGATAAAAGTGGGAAACACAAGATGTGGTTTTTCGGCTGAACTTTTGCCTGGAGCGGCCGCCAGGATCTGCAGCGCTGTTTTCTCACATCACTGCCGAGCGTCAGTGTTCATTTGTGTCGCGGCAGCAGCGTTTCAGAGGGGAAAGTTAATCATTATTGTTTTGTTTTTGTTCTTGTGCAGCATTCTTTCCAGATTCTCCTCAGTCCAAACAAAGACAATGTGGCTCTCATCTCACGGCTGTTTTACACACATGAGCGCGGCAAATATGTGCATCATCAGCATTTCAGGTTTGTTATGTGCAGAAAATGTCATCATCCGTTAAAGAGCTGCTTTAATTGGAGACTGAAATATGGTTTCAGAGACAAATAATACACAGCAGGTCATGATCTCCAGATGATGAATCCCTCTCACTCACGCTGTTCAGTTTTTCATGCTAAAAGTGTGGTGGACATTCACGGGGAATTGAGTGGGAATTTACAGGGAATGACTACTTGTTTATTTGTTTGTGCATAAATTCACAGTCTCCAGAAAAGTCTCCCTGTTGTGGGATTTTAGTGGGTTCCCATACTATGAATACTACAGAGTTTGGTGATCACCTTAAAAGGATCATCAACTTTACATTAACATCTAAAGCTGCAATGTAATTGCTGTTTTGGTGGGAGTTTGGCTGGATTTTATTGGCAGGTTAGTGAGATTTTAGTAAAATTATGGAGGGATTTTCACTGGAGATTTTTTGGTGGGATTTTGAATGATTTGGAGAGATTTTCATGGAAGCTTTAAATGTGGTTTAGTTAGAGTTTGGTTGTGGGAGTTGAGTGGAATTTTTGGTGGGATATTAGTAGATTGTTAGTTGCCCTTTAGTGGAATTTTGGATGGAATTTTGGATTTTTCTAGTTTAGCTGTTTACTGTGTTTAGCTGTACGTGTTTAATAGACTTTTCCTGGGAGATTTTAGTGGGTTCCCATAGTATGAATCCCACATTTGATTTCCCAAAATTATTAACTTTACCTCAACATCTAAAGCTGCAATGTGAGTGTTGTTTGGTGGGAGTTTGGCTGGATGTAACTGGCAAGTTGGTGGGAGATAGAGATAGTGGGATTTTAGCAGAATATTTGTGGCACTTTGGGTGGATTTTAAAAGCAGTTTGATAGAATATTCATGGGAATTTATCTGTAGTTCTTTAGTGAGAGTTTGGATATATTAAAGTGGAAGTTGATTGGTATTTCACTGGGAGTTTGGTGGTATTTTACTGGGAGGTTGGTGGTATTTTAGGAGTTGTGAGATATTTCGGTGGGAGTTTAGTTTGGTGGGATTTAGCTGGAGTTTCGTCATTGTTTAGTGGGTTTTTGAATAGATTATAGAGTGCGTTTGGTGGGATTTCAGTGGGTTCCCGCAGTATGAACAGACTTTGTTCGTCTCCTGTAAAGTGATGGCCGGACATTTGTGGAATAGTTACAGAAGTTTCCAGTTTGTTTTCTTTTGTTTTTGCTAATGTTTGAGTTATTGGCTTGGTTTCAGACTTCCATTTTAATTGTGCATAACTCTGCTTTAGAACAAAGTCACTCTGTTAAGTCTCTGTAGCCAGAAACAGCAGGGAACAAGGCCTTGATGTGTGGATCAGCCTTGAAAAGCAGATCAAAAGTCATCAGTGAAGATGCTCCCTCCAAAAACCATTTAAAGTAATAATCATATTAATCTTTTCTTTTTTTTGGCTTGATTAGTGCATGACCCAACGACTGAACGTGTATCCAAACAAAAAGTACGTGACACAGATGAGAAAAAGTACATTAGCGTCATCTGCAGAAAAGATCCCACGGTGTTTGATTGACATTGTGATTGTTGTTGGGAAAAACAAAGAGCTGACACCACAGCAAAGAGCCGTCAGTGACAAAGACACATAAATTAAACAAAGATCTAAAATTACAGTAATTATACAAAGCATTAAAATCATTACAGTCTGTCTCGCTTTGGTATTTGCGCCGCCGCCACAGCTCGATTTTATGTAACGACAAAGCAAACGAGTCACATGATAATCCCAAACACATGTGTTTTTTAAGATTCTGGCAATAAATAAATAAAAGGCGAGGATGGCTCGCGGAGACGCCGTTTCTCTGGTTCTCCAGTCGATAAGTGAAGAGAGAAAGCAGAGCGAGGGCTTTTTTAGCCAACATGACTGATTACATAATGATGGCTGCCAGAGCCAACAAGCTTTTTACAGGTTTGTTGATTTCATTCATCATCGCGCCGTTTAAAAAAGAGACGAAATGTTAGCGTGGACAAAGGGTCCACAGAAAGAGACCTGATTCCCCCTCTCTCTCTCTTTCTACTCATCTTTCTGCCTCATTCATTTTCCCTTTGTCTCCTTTTATTTTGTTTTATATTCCCAAACACACTCCGTGTGCTGGTGCGCAGAGTCTCCCGTCCATGCCAGGCTCCGAGCTACTGTTGCCAACCATAATAATATTGTAGGACAGGACAGACACATACACACAGACTGGGAGAGAGAGAAGAGCATATAAATACTTCCACATTACTGGAATAGTTAAGGAGAGAGAAATGCATGGCTGGAGATGGAGGACAGACGCGCCGAGGTGTTCCAGAGGGCAAAGAGTGGATGGATGAAAGGAAAATAAAGGAGAAAAATAGACCCGAGGCCATGTAACCGTGGAGAATGAGGACTTGTTCTTCCCCTGCTTTCATAATGAAACTTTATACATGATTAAAAACGATCGCGTATTCAATAACGCCGTGTGTTATGGCCCCTTACAAATGCCCGCACATGATCGAACCAGCATATGTTGCCTTAATAAAAAACAATACAGTTGTTTTGAATTTGTGTTTGGAAGCAGTGAGGCATGTTGAGTGAGACACTGTATGACAGCTGCTCCTGATGATTCTTTGAAGTGCTTCATAAAACTATGGAGGTTATATTTTCTTAAATCTTTTTTTATATAAAAAAAAATAATAATAAAAAAATAAATGCAATTTTACTGGTGGCAACTCGCCTGAGAAATGAAAAGAGCCAGACAGAAACCAAAATGAAAAAGAGGGAACAGAGAAGCTCCACAGTAAGTGAACAATGATGACAAAGGTCCACCACGTCTGTCCAACCTTAAAGTTCTAGTTCAGGTTAGGACAAGCGGATTCTAACAAGAGACTCACTGAATATAATCAGATCAAGTCTTGTATGTTTCACAGCTTTATCTCACTGGTAGACAGACTTTTCCAACAGGGAAGTGAAGTCTGTAAACCACTCACTCTCCCACACCAAAGTCCATAGAGAAAATCAGTGATTTTAGCTCACAGGGACACAGGAGCTGCTGGTCTACTGCTGCCTCGTGTGGTCACTTTGTGTCACTAAGTTAAGTCTTAATGGAATATTTGAAATGCCGAATTCATAAAATCAGACATTTGAACTTAGTGATGGAGGCAGCAGTGGATCAACAACTCCTGTGTGCTGTGATGTAAAATTGCTGATTTTCTCTATAGACTTTGGTGTGGGAGAGTGAGTGGTTTACAAACTTTCCTGTTGGAAAAGTCTGTCCAACAGTGAGATAAAGACGTGAATATGTTCTTAAGATATTGTAGACTTAAATTGACGTAGATTTTATTAAGTGAATCTTTTCTTAAGTGACCTAAATCTGGTGTTCAAAACAAGTAAGTTCAAATGTCTGATTTTCAAATATTTCATTAAGACTTAACTTAGTGACACAAAGTGACCACACGAGGCAGCAGTAGACCAGCAGCTCCTGTGTCCCTGTGAGCTAAAATCACTGATTTTCTCTATGGACTTTGGTGTGACATTTGAGAGCGCCATCATTTCCAGGTTTGACAAACACAGATTAACATTTTTCAACATTTTCTGACATTTTATGGCCCAAACAACTGTGAATAACAACTGAAAATAATCAACAGGTTAATCGATTATAAAAAAAATAGTTAGTTGGAGCCCTAATATAGAATAAGCAGTATTCAGTTGGATAAAGATATAAAAAATACAGTTTAAACATAAAAATAGAACAAGGAATATTATATATTATATAATATCCCGGACAAGCCCTGCAATAACTTCCGTAATTTCCCAAAGGGAACTCCCAAGGGATTAATAAAGTTCTATCTATCTAAGAAATTTGGACATTTAAAAACAGAATAAAGTGAAAACAACTAAACAGTACTCTTAATAGTTGTAGTTCCATATTATACCTTTAAATTATAGTTTAAATAGTCATGCACTGTGATTTTTAACTCACAAAATACAGTTTTAAACTGCAGGAAAGCAAAAAAAAAAACAAAAAACAGTTTGACTTCACATTCTCAGACATATTTTCAAAAACTCTTGCTGGGGTATTTTTCGTGCCAACTTGTTGTCAGTTTCTTTCTCGCTGTTTGTACGTGGACGCATTTGCTCGCAGAGGAGGTCAAACAGTAGGGGAGCCTTTTATACCAAAGTGTTTGAGTCCCGACTGAGCTCCGCGAGGCACAATCACTCCTGCGTGACCCCGGTGTGTGTGTGTGTGTGTTTAAATTGTTCCAGCATGATCATAACAATGTCATCAGGAACTCGGGAGAATCTGGAGCACAGGCGAACACAACAACTGTGTCCGTCCAAGTGTCTGTCCGTCTGCAGGCGTACGTGCCTCCGCCGCTGTGTTTGCAGTGGTAGTACACTCACAACTGCATGAGTGTGAGTGTGTGTGTGTGCGCACACAGTACGAGTGTGTGTGTGTGTGCGCTGAAAGTGTGTCCAAAATGAACAACCCCAGCGTTTCCGAGGGCGACACAAGAGACAAGAAAAAGGCCTAAAGTCAGAATTATGGAAATTTCAGAAGCCGGAATTCCTCGGTTTGCTTCCAAACATTATTCACTCTGTGCGAGGACAAGTCCAGAAAACACACACACACACACACACACACACACGCGCGCACGCAGACAAAAGAGTAGTCAGTGTAACGTCGGCGAACCGTGTCAGTATAAATCTGATAGTCCCAACATTATACGACGACGGCCACAAAAATGTCAACAGTCTACTTAACCCCCTGGAACAGATGTGAGGGAGAGCCACGATAGAGAGACACAGAGAGAGAGAGAGAGAGAAGGACGAAAGGAAGACGGACGGAGTGATGGGTGAACACGGGAAGCAAGAAAGAGACGACTGCAAGGCGTCCAGAGCTGCCAGACCAGAAAGGTCCACCAGTGTTGGGTGATGTTGGATCTGAAATGATGAGCACGCGACACTCGTACTCCACGGACAAAATAAAATTGTCGAGTTTAGTTTTGCCGAAAAAAGTTCAAGAATCTTTGTGTTAAGATGATTCAATGGGTGGATTATTTTGGGATTTCCCACAAATCGGCTTTCATAACGGACGCCAATGAGATCGGTTGTGTTTGGAATTTATCAATACTGAACTACCTAACAAAACCAAAAAAAAAAATTTACTACTTGTCTTTAATTTGGTGCTGAAGATATTCAGAAGACGAAAACCACGTTCTGGCATGGGATCAGATCTGGTTTTCACCGGTATCGTTATTACTGCAAACACACCAAGATCCCCTGACCTGACTCATGACTAAACCAGAAGCTGAATGTATCTAAATCAGGAATTTTAAACGCTAACGTTACCTTGAAAAGATCCAAGTTTACCTTGAGTAAAATGAGCTGATTTATATTTTAGCACAAGTTGTAAGTGAAAGAAGCTGGTCAAAGGAATCAGAAATGCTAATGTAGTTAGTTTATTATTAGTCATTTAGTAACGCTGTGTCACATCAATCCTTAATCAGCTAGCATTTCTGGGTATCTGGTGGACCACTGTTCACATGTAGGTGGCGCTAACCTTCAGAAAGTCAGTATGGTGCTAAGTATTGCTGTTCCTGCTTGACCCACTGGTCAAATGGTAAATATACCACATGGGCCCAAACTCGTCGAGCAGCAGATCCTTAATCCGACTCCCAGCTGGCCAAACCATTCCCGTTTAATTCCTCCGCTCGCTCACCTCAATTCCCATTCCTCCCTCCACTATGCTTTCAAAATAAAAGGCACAGAAATGAAGAACTGATGCTCCATTGTGCTGAAGTAACCCAGATGAGTCGCTCCGGGCGCTATGATGCTTCCTGGACTCGTCCCTGTGGAGGTTTTGCCGGTGTGTCCAACAGTGAGGAGACTCCGGAGTCGGTCCAGAACACGCTGGAGGGATTATTCATCCCATCTGGCCTGGGAACATTCCGGGATCCCCTTGCAGGAGCTCGAGGAATTGGATTAGGGGGGAAAGAGGGCAAGTGGGCTGCCTGAGTTATCCTGCCAACAGCCTGTGACCCAGACCCATGTAGGCCACAGGAAAGGGCGTGGCTCTATTACTGAGAGCCTTTTTACTCGATGTGTAGGCCTCTGGTTGATGTTAATTTTCTTTTTGTTTGCAGTTTCAAGGATGCACATGTGTTTGGCCTTGACAGTGTCTTCAGACAAAAGCTGCTCTGATTCCTGCAAAGTCCTGCGATCAAACAAAACCCCTCGGCTTCAGCGCTGCTGCTGCCGCCGCCGCTGCTGCTGCTGCTGCTGCTGCTGCTGCGCCTGAGACACACGAGCGTGAATTTGTTCGCTGTGATCGAAGAGCTCCTGTTCCTCTGAGGCTGTAAATTCCTGCCTTGTAGTCAAACAAATTGGCGTGCGGTGTTTTGACGTGTGATAAGTCTTTAAATCCTCGGATCAGTTACACAAACCAGATCTGCTGCAGATAAGAAACGTGTTCCGTCCTAACACAACAACCCGGGGAGGTTCTTTTTTTCCCCCTACACTGGACAAAAAAAACACTTTAACTTCACAATATTGAAAATATGAGCAGAACGAGTCAATTATTTTTTAATTTTATTACGCATAAGATGATATAAAAACTTCCTGTTATGATTATCCTGACCAAAATAATTCCCATTCACTATATAATTGTGGTGACTGTAAAAACACAGCAGTTTATTTTGGATTCTTTAACAGAAGCAGGTGCAGAATCTACCGTCGTCACAAATACGGACAAACTGTTACCATCGATACAGATTCTGTCTCTCAGGTGACCTTAACGACCCTCGTTCACACTTAGTCTCACACAACCTAAAACTGGGACGGGTTAAAGATCCGCAGGTACCAGCGTCAGAGGTTAAATACCCGGTTTCTCCTACCAGTTAGTCAGAACTGAAGAAGGTGAACCTAAAGCAACTACAGCCACTACAGAAGAAGACTATGACCTGGAGGATCTTCACAGACAATCGGTCAACTATCTTCTCCATTAACTAATTAGTTGTTTGGTCCATAAAATGCCACGAAATAGAAAATGTGTTTGTCAAACTTGAAAATGATGATGTTCTCAAGTGTCTTGTTTTTGTCCAAAAACCAAAATGACTCCGTTTTAATGATTTCTTTCTTATTTGGAGCAAAGAAATCTGAAAATATTCACATTTAAGAAGCTGGAAAAAACTGAATTATTCAATAATACACTCCAACCCTACCCTAACCCGGTGGATCGTTTGATTGTGTTTGTTTCTCAAAACCTGCTTCATGTTAAACAAAGAGGAATAAAGAATGAAAGAGTGACAGACGTGTGGACGGGCTTGTAGAGGAGCTGCAGTGAGATGGTGGGAGTGAAAACCAAGCTTCAAAATAGTTTTTACTGACATCACTGTGAGCTCCTCCTCTCTTCTGAGTTAATTTATTAGTTTCTTCTCATCGGCTTCATAATTCGCATCAGAGTCATTCTCTCGTTGGTTCCGTCCGGTGTGTAAAGACCTTTAGAACGATACGTGCTTTCACGTCGGTGTCTCCAAAAGTCTCAAATAACACAAGAAAAAAGACGCTATGTTTGTCACTTTTTTGAAAAAGAGTCTCTAGAGAGTCTGAATACTCGCTAAATATAGAGACAAAGTCACTAACATTCACAACACGGAAACAGCTGTAAGCCCCGCCCCTCCAAAGTTCCTGCTGATCTGAAAAGTCCTTAGTTGCGAGTAGGTGATAAAAGTGTTTACCACAGTAATATTTTATTTTGGGGGAAACGCGCAGAGGTTTTTTCTCATTAGTAAATGAGAAACGTTTTTATGGTGGAAAATGGCCTATTGTGTTTCATCATGCTTTGTATATCTTTACTGCTGCTGTATTTCTCTTTCTTTTTATTGTAAAGCCATTTAAAATTGTCCGGCCTTGGCTAAAATTGTTCTGATGTCCTTGAACACAACAGCAGTCTTTGGACTTTTGCCCTCTTTGCTTCCACCTTCACCTTTCGACCTGAAACTCAACTCCTTCACTCTCTCCTCCCAATGACTTCTCACCCCCTCTCCCCCAAAACCCTGCGAGTCCTGCCCCGTAAACCAAACTTTACCTCCCTGCCTTCCTAACGTTCACCTCACCCCTTTGCCTCTCCCCGACCCTAAATTTCTCACCAAACCCTCCACCCCCCCCACTGCCAGCTGTAACCCAAGACTTACCTTTAAACAGTGTTAGCCTCACACACACACACACACACACACACACACGGCTCACCCTAAGTTGACCCGGTGACCTGACCTTGCCTCTTCTGCATTTTAACTCTCCCATAACTTCACACTGAGCTGAACCGGTGCCCCGAGCGCCGCCTCACACACATGGATGTGCAAGTGTGTGCACACGGGTGGAGACGCATACAAAAAAAAAAAAAAAAAAAAACACACTTCGCTGTGTAAATCTGTCCTCGTAAAAACGTCGTCGTTACAAACAACAACAACAACGTTGTTGCCTAAGAGTAAAAGACAAAAAGGCTGCGTCTGAAATCAATCATTTCTTCACGTCGTCCAGGACAGTGCGAGCGTGAAGACGCGTGAAGACGCGTGAAGACGCGTGAAGACGACGCGTGAAGACGCCATCAACAGACGAAGAAGAGTTTCAGCAGCAGTGAAACATGTGTGGTTAAAAAAAAAAAAACAAAACAAAAGGAAACATGGAAACATGTTCTTCATGGGAACAAATATAAAAGACATGTTAATTAAGTTTTGACTTTGAAGACACTGTTTCTACAAATCCCTAAAAACTTGACGGATTAAAATATAAATGGCGTTTGACAACTGTTTCATGGGGTCAAAATATCGATGTGGCGATATGTCGTCCTGCCTCATGCAGTAAAATAGTCGACACTGCAGGGCAAATATCAATATTTTAATGAACAACTGCCATCAGGCATCACTACTTCGTGTCCCCTCATGGTGGCGCTGCTCAAATGATTGAGAGAAACTAGGGAGTTTACAGCAGGAGAATGTTGAAGAAAACTACATTAAGAGAAATTCTTTTGTTTTCTTCAGTTAGACAGATATTGTGACGTATCGCTGCAAGTACAATATGTTGACTATCACACAATTGTTGTATCATGATATTATTGGTATCACGGACCATATGTTGCATAAAGTATCGTGAGGAACCCTGTGATTCTCACACTTATGATGGCAGTAATGACTCAACATTCACAGCACACAGACCAAGAACAACAACAACAACAAGAACAAGAAGAAGAACAACAATGACAATTAAAAGAACAATTAGAACAAGAACAACAACAGTTAGAACAAGAACAACAACAAGATGTCTGTCTGAAGATTCCCAGACAGTCGTCTTCTTAGTAACTGTAGCTGTTTTTATCCGTCCAATATCTGATCCTGGGATTTTTGACCACAATGGAGCTGATACTGATTCCCATCCCTGATAACAACATAAAAATTACCATTTCCTCTCACATTGCGAATCATATCGTTATTTCAGTAGAAACTATTTCAATTATTTCTTTAAAACGTTAGTTATAAAATAAAACAAACTTCTTCTTTTCCCTCAATTTTTCCACCATTTTCAGAAACAATGTGTTTCCAGAATAAGAATTAAGCTCATTATTGGGTTTTCAGCTCAATTTCACTGTGACTTTTTTTAACCTCCTCCTTCTTCTGTGGTCAGTGGAAGGTCACGGCACACACACACGTGCACGCACACACGTGCACGCACACACACACATCCCAGTTCACAGAACGATCTCCACTATATTCTCACATTCTCTGCAGTTATCACGTTCTCAGATGTTCATCGAGAGGGTGAGAGGTCTAATGGATTCTGAGAACACACACACACACGTGCGCACACGCACGCACACACGCACGTGCACACACACAGATACACACCCCGCCTCTTAACACAACGCTTACTTTCACAATACACACACACACACACACACACACACACACACAGGTAGAAAAACACAAACTCTCCAAACTAAAACACTAAAATAGACACAAACACACTGGTTTTACATTCTTTGTGAGGACCCTCATAGACATAATACAATCCCTACTAAATCCCTAACCCAAACGTAAACCCGATTTTAACCCTAAAACCAAGTCTTAACCCTGAAACAGTCCTTTAACCTCGTGGGGACCAGACAAAATGTCCCCACAAAGATAGGTTTGTACAGGTTTTGGTCCCCAAGAGGATAGAAAAACATGTAAACACACACACTGATGTCCCAAAACACATTTTACAGAATTTTTCCAACCTTTTTAGTTAAAGATTTGAGTGCATGTGTTTGAAATAAGATGAATGAAATGAAGTTTACTTGAAAAAGATTTGTTCACCCATTCATTCAAAACCATCACACAAACACAGATGAGGCTGTAAATTAATTGTTATTCGCTCTTGTCTCAATCGTTTGCTCATCACTAACCGGTTAATGACTAACCTTAACCTTAACCATAAGCACAATTCAAATCTTGTTTAGGACAGAAAAGGTTCTAAAGAGGTAACAAATTTAAGAACACACACTCTACATCAACGGGAAAAAAAATGAATAAATCACACTACTACCCTGAAAAACCCACTCCACTTCAATGGGAAACCCACTCTGCATCAACTGGAAACCCATTCTACATTAATGGGAAACACATTCTATTTCAATGGGAAACCAGTTCTACATCAATGGGAAAGCCGGTCTACTTCAATGGAAAAAACTCAGTATTTCTGCAACTAGTTCCTCAGAAATGAGGTTCTGCCTCATTAGGACCAGGATTTGGTCTCCATGAGGACTACTGGTCCTGACAAGGTCAATGTTTATGACAGAAAAGGTCCTAAAGAGGAAACCAATACAAGAACACACATAGTTGGTGTGTGTGTAGCTGGTCTTCCTCATGTTGTGGGGACCTAAATGTGTCTCCACACTCACATTATGGGGACTTGTCTTCCTTATGGGGACAAAAATCAAGTCCCCATAACGTAAATGACTCAATTTTAAGGTGAAGACATGTTTTAAAGTTAGGCTGAGGTTAGGGTTAGGTTAAGGTTAGGGTCAGGGTTAGGGTTAGGACACTAGTAATTATGGTTAAAGTTAGAGTAAGTCTGCAGGAAATGAATGGAAGTCAATGTAATGTCCTCTGAAGTCATGGAAACCAGTGTGTGTGTGTGAACCAGGAGTAAATCAGTGAAGTCAGCCAATAAAACACAGAGGAATTGTCGGCATGTAACTTGACATTCTAGTGGTTTGTTTAGATAACCTCTCACTGTGCGGAACCAACACACACACCCACACACACACACACACACACACACACACACACACACTTGTGCTTCTATCATAGTGAGGACCCTCACAGACATAATACATTCTCTAGCCCCTTACCCTAACCCTAAAACCAGGTCTTAACCCTGAAAAAGCCCTTTAAAGAAGTGAGAACCAGACAAAATGTCCTCCCTTTGTCAAAGTGTCCTCACTTTGTCAAAGTGTCCTCCCTTTGTCAAAATGTCCTCACGTTGTCAAAATGTCCTCACGTTGTCAAAATGTCCTCACGTTGTCAAAATGTCCTCACGTTGTCAAAGTGTCCTCCGTTTGTCAAAGTGTCCTCCCTTTGTCAAAGTGTCCTCCCTTTGTCAAAGTGTCCTCCCTTTGTCAAAATGTCCTCACTGTCCTCACTTTGTCAAAATGTCCTCCCTTTGTCAAAGTGTCCTCCCTTTGTCAAAATGTCCTCCCTTTGTCAAGGTGTCCTCCCTTTGTCAAAGTGTCCTCACTTTGTCAAAATGTCCTCCCTTTGTCAAAATGTCCTCCCTTTGTCAAAATGTCCTCCCTTTGTCTAAATGTCCTCCCTTTGTCAAAGTGTCCTCCCTTTGTCAAAGTGTCCTCCCTTTGTCAAAGTGTCCTCCCTTTGTGGTCCTCACTCCTCCCTTTGTCAAAGTGTCCTCCCTTTGTAGGTGTTTATACAACTTTTGGTCCTCACTCTGCAGCAAGTACAACACCACACACACTGTGATTTCCCAGCATTTATCTCCCAACGACACAATTACCCAAACAAAACCACAGCTGTTGTGAAAACTTTTCTTTTTAGACCCGTCAGCGTCAATCATGTTAGGAAATATTCTCCAAATAAACGAGCGGAAGGACTGCAGTAAAACGTCTGTGGTGCTGCAAAATGAGCTCAGTCAAACACACACACACACACACACACAGTTACAAAATGAGCAACGAGACAGGAAACAAAGAGACATGGTCTGTTAAAAATGTGACAACACGAACCTTTAACAGCCACTTCACTACCTTTTTAACTCATTTGCAAGATTGAATAATGTGTAAAAACTTGTCATTTATAATTATTTTTGTAATATATACAGTGATAAATGTTCACAAATGTGTACAAATCACATTTATTTTCTTATTTCAAATGTATTAGCGTTTTATTTCTATTTTTATCTTCTTTAAAAAAATATTGATGTTACAATTTAACTACAAATCAGTCGGTATGAGTCCATTACTGGTCAGAAATCACTGGATTGGACATCGTTAAAAAAAAAGAAACATTTCAAATTACACTGCAAAAACAGCACTACTAGAATTTGTAAAACTAGCTTGTAAATGAGTAAAAATTGGCCAAAATTTAAGAAAGTTGAGCTCAAATTCTGTCATATTTACTTAAAATGAATTGGCCTCGACTCAATTCAATTATTATATATATATTATTATAATCTAAAATTAAGCTGTAATAACTTATGACAGAGTTAGATCGATTTTCTTAAAATATTATTATGCTTTTAGTGAAAAAAAAAAAACTTAATTGCCAGATTTTTTTTTCTTTTTAGGCTAAAAATTGTTTATTTCACTTTTTATTTGTGTAGTGTACATGATCCACCATAAATACCACATAAATGGATCATTAAGCGCGAGTTAAATAAAGATGTGAGTTACCAAAGTCATGTGACCAGAATGTGAGTGATCATGTGAGATGCTTTAACTTATTTTAAAATAAGCAAAGAAAAAGCCAAAAAAAAGTTTACTTGTTACTTTGTAGATGAACAGAAAACTGATTCTTTAATTCATTCAATGGAAAGATCTGATATTGAGTCCTAAAATATTTAAATCTGAAACATGAGCATTCCTGAATTATCTGCAAAAATCTGGCGAGACTTGACTTTGATAATCTCATGTGAGCAGGATTAATTTGATATAATCATGACTTGGGAATGCTGAGTCGGCAATTCCCCACTATTGCTTTCCTTACTACTACACTGTTGTTATTATAATCTTCATCTTTGGCCTTTTTTAATCACAATCTCGTACATTTTTTCAGCCGTTTATAATTATTTATTAAAAGGCAAATGATAGCTGGAAATTACAACTGTTGAGTTAGTCACGAAAAAAGGGGTGAGAAGGAACAGGAAGTGGGAAGAACTCAGCGTTCCTCACTGTATTTTACTGGAAAATCAGTATTTTTGAGATTAAATATTCCATCTTTTCCTCACTCTCTCTCTGTTTGTGTGTGCGGATCAGGATTACCTCTCCCTCTCTCACCTAATCCTGACCTCGACCCCCGGACAAAAACCTCTCCTTCACGATATAAAACATCGTAACGGCTGCGTTTTTCACCCTGCTCTTCAAAGGAACACGCTGAGGTTGAAAACGAAGTCATCCGACGCGTTCAGACACGAGAACACGGACAACAACCTCATCCATGTGCACCTCATAGATCACCCGCCGCATCTCCACGCGCACACCGGCACAGCTCTAAATTCTGGGCCATGACTGTCACTCCCAGGTCCCGAAAGTTCCACGACCCCAGATCGGACGTGAAAATTGTGTAAATGTGATACTTTTGGCTCAATAAATGTGTCTCATGGATGTTTCTGTCTCGTAGATCCAGACTGAGACCGTTCTGGGTTTTGGAACGGTGGCCCCCGCGACAAGATCCAATTATGGGATAATGGTTAAGTGTGAAAAACGCGGTGCAGCAGTGGCATAAGTGTGGTCGTAAAGTCAGCCAGCAACTCGGTATCACCATTTTAACAACATCATCCATCTAAAGCTGTTAAAGAGACAGTTCAGGTTTTCTGAAGCGGAGTTGTATGAGGTACTTCCACGTAGTCGGTGTGGTACATACATGTGACTCTGTGTGAACACGTTCACGTCTTGATCTCACTGTTAGACTTTTCTAACAGTGAAACACCAAAGTCCATAGAGAAAATCAGTGATTTTAGCTCACAGGGACACAGGAGTTGTTGATCCACTGCTGCCTCCATCACTAAGTTCAAATGTCTTAATTTTCAAATTCGGGGTTTGAAATCCTTTGTTCAGATTTACCTCAGTGACACAAAGTGACCACACGAGGCAGCAGTAGACCAGCAGCTCCTGTGTCCCTGTGAGCTAAAATCACTGATTTTCTCTATGGGCTTTGGTGTGGGAGAGTGAGTTGAGACATAAATGACAGTTTTTTTTATTTCTTAGTTGAAATAAAGCAACATGTATTCATGATGAATTTGTAAACTTAAGCTGATGCACATTTTACTAGGTGACTATTATATGAATCGTTTTTTCTGTGTCTGTACGATGCGGACTGATTAAGCAAAAGTATCTTGTCGACAATATACATTGCATTTTAAACACAATTAATCTTCATTTGCTGTTTTGTAATCACCGTGTTTTGTTATCACCGTGTCATGATATCATGGCTGCCATTACAGAGTAAATGATTCAGGAGGGAAGAAGAAGAAGAAGAAGAAGAAGAAGAAGAAGAAGAAGGAGGTAAAGAAGAAAAAGAAGAAGAGATGCTCCCATCTCTTTCTTGCACTTTGGCTTCAACTATCTGAAAAACACTAACACCTGTAAAGAGAATCATGTGTAATTTTCTAATAAGCAGCGATGCACACCAGGCGTCCTTCTACAAAGGAACCTTTTTTTTTTTTGTTACAAAGGAACGTTTTTATCCTTTTCCATCTCACAGAGTAAAATATCCAGCTCAACCTTGACTGAGGTTCCTCTGGTGATGTGGTTTGTGTTACTGTCTCCGCCCTGAGCCTCCACTGTAGTTTAATAACGGACCATCCGACCGCAGAGATTTCACAGATGTCCGAACTCTGTCAGACGCTACCTTCACCGACACACGTGTGCGACTTTTGTTTCCTTTGGCCTTTATTTTTTTTATTTATTTTTTTTTTTAATCTCCGCAGATTCTAATGACTACATCTGTGTATGCATGCAGCGTATGCTAATGCAGCTAACGTGCATTGTACAGTGAACGTGTGCGTATCATCTGGATAATGTCTCTAATACACTGTGACCACGGATGTTCAGCAGATCATCGCTGTGTCACGATCTTCCTGTGGTGGTTAAAAAATAAAACAAAAAACAGACAATGGTTCGCAGACGACGTGAATACTTTCGTCCTAAAACTCATCTAAGTTTTGGCAGAACTGGTGTATCCGGAACACGAGGCTGGTCCTGATGGTTAGTGTCCTCTCTGTCCCTGGAGGTGGTCTGTCCTGGACTACAGGGTCACAGTTCCCCGCCTTGCCGTCTTTGGTGTGATCCTGGAGTCCATCTTTAGAGCGGCTCTGGAGTATGTTTGTACATCAAAAGTCACTCAATCCGTCGCAACAGGAAGTTTCACCTTCATCCAAGAAGCTTTCTAGCTTCCATGACTTCAGAGTTCCACCTGGACGTGGTCGTCATAGAAACAGCCATGACGACACACAGACACAAACACGTGACGGTCAAAGCAGTTGTTTTCTTTTTCCTCACTTTTCTAAACAGATGAGTTCACTGAATGGTTCAGTACTTCCTGACTCCGTCTGACACAGTCACTGAAGTGAAATACGGCTGAACGGCTTGTGATTGGGCTCACCATCTCCGTCTTTCAGCAGTGCTGTCGCTAAATACACCAGACTCCTCTGTTAAATATGGACATTTTACAAATGTCCTTGCTAAATGTTGCAGATTAACGCATGTTTTCAGGATTATTTTCAAGTCTTTTTAACTCATCTACAGTTCAACATTGTTCGCGCTCGTGACTCTTCCGGTGACGACGCTCTCTGACCAATCAGTGGCCGGCAGTCTGTCCACGTCACATGTTAGTATCAGAGCAGGTACTAAAAAAGAACCAGGACCAGGTACTGTCACTGATGGAAACGAGTAGAGTCAAACCGAGCCGAGCCGAGCCGAGCCGAGCTGGAACTGTATAGTGTCTGTCACAGTTGTAGCATTCTTGTTCCTCCTGCCACAGTCTTGTTTGTCCACAGTTCCATAACAACAGCAAAATAGTCCCCAGTAATTACAGCTGAACAACAGCAGAAGAACGACGTCCAAGTTCTTGTCCACCATTTTGTCTCTGTTCTTTTTCAAGCAATTATTCAACGTGGCTTCCAGTTGAAATAAATTTTTTTTGTTTTTGCACTGACCGTTCTCTCACCTCACTTTAACGACCATTGTTGTTCCTCAACTGGCAAAACTCGCCACTCGCATATTTTTTTTTTTTTAAATGAAAAAAAACAAAAAACAAAAAGGAGGCATCTGATAAATTTCACCACCTGTGTTTCTTTTAGTGCTGATGTGTTGGTGACGAGGAGAAATGAAAGTTCTGGACTGGACCTGGAACGGGTATGCACAGGCTTGCAGCTGTGTGTGTGTGTGTGTGTTCTTGTATTTGCTGCAGAGTGAGGATCAAAAATCGTACAAACCCTACAAAGTGAGGACATTTTGTCTGCTCCTCACTTCTTTAAAGGGCTTTTTTAGGGTTCAGACCTGGTTTTAGGGTTAAAATTGGGTTTAGGTTAAGGTTAGGGTAAGGGGCTAGGGAATGCATTATGTCTATGAGGGTCCTCACTTTGATAGAAAGACAAACGTGTGTGTGTGTGTTAGAAGGATGTGTTCAAAGTTCAAATGTGGACTCTTTGTATCAACAGCATTGTTTTACAAGCAGATGGACATGATCACTACGAGGTAAATAAAAGAGGGAAATACTCAATAAATCCCAATACAAATGCGTGTTCACTTATTCATGTGTGTGTGTGTGTGTGTGTGTAACAGCTCTATAAAGCGATAGAGGAATGTGCTTTTGCTCGTTAATGAGGTTCATCAAAACTGCGATGTGTGTAGAAACGTGGCCCTTCACATGCCAGGCGGACGATAAACGGACGGAAAACCAAACTTCACCAAGTCAAGTTTTGTGGGTTCGCGTTCAAATTAAGCGGTCGTGTTGTTCAGGAGACTCGGACGGCTGGGGGAAAATATAGCAATATTTTATGTGGCGATATTATATCACTTTGGAGACAACATGTCTCGCTGTTTTTACCAAGTAATTTCTTTTAATTGATGTTACAAAATTTGTGAATTAGCGTAAAAAAAATGTCAATTGAAGTTTCAGTCCACTAGAGCTTTTGTAGTATTTTGCAATATATGATTTAGAAAATACTCAGCATTTTGCAAAATTGTGATTATATTGTGATTTAAATATCGTGACTATACGGTATCGTGGTATCTGTGGCGATTCCCACCCCTAGTGTTCACACTTGATGTTGCATCATTAGCTACTTTCAATTTAGCTTAAAGTAAGACATGCCTTAGTTGTCTCCCTAACTGATGCGTAATGAATCCTGGGCTAGCTTGGGCTAACAGTTGTTTAGGAACTGAAAAACAGTATTGTTACATTTAAAGGTGCCATCATGACAGAAAAACGTAGAAACATCAACCGTCTTTAAGTCTACCTTCTGAAAGGAAAATTTGCTACATATAATTTTTTTTGCTGCAAAAATATAGTGCCAGCTAGCTGCTAGCATGCTAGAGTTAGTAAAAGCAAAGAAGTGATATAGAGGCAAGCTCATTAGCAGGCTAGTTTCAGTGGAGGCAATGAAATTACAGAAAAAAGAAACTAGACGTTAGCATGCTAGCTTAAGTACAAGAAGTGATGTGAAGAGGCAAAACAACAAGCTTCACTCATCACTGCATTTCCAAAACAAGATGTGTCAACACACCTTCTGAGCAGTAACAGACAAAGAAGCTAACAGGTTAGCATGCTAGCTTCAGAAGAAGCAAATAAGTCATACACAAGTAAAACAACAAGCTTTTGTCATCATCCTGTTTGCAAAATAAGATGTTGTGACACACTCTCTGAGCAACAGTAGACACTGAAGCTACGAAGTTAACATGCTAGCTTCAGTATAAGTAAATACAAAATAAAATAGATGTAAAACAACAAGCTCTGCCATTCTGTTTACAAAGGAAGATGCTATAAGACACCCTCTGAGCAGCAGCACCAATAGAAGCTATGAGGTTAGAATGCTAGCTTCAGTAGAAGATATATGAAGAGGTAAAACTACAAACTTTCACCCTCTGAGCGGCAATAGACACAGCAGCTACGAGGTTAGCATTGTAGCTTTACCAGAAGTAAATAAAATTAATAAAATAGAGGCAAAAAATCAAGCATCATTCATTCTTTTTACTAAACAAGATGCTATAAAGACGCCCTCTGAGCAGCAGCACCAATAGAAGCTAACAGATTAGCATGCTAGCTTCAGTAGAAGAAGATAAGTGTCAGGTATTTGGAAAAAGGACTAGAAATAGAAATAAAACAAGATGTAACAAAGTCAGAAAGTTTGGTAAACAGCTAGGTGAAGTAGCATTATCAAAAACACATACATGGCATCTTTAAACAAAAAACAAAAATATGAAACTGACCTTCAGTGGGTGACCTTTAGTGTGTCGTAAAGATGTCGGGCAGGATTTGAAACCTGAAATGACAGAAATAAACAAAATATAATGTAGCTTTGTTGTTTTCACTATATTTCACACATAAATGTAAAAACAGTTTTTGCTTCAACGTTAATAACTATATTTATTTTCCAGGACTGAAACTTAAAAAGCAGCAGTTTAACATTATGAAGTACCGTTATTGGGGGGGTTACACAGCAGCTAATGCTAATGCTGTGAGTACTAATACAAGAAAGAAACTCGTGGTAAATTTGATTATTATCTACTAAAACATTTTGAATTCTTATTAAGAAGTGGAGATTATTTTAATTTATAACCTCTATGACTGTGCTTTACTCCTATAACCTATAAAAATGTGTTCATAGTGGAGGAATTAAAGACGGGTAATCTAGTTTTGGGTCGATTCAAGCTGAATAAACCAGGAAAAAAGTGCACGTTAATGGCGAGTGTAGGCGCTAATACTGAGAAGAGAAAGAAACTGAGGAAAGATTTATTAACGCGGCTGAACCTGAGGTTCTCTTTCCAAATCTGAAGACTTTCTTCTTTTTTAATCACCGCTGATGATGATAAATCTAATGTTCCACATTATACCGCCTGAGAAGAGCAAGTGTCGTCCGCATAAATCTACAACGTGTTTTCTTTTGCTCTGCTACAGTGGAATATTTTTCCTAATCTTTTATTTCTGGCTACAGCCCTCACACACACACACACACACACACACACACACACACACACGAAACAAGCATATGGAAATGGAATCAAGCCGTAGACGGCACAGATTAATATAGACTGCAAGAGGCTATAGATGAATTTCACTCTCTCACACTCATTTTCTACCACTTTATCCTCCACATGAGGGTGGCAGGGGGCGCTGGTGCCTAATCCCAGATAGAGACAAACAACCATTCACACCTATGGACAATTTAAAGTGTCCTATTGTCCTAATCCCCTTATTCTGACCAGGTCATGAACCCGGTAACTACTACACCAATTGTTTGACCCTACAGACAAATTTAGGAGAGGAATTTGTGTGGAGCTGCTAATAACCTACAAGTGTTGGTGAATCCAATCAGCGTCAGATTATTAATTTCTGGAACTGGGAGTGACATCAGCTCCACGTTGACTACGTTCTTATTTTGTACTTGTTTAGAACATATAATGTCAGAAAATGTTGAAAAATACTGATCAGTGTTTGTCAAACCTGGAAATGATGATGTTCTCAAATGTCTTGTTTGTGTCCACAAACCAAAATGATTCAGTTTGAATGATGTATTTGTTATTTGGAGCAAAAGAAACCAGAAAATATTCACATTTAAGAAGCTGAAATTTCACAGAAACTGGTTTGAATCATTTAAAAAAAATACTCAAACTGATTAATTGTCAAAATAGTGGACAAAAAAAATTGGAATTGATTAATAATCAATACATTATAGAGCAGAGATGAGAAAACTGACCTTCAGTGATCAAGCAATAATATGTTTTCTTCAATAAAACTGGCATTGAAGCTAATAAATGTCTAAAATTATCTTGGAAATAGAAGAAAACTTTATTTTCGACCTGAAAACTTTATTTAGAATGTTATTTTTACAATAAAAGAAAATATTCAGTTTCTGGACAAAGTTATATGATTTTTGCTCACTAAAAACAACTTTCTAAATAAAGATGATACATCTGCAAGTAATATTTTTGTTTGGTCCAGAAAATGTTGAAAAATATTGATCAGTGTTTGTCAAACCTGGAAATGATGTTCTCAAATGTGTTGTTGATTCAGTTTTAATGATTTCTTTGTTATATGGAGCAAAGAAACCAAAAAATATTCACATTTAAGAAGCTGAAAAATCACAGAAACTGGTTTTAATTAGTGAAAATAAAACACCTAAATCGATCAATTATCAAAATAGTTTACTAATCGGTTAATAATCGACTAACTGTTGCCGCCCTAGATGCAACAACGCTCCACACCAGTGGTCACTGGGTTTTTCTATGGTTTTTAAATGATTTGCTTCTTTGTTTCCAAAAAAAACCAACAATTAAATCCAGAACTCAGAGCTTTTATTCTGAAAAATTAAAAACTCAAAGAGATCCTGCCGTTAGAATTGATGATTAACTGACATTTGTTTGGTTTTGAAAATAAAGCACTGCTGTAGTAATGGAGAGTAAATGTGTGTAAACTAACTATTAGCATCTGTTTGGCTCAAAGAAGAAGCAGTAATTCACAAAATAATTATTAACAGTAGGAAAAGAGGAGAACATGGTTTGTTAAAAGCTTTTTGGGGGATTTTCTTCTCCACATCTCGCACACATTTGTGTCGTCGTAACAAGTCGGTGATTAAAGACAACGTCCACATTATCACCAGGTGAAATTTTAGTTATTTTTGAAACCAAAACATTTAGTAAATTAGTCCTTTTTTTGTGTTTAAGATTGGAAAGATTAGATTAGAAGAGAAAAAAAATGGGTTTTTTTTTTCAGTTCTTGACGCTGCCCCACCGTGTGGCAGTTCGACTGTGCCATTTCTCGTCCAAACACCGTCAAACTCGGCATCGCAAACAGGCTTAAAGCTAACTGTTGCACAGTTAAATAGAGTTAATTTAGTCTCCGGATTTGTCTACGGGACATGGCATAATAATTCAACACATGCGTACAAATACAGTCACTCTCTCTTCCACCATGCACGCAGCCAAACACGCCCATTTGCTGGCAGACACAAGATGGAGGTCGTCAAAACAAAGACGAACAAAGGTGTGTGTGTGTGTGTGTGTGACCCCTCACACCTCCTCTTAGCGACTTCATGCACGTTTACATACTGTACGTCTACACGGGAGGTCATTAGTGGAGGAAAACATGCGTGTTTTCACTCGCACGCAAGTGTTGATTTCCCATCATCACCTGGAGAAAAACGCCACCAACGCCACAACAACTAAAAAAAAAAAAAACATCCGGCTTTCATATCAGTTCCAGGAAAACCACAGAGGTGGTGACCTCCATCGCCTCGCTCCATCTCAGGCCCTCTGTGTGTGTGTGTGTGTGTGTGTGTGTGTGTGAGAGAGGGAGTCACATGATCTTATCCATGATCTTATTCACCTGCACACAAACACGCTCGTTCAGCCTCCGCAGCGTTTTGACCCTCGTCTCACCCACAACAACAGAAGTTCAGCCAAAGGTGAACTGAATAGATGTGAACACGATGTCAGAGATCTTTGACTCAGGCTGCTTTGGATCCCTGAGGTTCACAGAACCACAGTTCAAGCTTTTTACTTCAGATATTGTTTACGTATTATTGTTTGTTGTTGTTGTTATGTATTTAAAGCAATACATCCTGCATAACTTCATAAAAAGTTATGCAGGATCATAAAAGTATAATTTCTTAGATAATTATTGTTAATAATATATATGACTGTTGGACATTCATGTCCAATACAATAACCGATATCACAACGTCGGCTATCTAGCGATATCACAACCTCGGGTATCTAACGATATCACAACCTCGGGTATCTAACGATATCACAACCTCGGGTATCTACGATATCACAACCTCGGGTATCTACCAATATCACAACCTCGGGTATCTAGCGATATCACAACCTCGAGTATCTAACGATATCACAACCTCGGGTATCGATATCACAACCTCGGGTATCGATATCACAACCTCGGGTATCTAACGATATCACAACCTCAGGTATCTAACGATATCACAACCTCAGGTATCTAACGATATCACAACCTCGGGTATCGATATCACAACCTCAGGTATCTAACGATATCACAACCTCAGGTATCTAACGATATCACAACCTCGGGTATCTAACGATATCACAACCTCGGGTATCTAACGATATCACAACCTCAGGTATCTAGCGATGGCAATCTAGCGATACTGAGATCAAGCGATGGTGATATCACAACCTCGGGTATCTACCGATATCACAACCTCGGGTATCTAATGATATCAAGCGATATCACAACCTAGGGTATCTAGCAATATCACAACCTCAGGTATCTAGCGATATCACAACCTCGGGTATCTATATCACAACCTCGGGTATCTAGCGATATCACAACCTCGGGTATCTAACGACATCACAACCTCAGATATCTAACGATATCACAACCTCAGATATCTAACGATATCACAACCTCAGATATCTAGCGATATCACAACCTCGGGTATCTATATCACAACCTCGGGTATCTAGCGATATCACAACCTCGGGTATCTAACGACATCACAACCTCAGATATCTAACGATATCACAACCTCAGATATCTAGCGATATCACAACCTCGGGTATCTAACGATACTGAGATCACAAATTCCTTTTTTTTTGTTTCCCAGTGATGTTGACCCTTTTATCAGCGATAGCTTTGCTAATTTACACATCCAATTATTCATTCTTGGCATTTGTAATGATATTAATATGTTTTTGTAACTTTTATACTGTAAGCCAAATGTTCCTCTTGGAACAATAAAAGTGAAGTTAAAAAAAAAAAAATATGCAAAATTCATAGTGAAATGAAGGAACATTAGTCAAAATGTTGCGAGGGCATTTCAGTGATGGCTCCAGATGCTAACAACCTTGACTGTGAGATAAAAACACCAAATATTCACTGTGGGAAAAAAAATAAATAAAGTAAAAAATGTTCATGAAATATTAAGGTGAAAATTAGAAAATTGGACTTTTTGGCAGACATGTGAAGCCTTAGTGCCTTTGTTGACACAAATAAATGACTCAGAACTGCAAATAATCTGAAGGTGAATTTTGAAAGAACTGGAAAATTCACATTAAGCATGAAGAGACTGAAGGACGGTCAGTGATTTATGACGTAAAGATGTTGACATGATGATTTTGTCTAATAAAGATAGAAAACAGCAAAAAAAAAAAAAAAGGGAGGGAGTTTCAATATTTGAGAAAATTTAACGAAGGCATTTTTCCAGATGAAACAACAAATCAATTCATTGAGAAAATAATCACTGCATTAATCTTTAGTTAAGAGTAGGCGTTGGTTATAAAGTTTCTTCGTTTCTATGTCTGCGATCAAACATTTACGGCGACCACTCGTCAAAAACATTTGCAGATCCAGCAGGAAAACAATATGTCCACGCTTCCTTTGTGCTCTCTGCTGATTCCATCGGCCTGTTTGCTGCAGATTTGTCAGGCTGATAGAAGCGGGCACAATCTTTTATACACCATAAACATGAGTTTTTATTTAGTCTATGGGCCTGTTGTTCTGGGTGAATGTGGAGAAATCACCGTCAGAGCCCAGTTCATGTGGACGTCTGACCTGGACGTGACCCTGAATAACACCTTTTAAAACTAAAACTGGTTTAATTTAATTTCACATCTAATCTAATACTTGAATTTCCCTCAGGATTAATAAAGTATCTATCTATCTATCATCTAATTTGTGAATCAAAAAGCAGTGTGTATGGTAAAAAATTTAAACTGGATCAATAAATTGTAGGGAATCTGTTTTCAATTCCTTACATTAGTGTGAATGCTGAGTCAGCGTCCACAATGCTGTTTTCTGTTCTTATCAGTGTGAATACCGAGTCAGCATATTATACTCCTGACGCCTTCAATAAAAACCATGCGCGCCATATGATTGTTACCATGACAACCAGAGTGGGTCGTCCTAGACATCAAAGGCAGCGGTGTGAATACTCAGGGTTCACACCACTTGACCTTTGTCCTAATTCTGAATTTGACACTTGGGGAAAAAAGCACATTATTCTAAATGTGACTGACCAATCTGCTGTTTTAATTTAGCCACTTAAAATGTAAAATATTTAAATATCACTTCCAAAAAAAACATTAAATACTCTTTTATTTGAAATAACTCTAGGTGGATGCATTGGATGGATTTAATGAATGTACAGCAGTAAACTTTATTTTGGGAAAGTTGGTAAAAGATAGACTTTTCTTTGTTCTTTGCTGTGGGAAATTATGCAAAGCCTAAATATGACAAGTACAAAAACAATAATATGAATACATGCTGTACTAAAAGATTTCAAACATAAATTATCACTTAAACAACAAGGCTTTATGTTCTACGTCAAACAGGGCTACAGCGTTTTATCGACGAATAATTGGCTATTTATCGCCATCTATGTTGCTAATTGAGTTAATAAATTGGAGCATTGGAAACATAACAGCTTTTCTGCTTCAATAGATAAAAATGAGCTTCCACAGTGAACGGGATGAGGCAGTAAGGCAACATTATGGACGCCAACTGTCGTAAAACACCAGCACAACTAAATAAGAATTTAAAAAATAATCTCGAGCCCTAATCTGAAACCTAGTGTGACCTCAATCCTTGTTCTGATTCAGCAATACAATGTTAAAAAAAAAAAAAAAAAGGCATGAACATTTACAAATCAGCTGATATAATGATCGTGATAAATTTGAGATTAAAAATGCTGATGTTCCTTCTTCTAAAATGAGGTTTTAAACGTGTGAAACTATCAAACACTAGTTTTAGTTTGGAAATTTGAAAACAAAATATGAATTTACTCTATTTTTCCTTAATATTTTCATAAATTCAGGTATTAGCATAAGTCACAAACATATCTAAAATAAGCACTAGCTATAGAACTTTTGCTATAATTGTATATTTATTACTGGGTTTCAGCAGTTGGCATCTGTAACGTTGTATCACTGCCTCCTTCTTCACTCCTTACTTAATCTCTCAGTTTATCGTAGCGTTTTACAAATGCTTTGACAATGTTTTTTGTGGCTTTTTTGTCACCTATACACGAACGGACCGGTCTGTGATGTACAGCTTTTCAGTTGGTGCTGGTGTTTTATGGCAGTTGGTGCCCACAACGTTGCATTACTGCCCTCTTCTGGACTAAATCATCCATGACTACTTCTCTTTCCTTTCCGTCCTTTTCAGGCGTCGCCTCGTCCTCCGTCTTTCAGGTCAGCTGCTAATTTTGACCGTTGCTATCGCACTGTGACGTGGATGAATTTGCCGACTCGTCCTCCTGCTTGTCCTTCTTGCTCTTCCGCAGACCGAAGATGTAGTGGCTCTTCTTTTGACTGGCGTCTTGCTCGGCTTGGAGCTCTTTGAGAATGTCAGAGTTGGCTAACTTCAGATTCTCCAGTTCCTGGATGAGAGCCTCGAGTTCCTGCTGGTGGGCCTCTTTTTCTTTCTGCAGAGACTCTCTCAGCTGCAGGTTCCAGTTCTGCTCCTCCTCCAGCTTCTTGGTCTCCATCTCCAGGCAGGTGGAGAGCCTCTCGTTCAGGGTGTACAGGCTTTCGCTGAGCTCTTCCTCCAGCTTCAGTTGGGTGGAGAGCTCCAGGTTGATCGCTTTCATCGCCTCCACTTCTTTACGGAGCGACTCCGTCTCTGCGCTGCACTGCTTCACGGCGTCAAGCTTTCGTTTATGGGCGACCGCCTGTTTGTCCAACTGAACGTCCAGCTCCAGCCGCTGCCGTCGCTCCTTTTGGAGCTTGGTGGTCACACTCTTCATCCATCTTTGCAGATCATTGTTCTTTTTCTCCTCCGTCTGCAGCCTGGAAAACAGACTCTCTGCATCTCTTTTGAGGGACTTGTTGACTTCCTGCTCAATCTTGATCTTGTTGCCAAGTTCAAATTTGTCCTTTTCCAGACACTTCAGTTTCTGACAGAGACTCTCTGTTTCAGTGCTAGAATAGGACGCCTCGGATTTCTGCAGAAGAGCGTCTTTGCATTTCTGCAGCTCAGCGGTGAGAGACTCTTTCTCTTTGAACAGAGAACTGTTCTTTTTGGTCTCCACCTCGAGCCAAGTTGACAGCTCAGCAATTTCAGCCTTGAGGTCATCACTGGTTCTGTCCTCGACACCGACTGAACCCTCAAGTGCATCTTTGCATTTCTTCAGCTCGATGCTGAGAGACTCTTTCTCTTTGGACAGAGAATTGTTCTTTTTGGTCTCTGTGTCCAGACGGGCCGAAAGCTCAGCTGTTTGAGCCTTGAGGTCATCACTGGCCTCTTCTGCAACACTGACTGAAAACTCTAGCGCATCTTTGTATTTCTGCAAATCATCACCTAGCTTCCTGTTCCAGTCCCGCTCCTTACGCAGGTCGGCGAGGATGGACTTTTTCCTCCCGGTTTCCATCTCCAGCAGGTTGGAGAGCCTGGCAACTTTACTTTGGAGGAACTCAATGTCTTTGTCTGTCTCCGCCCTTTGGTGGAACTCGTCTTTGGAAGCCTGTTGGTGCCACTGTCCACCTGTTGGTCTGTTCCGTCCACCTCTCGGCCTCCGATTACAGACCTGTGTTTTCTCACACTTGTCCTTGTTCAGGATCCTGGAATCTGAACGCTCATTCTGTTGCTCTGCTAGCTGGGGGTTAGCCTTTGCTTGCTCCATGTTGTTGTCCATGTCGTCCATCATCTCGGACCAACGTTTGGATCCGGTGTCGGTGTTCATCTCTGTAACATCCATGGTATTTACTCACTGTCTCCTGTCAAAACGTGGCTGGTTTGTCAAAGTCCCTTTCACCCATTCAGTCAGACAGTGTCTTCAGATGTGCTGAGGTAGCAATGATGAGGTCACATTTAAATGGCCTTCATCTATAGAACTTCAAAGTTACTAAATGGGTGAAGTGGGGATCACTAAATAGCAGGAAACCAATCCAGATGTCAACTTATAGGAACCCCAAGTTAGTTTTGTTGAGATTAGATGACAATTAGCTAACAGCTAGCCAAATATATTTTTATATATGCATCTAAAGTGATTCATTTTTTTGTTCTGTTGACCCGTTTTTTTTTTATTTTACCTGACATTAGAAAAGAAACATTTTTGAACCATCCACTTCAAAGTGATAAAAAATTTAAACATAGTATTTATTCCAAATTTAAATTTCTTGTTGACTACACAAAGAAAGCACACAATTAAATATATGTATAGCGAACTACATTACCTTTTTTATCTGGACCTCTTGGAATTTTACCCGACAACTCTAGATGAAAAGGGGCCGGAATGTTCAGAGGTAAGATGGGCTAACGGTTACTTGTTGTTCTTAAAGGCAAGTGACGAATGGTAAATTAGCAACATTGTTAGACCAGACTAGGCATGGGACGATTTAAAAACATCACCATTATCCTGACCAAAATACATTTACAAAATTATTGCTATGACTGAGAAAATAGTGAAATATTGACGATTAGCAATAATATTGTTTAGTGTCCCATCACTAGTCCAAATGGAGGACGTTCTTGGGAAAGCACAAGTTACTGAACAAGAATCATAAGGAACAAAGAGGCTAATTTGCTACCTGGCTAATTTGAAACTCGGTCAGAGAGTGCTAGTTGACTAGTTCAAGGTTATCCAACAACTTTTTTTTTGTCGTTAGTAACATTTGGAGTAATTAGATGAAAAATTGTGCAAAGTCATTGCACCTGCTGAGTGACTTGTTGCTAGGGCAGTCGACCCACAGGCCCATTACGTGATCGCCGAGGTAACTCTGAATTTTGCTAGATCAAAGATATTCAGATGTATTTGATTCTGACCACAGTGCAGTTTTACGGAACTTTGACGGACTTTAGCACACCTCACCTAAGAAGAAACATCAGGTAGGATGACAGGGACAACCAGGAGCACAACATCCAAACCTCGGCCTGAGACAATGGATAACGTGTACAACAAATGTCAAGCGTGCTGGATAATGGATCGCTAAAATATGGGTCAAATATGTCGCTGAACAAGCCTAAAGACAGTCACGCCAGAAGTGAGAAGATACGCAAGGCAAAGTGCCGCGATGCCGAGTCAGGTAAAGCCTGATATTTACCTTTATTTACCAGCAGGTCATCAACATCAACCAAAGTAAGAAACGATATTAGCACAAGACACAGTCAAAGTCCAGGGAAATAAATCAAAAAAAGGACAAACATTTTGTTGGTGACCCAGAGCGATTCCAACAATCCAGTTTGTTCAGGAACACAAACCTACTTCGGACAGTGTACTGTTTCAGCTTAAACGCGATATGATTGGCTAACACCTTTGCTGGAATATGTGTGTAACGTAATGCGATTGACCTGGCGCTTTAAAAAATGTTAAACATCTGTCATCGTTTACAGCACGCAGACATTCACGTATCCACAATGCAGTTCAGCGACGCTTGTAGCCGCTGACGTGAACCAAAATCACGTACACAGGCACAAACCAAAACTACGCAGCAGGTAATGGTTTGTTTTCAGTTGCTTTTCCTTAAGAATATTCCAGCAAAAACCACAACTATGCTTTGTTTAGTTTCTTCATGGCGATACCTTTTGTTTTGAAATCTTGCCATCTTTTTCTGCTGCTGCCGTCGCCGCCGATAAGACAATGTTTACAATCCGACATTTAGTGGCAAGAGTTCACCAAGTCACAGTTCAGCCAAATATCAAGGAGTGAAGCTGAAGAGTCAAAACAGGCATTTAGTCAAAACCAACGTTGACCCAAAAGGACAAAAAATCAAAAATTAAAAAATGTTTATTCTTAACCTCCTTGTTTTACTCCTTTTGCACATTATTTGTTCATCATTTTAACTAAGTATTCGCCTGCATTAGGATTTTATTTAAGAAGCTAGGGCTGCAACTAACAATTATTTTCATCATCAATTAATCAAGTACTTGTTTGGTTCATAAAATTTAAAATTCAGTTTTTATGATTTCTCTGTTAAAGAAACCAGAAAATATTCACATTTAAGAAGCTGAAAATCATAGAATTTAAATTATTTTAAAAAACATTCAAACTGAACAAATATTAAAATAGTAGGCAGTTATTTTATTAATTGATTACATTTTAAAGTAGAGATGTGAAATTGTCCCTCGGTGATCAGGAAATAATCAATAAAAGGTTGATTTTCTTTAATAAAACTATAAAACATTTTATAAATAGAATGAGAAAACTTTATTCTACTTAATTTTCCACCTAAAAACTTTCCTCATCATCGCATTAGCAGATATTTGTCTTTATAAGTTTCTGTCGATTTTTTTTCTCCATTAAACGATGAGTTGTTTGGTACATAAAATGTCAGAAAATGTTGATCAGTGTTTCTTTGCTATATGAAGCAAATAAACCAGATAATATTCAGTGAAAAAGCTGAAAATCATAGAATCTGGTTTAAATTATTTTAAAAAACATTCAAACTGAACAAATATTAAAATAGTAGGCAGTTATTTTATTAATTGATTACATTTTAAAGTAGAGATGTGAAATTGTCCCTCGGTGATCAGGAAATAATCAATAAAAGGTTGATTTTCTTTAATAAAACTATAAAACATTTTATAAATAGAACGAGAAAACTTTATTTTACGTTATTTTCCACCTAAAAACTTGAAATATTCACATTTAAGAAGCTAAAAAAAAAAAATCCCAGAAACTGTTTTGAATGATTTAAAAGTTTAAAAGCCTCAAACTGAATAATCAATAATCAAAATAGTTCACTTTTCATTTAGTAACTGAGAAATCTGTACCACCTCATCCTCGCTCACGCTTTAATTTGATTCTATTTTTATGTTTTTACTGTACGTGTGTGAAACAAACAAACAGAATGGAGGTGGAACTGCGAACGTCTCCGTGTCTGCTCTTTGGCTGACGTCGGTGTTCGATTCCTCTCCACCTGATGACATTTCATTGAGTCAAGTCCAGACTGTCAGTGAATTTCAGACTCTCCATTTATCAACTATTTTCTTCCTCCTCCATTTTCTTTTTTTTTTTTTTTTTTGCCCTTTTCCATATTAGTCCCATATATTTTCCACCGCTTTTCATATATTCTGCACTCGCTCCTTTTTCATCTTCTTCACCCGGACGCCTCGGAGGGTCGTTCGAACACGCCAACCTGCGGCTGAACTCTGCGCTGGCAGAGGAATGACTCAGGTGTTTTTCCATATGTGTGTGTGTGTGTGTGTGTGAGAGCACGTACAGTTACAGGCCTGTGTGTGACAAAACTGTGTTGTTTGTTTGCAAGAGGAAAGTTGGAATGTTCCGAGAGAGTCAGGTGTCAAGTTTACCCCCCGACTGACCCAACCTGGGAATGATCTAGTCTCAGCGGGGGGAAGTCAGAGCTGCTCCTTTACGTCTACGTGTGTGTGTGCGTGTGTGTGTGTGTGTGTGTGTGTCGAACCCGGGGATGACTCATAAACCATCTGGAGGCCAGATGCAGGTTAGAAAACTCTCTCCCTCTCTTCTCTCTCCAGTTGCTCTTAGTTCCCTTAGTTAACCCATGAACTTTGACCTCTATGATGTAGCATGAGAGTGTGAGAGTTTAAGCCTGTGTGTGTGTGTGTGTGTGTGTGTGTCAGCCTGGCTGCAAAAGTAAACTGCAAGGTTGTGACCTTCCTCAGAGGTCGTCAACTCTCACCCGGTGACCTCCAGAGTTCAAGTTCACTAATTGGACCTCGCGCCCTCTCAATGACTGACCCCAAGGAAATTATTTTCTGGGCTAAAAGAAGAGTCCAAACTATATTTGAATGATAATAAATGTTTTGTTTTTTTCGTACAGAATGGGAGTTTGGGACTTTAAAGGTGTGGTTGTACAACGTATCCACTTAACAAAAGACTCATCTTAACAAAATCTACATCGGTTTAAGTCTACAGTATCTTCAGAACATGTTCACGTCTTTATCTCACTGTTAGACAGACTTTTCCAACAGGAAAGTGCAGTTTGTAAACCACTCACTGTCCCACACCAAAGTCCATAGAGAAAATCAGTGATTTTAGCTCACAGGGACACAGGAGCTGTTGACCCACTGCTGCCTCCATTAATAAGTTCAAACATTTTAATTGATGTTTTTGGCATTTCAAATCCTTTGTTCAGATTTACCTCAGTGACACAAAGTGACCACACGAGGCAGCAGTAGACCAGCAGCTTGTGTGTCCCTGTGAGCTAAAATTACTCATTTTCTCTATGGACTTTGGTGTGGGAGAGTGAGTGGTTTACAAACTTCAGTTTTTCTGTCAAAATTCTGTGTCATACTTAAGTGTCAGCGCCTCATTCAGCCAGTCTTCAAAAAAGCTGAACTATTCCCTTGATGCAAAATTTATAGTTCATAAAAGAACTTTACGAATTATAAATTTTCTTCCATAAACTATAAACTTTCTACCTTTTGCCAGTTGGACACAAAAATCACGACAAAAGCTGAAATTAAAGCATTTTAAAATGCAGGCCTGAGGTTTAATGGTGTTTTCACAGGTGAAGGAGAAAGGCAAACCTTTGGGTAGGTGTGTTTAAACGCTAATACACTGGGAATGATCCCCAACACCACGGGTACGAGTCAGCATTAGCTTAGCGTCAGGGCTTTCACCAGGTGCCGCAGCACCTGTTGACCGTTAGCTCCTCAACTCAGCGTCCGCGAACAACAAATGCCACTCCTCTAATTTAGAGTCAAAACTCAGCACACACACACATTATACACACATTTTCACACTCGTATGGACTTACATTATCCGTGTATGTTGTTATGCCCGGCGTCCATCGCTAAGAATCCGCAGGAAGGAAAGACGCTCCGTGTAGCTGCGGAACTCCCCGGGGAATCTTCACATGTTTACGTTTTCGTCATGACAAAAGTAAACCGGCGGGAGTTATCGCTACGCCCACGACTTAAATTCCAACCCGAACTTATTATAAAGAATTCGGCTTCTTTTATGATGCAAATTTCCCTAAATATAACAAATTACAGAGTTGGGAACAGGAACGAGACTCGAGCAGACTGCAACACCTGAGTGTAATTGCAGACCGGAAACTGACGTGAGTGTCCTCACTGCCGTACCGGAAGTTCTACCGTCAGGGTTTGTGTTTTACAGAGAAGAAGAAAAACGTCAATAAATAAGTAAAAAAAAAAAAGGAGATATATAAATTTTCATTTTTCAAAAACAGTCACTTAAAATATGATTATATTATAAATTATTTGACTCTGTAAGTGCTTTTACAGACAAAGCCAAATACAGGATATTCACAGTAAACATGAAGAAAAAAGGTACAAAATCCAGAACACCAAATAAAACATTAATTATATATATAAAAATTAACACAACCAGTAAAAATGACTTTTAAGAAACAGGAAAATGTACAAAAAAAAATTTTCAGAAGCAATTGGATGGATTAAGCATTATACAAATACAAATAAGACATAAATACATAAAATAAATGTAAAATATCTGCATGTCCTGATATTTGTACACTGTGTTTGTTTGTTTATTTCTCAGCTCCTCATTTTAAATGATGTTGAACTAAATGTCAAATGTTAATTAAATAAATTAACATCTTTTTCATGAGTAAATAAAGTTTAAAGAAGTGAGGGGTGGTTTGTTGACTCTGATCTCTTCCCTCTGCCTTCAGAGAATAAAGATAATTGAGTGAATCTGGCTGCGTTTGTGAGAACACAGAGGAACATAAAAAAGAGGAACATAATGAGGATAATGTCTCAAACGACGCCTCGGTGTTTCTGTGGCGTCGGAACAAAAGTGCGAACACACACTCGGCTGTAGCTGCTGCTGCTGCGGGCCATTCTTTACCGATGAAACACGTGTTTATTCAGACATTTCCCCGACAACGACGACCCCGAGGTTTACCAGTAAATCGTCAAAATGTTGCTCTCTCTGTGTGTGTGTAAACCAGCTAAACATCAATGTAACAAGACAACAGAGCTGCGGTTCTGTTTATTGTCCGGCCAAATGTTCTGATTTCACCTCCAGAGAAGCTCAGTTTGTGCATGAGCTGGCAAACACACACACACACACACTGACACACAGAGAGATTTGATTGTTAGTAGCCTGAACAGTGCTACGTCTGACTAAAGATGACAACAATTTCATTTAAATATGACTTGACAGTTAGGGTCAAAGGTTATGGAGGGAGCCAGTGATGCTAACTCGCTAGTTAATGCTTTTTCTGCCATGTTTACACACCACAACAACCCTGAAACATGAGTTGGTTGGTTGTAGGGCTACAGCTATCGAACATTTTGGTAAACGAGTATTCTATCGAATATTCCATCGATTCATCGAGTAATCGGAGAAAACATACTTTTATCCTCTTCCTCCTGTTACTTTCGCTTTGCTGCGTTTGCTCATTTCCACTGTATTCAATGTTTTCAGTCCCGGCGTCTGCCGTTCAGCTAAACTGTCCACACACGTTACCCAAAGCCTGTGACGTAAGCACGTTGTATCACACTAAAAAGAATTTGTGCGAAACGTGAGCTTTAAATTTAATTAACCGAGGCTTCGAGGCAGAGGAAATTCCTCGATCATTTTTGTAATCGAGTTACTCGAGGAATCGTTGCTGCCCTAGTTGTTTGGTAAGTTGGTAGGTTGTTCGGTCAGTCAGTTGGTGAGTAGGAGGTTTGTATGTTTGTCAGTAGTTTGGTAAGTTGGTAAATGTGTATTTTGTCTGTTTATTTAGTTGGTTCTTTGGTCATTTATAGGGTTACTGGTAGGTAGGCAGGTGGTTTTGTTGTTTGGTAGATTATTTTGCCGGTAGGTAGGTGAGCAAGTTTGTTGGTACATATGTGGGTAAATAGATATGCTGGTGTGTAAATTAGTTTGAAGGTTAGTTCTTGGGTAGGCAGGTGACTAAGTTGTGTTTGTTTTATAGGAATTACCAGAGAAACTAACTGACTATGTCTCTGTGTGTAGGTAAGTTAGTTTGTAGGTTAGTTCGTTAATAGGGAAGTTGGTTATTTATTTTGTTGGTAGGCAGGTTGGTTGGTTGGTCTGTAGGTAGGTAAGTTCACCTTTTGGTAGGTAGGTAGATTGCTTGGTAGGTAGATAGGTAAGTTCGTTTGTAGGTAGGTAGTTAGTTAAGTCGATATGCCGGCACATAGATTAGTTTGTGGGCAGGTTAACTGTTTATTTGGTCAGTAGAAAGGTAGGTAGATACGTTAGTTAGTTAGTTAGTTAGTTAGTTAGTTAGTTAGTTAGTTAGTTAGTTACATACAAACTACATACACTACCAGTCAAAATGAGAAGGTGTGTTTTGACTGGTAGTGTAGCCTAGTCTGAAGGTATTTAGATCAGTAGGTAGGTAAGTTGGTTAGTTAGTTTGTAGGTAGGTAAATTGGTTGGTTTGTTAGTTTGTAGGTAGGTGTGTCAATAGATATAATGGTGCGTAGATTAGTTTGTGGGTTAATTGTTTATTTGGTTGGTAGATATGTAGAAAGGTAAGTAGGTAGATACATGGATAGGAAGGTTAGTTTGTAGGTAGGTAGATCAGTAGGTAGGTAAGTTGGTTAGTTAGTTTGTTTGTAAGTAGGTAGGTAAATAGAAGTAATGGTAGGTAGATTAGTTTGTGGGTAGGTTAATAGATTGGTTGGTAGACAGGCAGAAAGGTAGGTAGGTAGGTAGGTAGACTTTATAGATACTAAACTGGTAAAGTTTTGGGGATTCACCCTTTCAACTAAATCAGTGTCCCTAACCGTTCAGCCAATCAGGAACAAGCAGTTGTCAGCAGTTTTTGCATAAACAACCGACATGTGAACCCAAACACAACTGGCACTGAGCGCGTGATCCACGTGCACCACATGCACCATGTGCACACTGACAGAGCAACAGAGTGAACACACGGAACATGTGGCCTTAATGTACAAACACTGACATATAAACACACGTAACTGTGAACACATTTGTTCCGCAGAGAACGTAAACTTTGACGTAAACACGCCGCAGTAAACACTTTCACCTCCTCCTCGCCGCCCTGTAACAATGGCCGCAGTCATGACGTTTGACGTGTATGTGTGTGTGTGTGTGTTCAACTTCCTTTACTGTAACACTGATGAAGCAGATCAATAAATCAGCCATTGATTGGTGGTTTGGTTTCCTCATGCTGTGATCTGACATCTCCACGAACGGAGTCCTGATGTTCTTCAGATGAACCGAGGATAAAAGAAGCAAACGGAAATCTGTCGGACAGATGTTTCCAGAAATGTTTCCCAAAATGTGTGTTGAAACTGGGGAAATCACTCGAGAGTGTGTGTGTGTGTGTGTGTGTGTGTGTGTACTTTGTGTCGATTTGATAGGAATTACCAGAAAAAAGGACGATGTGACTGTGTGTGTGTAGGTAGGCTAGTTTGTTTTTTACTTTGTAGATAGGTAGATTGGTTGGTCAGGAGGTAGGTAAGTTGTCTTTTGTTGGTAGGTTGGTTGTACAGTTGGTAATTTCATCTTTTGGTCTGTAGGTAGCTAGGTTTGTCATATTATTATTATTATTTGATAGTTTAGGTAGTTAAATTAGTTAGTAGGTAAATTAGTCTTTAGATAGGTAGGGAAGTTCTTCTTTCGGTAGGTAGGTAGGTACGTAGGTAGGTTACTATTTTGGTAGGTAGGTAAGTTAGTCTTTTGATAGGTAGGTAGGTAGGTAGGTAGGTAGGTAGGTAGGTAGGTAGGTAGGTAGGTAGGTAGGTAGGTTACTATTTTGGTAGGTAGGTATTAAAGTTTGTCTTGGTAGAAATATTCGGTCACTATTTTAAAACCATTAAAAAAAACTTCCATCACACAAAATTAAACATGTCTTGTGTAACATGTGATGTAACATGTGAACATGTGACTGAAGGCTCTCGAATTTCATTGTAAACATTTTAAAAAGGTGAAGAACATACGTCGACCTCTGTGGACCAAAAGTGTTTAGCCTCACAGGGTGATTTTTCCTCATTCTTTGAGTATAAAATGACGTGAATTTCCTGAAACAAACAGGATCAAAGTTGAATGTTTGCACTTCCTTTTCGTCCTGACATCATTTCATGTGGAGGAGGTTTACACGGTTCCTGACAAGTGGAGCCGCTTCCAAACCTCAGAACCCAAAACCAGAGCAACAAGTGAGACACAACAAGCAGATGCCAACACCGTTTGCGTCTCGGTGTCTCAGCGCGGTGATCAGGGGATCAGACGCACGTTTATTTCTCCCTGCCACGTTGTTTATTTGGCCGTTTGTCGGACACTAAACAAGCCGTCTGTCGGCGGAGACATTTCGTCCACCCGTGTTCCTGCGCGGTTAACTGGACCTAAACAAGGGCTGAACATGATCCGGGCGGATCTGGTGGTTTGGGATTTGATACAGTTGATCTGGATCCAGACAGGAAATGTTGACATGTTCAGATGTAACTCTGAGTCTGTGTTTTCATGGTCCTTGGATTACAATGTTGCTACTTTGACTGAAATGTAACACGTTAAAGCTCGTGCAGGCGACACATTTTTATGGTTATTGATCAATAATTTCATCATCACATTTAAATATAAATAAAGTGAAAACTAACGTTACTACGACTTTTTTCTGCTGTTTGATTGAACTCACCTTCATTCACTCAAACTATTGTTTCAGATTAGATTATGTTAAATTCATTTAAAACCATATAATCAATTAGACTATGTTAGTTTACATTAGATTATATTAAATTACATAGATTTGTTTACTTTACATTAGATTACATTAGGTTAGAATAAATTATTTGTTTTGATCAGATTACATCAGATCAGTTCTTATTAGATTAGATAGAGTAGTTTATATTAGATGAGGTAAATTAATTTTCATTAAATTAGATTACTTTGTATCAGATTAGAAGAAATTGGTTTTGATGGTTTTCATTAAATTAGATTTGTTCATTAGATTAGATTAGATTGATTAGTTTTCATTATGTTAGATTAGATCATTTACATGAAATTATACTTAATTAGACAGATTAGCTTTTATTAGATTAGATCAGATTGTATCAGATTACATGAAACTGGATTAGATTAGACTGGTTTTCATTAAATAAAATAGATTTGTTTACATTAGATTAGATTAGACTGATTATATTAGAAGAGATATTTTACATTAGATTAGGTAAATTAATTTTCAGTAGATTAGGTTAGTTTGTATCATATTAGATTACATTGGATTAGATTTGTGTACATTAGATTAGAATAAATTATATTTGTTTACACTAAATTAGATTAGCTAGATTAGTGTTCATTATATTCGATTAGATAGTTTAGATAGATAGTAAATTCATTAGATTAGATTAGTTTATATCAGATTAGATTTGTTCATTAGATTAGATTACATAGATAAGTTTTTATTAGATTAGGTTTGGTAGGTTACATTAGGGACTGGTGACCTGCCCAGGTCTGGGATTAGGCACCAGCGCCCCCTGTGACCCTCATGTGGAGGATAAAGTGGTAGAAGATGAGTGAGTGAGTTTACATTAGATTACGTAAATAGGTTTTCATTAGATTAGATTAGTTTGTATCAGATTAGATGAAACTGGATTAGATTAGATTAGATTAGATTAGATTAGATTAGATTAGATTAGATTAGATTAGATTAGAGCTAATGTTCAGTCCATTTGTGTTTCTTTCCTCAAAGAGACAAGTGAATGATTTTAGAGAGAAAAAAAAACAGGAGAAGGGAAGATGTGAAGTTGAAGGTCACATGAAGGACGTAGGAAAAAGTTCTGACAAATGTTTGCTGATCTCTGTTTATATCTGCGAGTTTTCAGCCAAACACAAACCAGAAGACGACGTGTGGACGGAAACATGAGGTCAAACAATGTGCAGATAAAAGTCACATGAATGAGTAAAATGTGTGTGGATGTAACAGAGTCATGAGCGCCACAAGCTTCTGTGTCATTTCACCTTTAAAGTCGACATAAACGTGCAGCAGAAACTCTTCTGCAACTCTTTTCCCTCATGTGTGACATGAAGACAGAGTCAGAGGTCGGGACGGAGAGAAGTTTCCTCCAACCTTTAAATTGATCCAGAGAATGTTCCTTCATGTCGTCCTGGGAGAAGCTGGCAGTGTCTGTCTGAAAACCATCAGGGGGACAGAGCATTTCACTTAAAGTGAAACACGAATCCAGCCGCGCTGCTCTGTTTATTCTTACTCTTCAAATCCTACTACAGTGCAACGGCTTGCATGTCATTTTCACAGAATTGGTTTAGTTCCCCCACTTGGCTCGGACTGTAGCATTGCTAACAAATGTTAGCGCCGCGCCGCTGCCAAACTCTCACAGAGCGACTCTTTTTTTTTTTTTTTTTGGACATCCTGTGAGGCATATTGGTTAGTCATCAGGAGAAAATACTCCTTAAAAACCCTTAACCTTTCAACTCCAGTCCTGGAATGAGCTGCGTTTTCCTCTCAATATTCCACTTTACTGGCTCCGTGGGTGAAAAACCTCAGGGTCAAACCAAACATTCCGACAAAGGAAAGTATTTTGTGAATGTAATTATGCAGAAAAAAAACCCGGGAGCTTGGTGTGCTTTCATAACTGCGACTCTCAGAGAAATATTTCACAGCTACGAGCAGACGAGCTCAGCTGTTATTGGACATGGCAACACTGGGAATATTAAACACCTCGTGTAAAGGGCGCCGCGAGGACACGCTGTTTTTATTCACGGCCTCTTACCTGCGTTTTTATGTGTACTTTGTCTTCACGCTGCTGCCATTTCTCAAAGTAATGTCCGTATATGTGAGTATATGTCACTTTAAAGCTCCTCGACCTGTGAGCAATTACTCAAACTGTGCAGCCAGACACTTTTCCACTCTTACTGAAAACCCCAACGTTTCTACAACTTCTTAAAATAACTTTTAATGATCTGCGTTAATTTTGTTTGATGTAAACTACGACAAAAAAATGTTTCACGCACAGAAATGAGAGGTCAAGTGAATAAAAATAACAATTTGATTAACGAATAAAAACTGTTTGGGAGGGACGACCTGGTCCTCGCAGCCACTGCCCTGCCAGCAGGTGGCGCTGTACTCAGTTTTCATGTGCTAATGTTTTCTGGTGGGTCTCTGATGTCATGTGTGACGTTTCAAGCTGATCGGTCAACGTACAGCGAAGTTACAAGGCACTTCCTGTTTTGTGGCGAATGTTTGAAATTCGCCAAAATTCCGATGGCTGCCATGGCCACGCCCTTTTGAATCTACGAGACCTTTTGGTAAGTCTTCATCTTTGATGTGTCCGGTACAAATTGACACATTTTTTTATGTTGACACGATTATCGTGCTCTGACGACTTTTCCATTGCCAAGATGGACACCAAATTCAAAATGGCCAACTTCCTGTCGAGGTGAGCACATGGTCCCAGTAGACATTTTTCTTCATCCTGGGCTGTGAAATGTTTCCACCAAGTTTTGTGACATTCGGTGCAACTTACTTTCGGCTTTGTCATACCAGCTTTTGCCTTTGGGGGCGCTACTGAGCCAAAGATGTTCAAATATTTCCCTTATTTTATAAACATTTTGAGTAATGTTTAGTGCCTCAATAATGTGATTCTTTGGGAAGGAAAAAAAGTCCAGGAATTCCACCTAGTGAGTGAATGGGTATGAAAGATGAGTGATGGGAAATATGTATGAATGTGTGAGTGAATGGGCAGAAACTGTAGTGTAACGCAGCCTTGAGTGGTCATCAAGACTAGATATATACAAACTTTACTATATAAATACAAACCGTTTACTTTATTTCAACTGGAAATCGACTAGAGTTCACTGGGAAACACATTCTCCTTCAATGGAAAAAGCACAGTACAACACTGAAAAACCCACGTCATATCAATGGTAATCCCACTCTACACCAATCGGGGAGAATGGGTTGCACATAGATGCATTTGTGGGTGAATAGGTGTGAATGGGTGAATGGACAAAGATTAGAAAATACAAACCATTTACTTAATTTCAATTGGAAATCCACTAAACCCCACTGAGAAACCACTCTACTTCAATGGGAAACCCACTCTAATGGGAAAACCACTGTACTGAAAAACCCACTCTACATCAAGAGTAAACCCACTTCTATTGGAAATCCACTACACTTCACTGTGAAACCCACTCTATTTCAATGGGAATCCCACTCTACACCAAGGGGGAAATGCATTGCACATAGATGAATTTGTGGATGAATGGGTGAATGGCAAAGATTAGAAAATACAAACAATTTAGCTAATTTCAATTGGAAATCCACTAGAGTTCACTGGGAAACACACTCTCCTTCAATGGAAAAAGCACAGTACAACACTAAAAAACCCACTCTACATCAATGGTAATCCCACTTCTATTGGAAATCCAGTAGACCTTAACTGAGAAACCATTCTACTTCAATGGGAAAACCACACTACTACACTGAAAAACCCACTTGACATCAATGATAAACCCACTTTACTTCTATTGGAAATGCACTACACTTCACTGTGAAACCCAGTCTTTCAATGGGAAACCCACTCTACACCAAGGGGGAAAAAGGCACTGCACATAGATGAGTAATGTGTGTGAGTGAATGGGAAAAACTGTAGTGTAAAGGTCACCAAGAGTAGAAAAGTGCTACATAAAAACAGACCATAACTATTGGTGGCCTCTCTCTAGCGCCACACAATGGTCACTGTGGTCACACTCCACATCCTGCCCGTTCAGTGCCGGTCCAGTTTGAGTTTGAAACCCCTGGTCCAAAGTGTTGACACTTATTAACGGCGGTGTTTTGTACGACCTTCTCCCTGACCTTTGACCTCCCCGCGTTGCTTCTGTCGGTCAGTGAAGTCGCCTCGGAAATGTGTATAAACTCCACATGAGTGTGATTCACTGGCTGATGAGAATCACTGACGCTCTGCTCTCGGTTCTCAAGGCTTTGGCCGCCTCTCGCTGACCTCCTCACCCTCGTTTGTCTCTCTTACTGTAACTCTCCACCCCGTCCCCGTCCTCGTCCCCGTCCCCGTCCCCGTCCTCGTCCCCGTCCCCGTCCCCGTCCTCGTCCCCGTCCCCGTCCCCGTCCCCGTCCCCGTCCTCCTCTCACTTTCCCGTCGCCTCATCTTCACCATTTCATCTTCCGCCGCTCATAACTCAGGCCGCTCTGTCATCGACTCGCCCGTGTGACTTTCCCATCCGCCTTTCCTTGCGTCTCCTTCCAGGCAGCGACTGCCTTTCAACAGTGAGCCAGTCGCCTTTCACGATCGCTTTCACAGAGAAAAACAGAGGCAGAGGAATAAGAAAGAGGGAAGAGGGAGAGTTCTGGAAGTCTGAGAGAGACCAGAGGGAGCAGATGAAGGAGTCCATTTACTCACGTTCAAAACATAGGATTTTTAATCACTGAAGGCCATTTGTATCGTATCTTATATGACCGTTTACTGTGACTAATTGCATATTTTGCCTTCTTCGTGAATGTTTTACGACACTTTGTATCCATAATGTTGCCTCCTTTACCGTTCACCTTCTCCTCAGTGCATAACACAGGCATACAATTAACATTTTGACCATTTTATCGAACCCAAAACGTCTTGAAGCATCTCACGCTCACGTATCGTTTCTTTTGTCACGCTCGTTATTAGCATCACCGTAAAAAAAATAAATAAAATAAAACGGCGTACAAACGTTCTGACGCAGTTGTCATCCGTCGCGTTGCATTACTGCCTCTTTTAACCTTTGACCTTTCCCTGACCTCGACCTCCTGATCGTACCTGGGTGATGAGACACGTGCAGAGACTGTTCTCCTGCCGCTCTGTAACGTCTGGACTGTTCCTCAACATGGACGCTGCTGCTGAGAGACAGAGAGACAGACAGAGAGAGACAGAGACAGACAGAGAGACAGACAGAGAGAGAGACTTTTAAGAGACAGAAATAAAAGACAGACATGTCTTAGCACATTGTTACAACAGAGGCCAGTCAGTCTGGGAACTTCTATAATAACTGTTCACACTAATGACAAAAGCACACACACGCACACTGGTTTCCATGACTTCAGAGGACATCACATTGACTTCCATTCATTTCCTTGATTTTTGTCCCCATAAGGAAGACAAGTCCCCATAATGTGAGTGTGGAGACACATTTAGGTCCCCACAACATGAGGAAGACCAGCCACACACACACACACAGATTAACCATAACCATATAATTCAAATCTTATTTGAATTATAATCCTAAACTTAACCAGTTCTTCAGAAATGAGGTTCTGCCTCATTAGGACCAGGTTTTGGTCTCCATGAGGACTGCTGGTCCTGACAAGGTCAGTGTTTAGGACAGAAAAGGTCCTAAAGAGGAAACAAATACAAGAACACACACACTCTACTTCAATAGTAAACCACTTTACTTAAGTTGTAAATCCACTGGACTTCACTACGAAACCCACTCTACTTCAATGGGAAACCCACTCTGTGTCAATGGTAAACCCACTTTACTTCAATTGTAAATCCACTGGACTTTACCGAGAACCCCACTCGATGTCTATAGGAAACACAGTCTATTTAAATGGGAAAATGACACTAGTGCACTGATAACTCACTCTACTTTAAAGGAAAACATACTCTACTTCAACGGGAGACCCACAGTACTAAATTGAAAACCCTCTCTACTTCAATGGGAAAGCCACTGTAACTTCCACAACACTGGTCCTGACAAGGTCAGTGTTTATGACCACAAAGGTTCTAAAGAGGTAACATATAAAGGAACACACACATGCACTGCTTCAATGGGAAACTCTCTCTACTTCAATGGGAAAGCCACTGTAACTTCCACAACACTGGTCCCGATAAGGTCATTGTTTATGACCACAAAGGTTCTAAAGAGGTAACATATAAAGGAACACACACATGCACTGCTTCAATGGGAAACTCTCTCTACTTCAATGGGAAAGCCACTGTAACTTCCACAACACTGGTCCCGACAAGGTCAGTGTTTAGCACGCACTCACACACACAGACTGATGGTAAAAGCATATTCAGTATCAGGGTTACTCAGAGGAGAGTCGTTTGGGCCTGACAGCCCCGTTAACAGAAGAAATACCTTCACCACTCAAACACTTAGGTTTCACTCCTGACACCAACACCACACTTCATTTGATTTCCTGGGTTATTCCGAGTGCGAAGCGTGCGCTCGCTGCCAGAGACGCCGTAAAACCAAGTCAGTGAGACAGAAACGCACAATTGGTGTTTATCGTATTTGGGGGAACGTCGTCTGAGGTGCCAACTGTCGGATCCTCCGGCCTCGTATTTCTCCGTCAGCGTGAAATCTATATTATTCTGGTCGTTTCCCTCCCTGGCGTCAGAGCTGCGCGTAAATCATGGATGAGGAGTGGACCACCGGCTCTGTGATGAAAACAAGGACTCGGGCATGAGTGGACTTTTAAATGTTCATTTGCTGTTTATTAGTGGTAGAAAATGAAAAGGTTTCATGGCTGTTTGCTGGTTAAGGAGTGAGCGGAGGTTCCGAGTCACTGTGGGTTCCACTTTCTTGCTCAAGGACATTTATGCAGAGTTCAAACCAGCAGCTCCAGTCCAGATTTTTTTCCAGTCCAGCTGAGATCCAGAATCCTCACAAATCTGATTAAACCACATTTATGGATCAGATGAAATCTAATTCACGTCTATGAAACTGCAGCTCTGCCACTTCTTCAGTTTCAGGCGTTTGTGCCTCTGCACAGTATGATTTTAAAGGAATAGTTCAGGTTTTTATGAGTGTGGTTCTATGACACAGTTAGTGTTTAATGCAATCTAGGGTATCTTAAGAATATGTTCATGTCTTTATCTCACTGTTAGACAGACTTTTCCAACAGGACATTGGAGTTTGTAAACCACTCACTCTCCCACACCAAAGTCCATAGAGAAAACCAGTGATTTTAGCTCACAGGGACACAGGAGCTGCTGGTCTACTGCTGCCTCGTGTGGTCACTTTGTGTTACTTACATAAATCCAAATGAAATATTTCGAACACTGATGTGAGACTGATCAAGGCAGCAGTGGATCAATAACTCCTGTGTGCTGTGATGTAAAATAATTGATTTTCTCTGTGGACTTTGTTGTGGGAGAGTGAGTGGTTTACATATTAGACTTTTGCTCCCTCTTTTGAGACTTTGACCAATCACAGAGCTCTTGAGAGAGTGAGTGTGCTTCCTAATGGTTGTTATGTCAAGTCTACAACATCTTAAGAACACGTTCACGTCTTTATCTCACTGTTAGACAGACATTTCCAGCAGGAAAGTGAAGTTTGTAAACCACTCACTCTCCCACACCAAAGTCCATAGAGAAAACCAGTGATTTTAGCTCACAGGGACACAGGAGCTGCTGGTCTACTGCTGCCTCGTGTGGTCACTTTGTGTCACTGAGGTAAATCTGAATGAAGGATTTTAAAAGCCGAAGTGACAAAATAAGACATTTGAACTTAGTGATGGAGGCAGCAGTGGATCAACAACTCCTGTGTGCCGTGACGTAAAATCACTGATTTTCTCTATGGAGTTTTGTATTGAAGACAATGATTAGTTTATCCACTTAATTAAAGACTCCACCAATGAAATCTACATCAGTTTAATTCTACGATATCTTAAGAATATTTTCATGCCTTTATCTCACTGTTAGACAGACTTTTCCAACAGGAAGGTGAAGTTTGTAAACCACTCACTCTCCCACACCAAAGTCCATAGAGAAAATCAGTGATTTTAGCTCACAGGGACACAGGCTGCCTCCATCACTAAGTTCAAATGTCTTATTTTGTAAAATTCTGTGTTTGAAATCCTTTGTTCAGATTTACCTCAGTGACACAAAGTGACCACTGGAGGCAGCAGTAGACCAGCAGCCAATGTGTCCTCATGAGCTAAAATCACTGATTTTCTCAATAATTTTCAGTTTGGTGTGGTAGAGTAAGTCATTTGCAAACTTCAAAAAAGCTTGCATAATTGTAAAATAAAGTGGGAAACATTAGCAACTGTTTAGGTTGAATCATGATTATGCCATGCCCCTGATGTCTGGCGCCTCCTTGTGGAGTATTTTGGGAGGATGTCTCTGATTCAAGCACTAAACTCTGCTTTTCTCTGAACATACAACAACATTAGAATAATTATTGGTGTTTGAGTCCTATCAAATTCATAGGTTTGGATTTCCACTCTCCAAATTCAACTGGGAAATGAGATCTGTTGACGTGCTTCCAAGCAAAAGTCTTCAGTTTGTTTTTGTTGCTGCGAGAAAAACTAGAATTCAAAAATTACATTTCTTCGAAAAAATGCAAAAAAAAGTGAAGTCCACTGTGTCGAAATCCTCAGCTGTTTTCCAGGGATTAATAAACGGGAACATGAGGGTCACGGATCATCAAAACTGGGCTGCTCCGGTTGGAAAAGAGAGGATTTTTAATGTGCACGTTTTTTTTTAAAAAAAAAACAAGATTTAGTGTGACAGGAAAATAAATTCCCCTGTGATCACGAAGCACCAGGAAAACACCGTTCAGCTGGCGCTTCACTTCCACTGTCGACTGCGGCCTTTTAACCTCCTTCATTTTCCCGATCAAAGACAAAGATCACAGCGCTGGAGAGACACACCGAAATGATCCTTCTCACATTTTTCTCGTTTAACAGCAAACGCCGTGGCTCTGCTGCGATAGACCTGCGACGTTTGATCCGGGGTCCAAGGGTTTGATATTAAAGATTTTTTCCGCCTTGAATCTGAAACTGAAACATCTGTGAAATTAATAGGGTTAATATTTTGTGGTATCTGTAAGAAAAGGAAAGGAATTAAAATGATGTGACAGATATGGTTGTTGGGCTCAGAGGAAAAAGACAGATAGGTTTTATTTTAAATAAATGAAGCCAGCGACATCGTCACTTAGACTTTTATATCTCACGCAGAAAGGCCGTCGTCCGCCGCAGGTTCCAGGGTTTTGATATAAAATACAAAGAAAGCACATCTGCTCGAAACATAGACATTCAAATATATTCATTTCCACTGTTTTACCTCAGAGTCTCGTCCAGGAGCGAGTGTGTGACGTCTCTGCTGTGGGAGCGATGAGGACGATGATGATGATGATGATGATGATGGACGCTGCTGCTTCACTCTTCACCGGAGAAACTCTAAAAAAAGTGACGTTTGATTGATTATAAAAGATAAACCAGAGCAGCTGATGATGTAAAAGCTGCTGGAAACAACATTAAAGGTGCAGTTAAATGTGTATTATATATAAATCATGTTGTTAACTTTATTTACTTTGGCTCAAAGAACCTGCAGAGATTAGCCTCTGTTTGTGCTTTGTTTTCAGTGCTAACACAACTGTGGCAAACATGCTAACGTGTTAGCATGGTAAACAGCCCACGTTACTATGCTACTATGCTGGTTCTGTTAATGACATAAAATACAAATGCACGCTAAGTGTGATACCAATCATCATGTTAGCATGCTAACAATTTTTACCCTACTTGTCATTAACGTGTCACCAGATTAGCTTTGCTATGTAAGCTACCTACCAATTATTAACATTTTAGCAAAGTCATATTGGCACTGTCATGCTAAGCTAATGTGGTGAGCATGGTAATAGTGAGAGCTATCAAACAACATTATGTTAGCATGGTAAACAGCCAATGTTACCATGCTAACTATTATTAACATGTTCAACACTGCAGTGCTTAACATAAAATGCTAATGTATGCTAATTGTGATGCCAATCAACATGTTAGCATGCTAACAATTGGTACCCTGCTGGTAATTGATGTGTTCAAGGCAATGCTAATGTGTTCTTGACTGGCTAATGTGTACCACATTAGCACAGTGTGCTAGCACTGAAAACAAAGGTAAGCTACCTGCCAATCTTTAGCAATGCCATATTCACACTTTTATGTGAATATGACATATTTATGCTAATGTAGTAAGCATGCTAAAAGTGATATCTATCAAACAACAACATGTTAGCATGATAAACTGTAAATGTGGGCATGCTAACGATGGTACCTAGTTAATCATTTACATGTTCACCACATTAGCTCTGCGTGTTAGCACTGTTTCTATATTTTTCTATATGGTCTATTCCTGTACATTGGGTTTTGTGTTAATCTAATCCACTTTAATTTAATTTGTATTGATCCTGAACTTTATTTTGAAACATTTCTTTCATGTTACTGTGGCTTTTATGCACAAAAACAACAAAGCATATTATCTTGTATGTTACATTTTTAGCAAAAAAGCAGATGCTAATTCTGATTTTAGTGTTGCAGTGAAAAGTCGAACCCCCTTATTGATGAGTAAATACAGTGACTAACAAAAGGGCCATGAGGTTAAACCACATATGATTCTGTGCATGTGTGTGTGTGTGTACATTTACCACTGTTTTAAATGGTCCAGTGAAGCAGAAATTCTGTGGAAAAAAGAAAAGAATGCATCATAAATCCATGAGCAGCATAATGAATCATTTTATTGACCACATTGGGAACATTACGACATATTCCAGGTCTTTATAATCCACGGTTCTACCTTCACTGTAATTCCACACAGCAGCAGATGTGGAGGTATTTTCTTCAGGTCATATTTAGTCGGCTGAATTTTGACGTGTCAAACTGTTTTTTTAAGAGACTAAATAACATTGGATCATAGATTGAGATGACTATTTTCTAGCTGGAGTCAGTTTCAGTCATTTAGCCTTCTCACCAAACCCTGTTGTGTTTGTGAGGGATTATTTCCTGGAGGTGTCAATGATTGACAGGAAGCGCCGCGTCCAATGCCAACAGGAGACGGACGGCAAAATACCAGCGCGACTTGTTAGCACAGGCAGTTTAAACAGAGGAAACATGTTTGCACGCCATTAAACACACACACACACACACCTGCAGCTGTTTGAAAACAACATGACAGTTTTACATGACACTTCAATAAAACTGGTTTAGGTTGAACTGAAGAATTTGGAATCATTTAAAGCATTTTCTGACGTTTGGACGATGTATATGCTCAAAAAAAAACAGCCTCTAACTCTACGGAAATGCCATAAATTTACAAAACCTGATGAAAACAAGGGTGGAAAAATGTATACATTTTCATTTTAGGACATATTTTCCATATTTTCTGTATGACATCAAGTCTTAGCTCTTTAGCACCTCATTTGATGCTAAATCTGCAAAAAATAGACCTATCTATCTATAAAACTATATTTTCATTTAGTATGTGCTAGCTAAAGCTGTGCTTTGTTTTCAGTGCTAATAGCGATGCCTATGAAACACTAACATAAATGTTAGCATGATAACAATGGTAAACTTCCAGTTATTAACATGACAGTGCTAAAGAGCGACTGGCTAATGTTCACTTCAACATGTTAGCATGACACATTTTAAATGGTAACTTGATAAAGTGTAAATGTTAGCATTATAAAATGTCAATGTTAGCATGCTAACAATGGTACCCCGACACTCATTTGCAGCTTATCATGCTACAATTTAAAATTTGTCATCCTAACATGCTGATGTTTGATAAACATCACTATTAGCATGTTCACTAATGTTCACTAAATGTTTACTACTACTAGCATAGATTATACGCTAGTAGTAGTGAACATTTATTGAATACTAGTCATTTACACCTTAGCATTACCATGTTAATAATTTAAAGGTCACCATTTTATGCACGCTAACATGTTGATGCCTTATAGGTCTAACTATTAGCACAGCTAACAAAGTACAGCTAAACTAAAAATATATATGTGACATGGTGAGCTAATAAGAAGCTAAATGCAGTGAATATTAACCAGTCAACACTTCAGCACGGTCATGTTGAGCATGTTAGCATGCTACATGATTAAATATTAAAAAAAAAAACAGACCATTACTGAATCACTTGTCTACGTCATTATACTTTGACGAAGCCTGATTAACTATTTCCTTGTGCTTCCTATCAAAATGCTAAGCTAACGTCTGAGTCTGTGAAATTTGGTGTTTGTGTTACTTAAGCTAGTTTGGCTGCAGAATAATTTGAACAATATTTAAATAGTGGCCTGGGGCTAATGCTACGTAACTATGTATGTTTACAGTAAAGTGTGAGAAATCGTAGTAAATCGCAGTAAATTCAAGAAGGTTGTGTTTGAATATCATTGACTTTTTTCAACAACAAAATAAAGAAAGAGTGACGGTTTAAAAGGACAACTTTAAAATGCCGGTCTGCTCCTTTAAGCCTGATAAAGAGCGGTTCCGTGTTTTTTGTTTTTTTTTTTTCCTCCGGCGCTGGCGCCCACATGGTGGAGCAGCGGCGGCAGGATTTGGCCGCAGGTCTTTTCTGTGACGGTGAGAGTCATGGGAACAGAACTGTAAAACATGAGCCTGGACACACAAGTGACCACACATGACACTGTTATACAGGTGTGTGTGTGTGTGTGTGTGTGTGTGTGTGTGTGTGTGTGTGTGTGTGTGTGTTCTTGTACTTGCTGCAGAGTGAGGACCAAAAATCGTATAAACACCTACAACATGAGGACATTTAGACAAAATGAGGACATTTTGTCAAAGTGAGGACATTTTGTCTGGTCCTCACTTCCTAAAAGGGCTTTTTCAGGGTTAAGACCTGGTTTTAGGGTTAGGCATCTAGTTGTGATGGTTAAGGGGCTAGAGAATGTATTATGTCTATGAGGGTCCTCACTCTGATAGAAGCACAAACATGAGTGTGTGTGTGCGTGGACGTAAAGAGACAGAATGGCAAAGAAAAAGAGGTGAATTTAAAAAAAGCTTGAAAGGCTGAAATGCAAAGAAAACCCTGTGTGTGTGTGTGTGTGTGGCAGTAAAACCCTATACAAGGTGCCAACGGCTGTGACCTTTGAACTGCTTGAATGTTGCTATATGTTGGAATGTGTATTAGCAGGATTTGGTGTTCCGGTGTCCCTGAGGGCTTTCTCTCTGTGTGTGTGTGTGTGTGAGTGACCTCAGACATGTGTTCGTGTTAACTGGCACCATTAGACCTTGAGGGGATCATTAGTGGCTCTGGAAGCTGCCTTTACTGTACGTGGTAGGGGACCCCTTGTGTACAGACACACACACATACATGCGTGTGCGGTAACGAACATGGAGACGACAGCCTGGCAGCCTGAGTGTTTCTCCATGTTTGGCCGGTTTTGAGGTCCATATTTAACAACCATAAAAAGCCATAAACATCAACTGTACGATACAACAATCGGCTCTCTGTGCTGTAATCTGATTGGTCAAAAAACATCAAAATGTCCCTTTAAGTTTGCCAAAACTGACTCTGTGAGACACACAGAGCAGCTTTGGCAGAACCAGAACCAGCAGTAATAACATGTTTAGCCAGAGGCTTTAAGGGGATTAAAGTCAGACCCAGGGGGCGCTGCTTTAAAGGGACATTTCAGTGTAAGTGTGGATGTATGATGTGCTGTGATCGCCCCCTGCTGCTGAGTACCAGCCTGAGATATAGTGGCTCTGCCAGCAGTCAAGTGGTTTGTAAACCACTCACTCTCCCACACCAAAGTCCATAGAGAAAATCAGTGATTTTAGCTCACAGGGACACAGGAGCTGCTGGTCTACTGCTGCCTCGTGTGGTCACTTTGTGTCACTGAGGTAAATCTGAATGAAGGATTTAAAACCCCGAAGTGAGGAAATACTATATTTAAACTCAGTGATGGAGGCAGCAGTGGATCAACAACTCCTGTGTGCTGTGATGTTAAAATCACTGATTTTCTCTATGGACTTTGGTGTGGGAGAGTGACTGGTTTACAAACTTCAGTTTCCTGTTGGAAAAGTCTAACAGTGAGATAAAGATGTGAACGTGTTCTTTATTTTAGTCCTGAAGCAGTTAAAGTGATAAAACAGAAGTGTGGTTGCAACACTCTCCCACACCAAAGTCCATAGAGAAAATCAGTGATTTTAGCTCACAGGGACACAGGAGCTGCTGGTCTACTGCTGCCTCGTGTGGTCACTTTGTGTCACTGAGGTAAATCTGAACAAAGGTTTTCAAACACCGAAGTGACAAAATAAGACATTTGAACTTAGTGATGGAGGCAGCAGTGGATCAACAACTCCTGTGTGCTGTGATGTTAAAATCACTGATTTTCTCTATCGACTTTGGTGTGGGAGAGCAAGTGGTTTACAAACTTCACTTTCCTGTTGGCAAAGTCTGTCTGACAGTGAGATAAAGTTAATAAAGTGAAAGAAGAAAAGTCAGACAACATTTTGGGGAGTGGATCAACAACTCCTGTGTGCTGTGCCCTTTTTCGCCTTAATGTTCTTATTCTCTCAATATTGTTAAACTGATGCTACAACCAGACACTGAAACCTGTTTCCCATACATACAACCCATGTGTGTGTGTGTGTGTGTGTATGTACAGTATGTGTGTGTGTGTGTGTATGTACAGTATGTGTGTGTGTGTGTGTCTGGTGAAACTGTGAATGAATGGACAGTGGAAAACTGACCAGAAGAAGATGAAGAAGAAGAAGAAGAAGAAGAAGAAGAGGGGGAATGATAGGCGTCAAGGGTCTGAGACATTTGTCTGTTTCACACACACGCACACACACACACACGCGCGTACACACACACACACACACACAGGGTCTCCAGACTCAATTGAGCATTGCATTAAGAGATAAACCTCGTCTTTGTCTTATATCGGAGGAAAGAACAGGAGTAAAAAGACGAGGGGATTCTCTTACAGTGAGGAGACAGGTTTTATCTCCTGACCCCTCTTTAAGACCCCTCCTCTCTCACTCTCCCTCTCCCCTGTCTCCCCCTATCTCGCTCTATCTCTCGCTCCCTTGTCCTCTCTGGTTACTGGTAAAAGGGGCGAAAGAAAGGACGGGGGGAGAGAGAGAGAGAAAAGGAGGGAAGGAAACGACAAAGACGCCACTTAAAATGACCCGAAAGAGAAGAGACTCACACACACAAGAGCACCTGTCCTCCACCCGTCCTTCTGTCTCTGTCCCATCATGCCCTTCTGTCTCATCCTCACTCCATCTTCGTCCTCCTTCAGCTCGCCTCCTTCTTTGTCCAAACAGGTGGAATATTAAGAGAAGGTCTCATTTAAAGGTTAAACGGAGGCTTTTTTACAGACAAATCCTGTGTTTCCTATGAATTCTGATTTGAGTAAAGACGTTAAAAGACTCGTGTGTGAAGGTTTGATTCTGGATACAGTGATTCTAGATGAAGTGTTATCACTGACTGTATCGATCTGGTCAAATCGGGCCAAAAGTTTCTTCTATTTTATGCACAGTTCTTTATTAAGGAAGCAGTGGGGAGTTCAGGGGGCGTTTCTGTGACCCCTGACCTGGAAATTCCGAATTCCATATACAAATGGAACGGACCAAAAGGGATATTCACTTGTTTTTGTGTGTATTTCATTTATTAATTTGAATATTTTGAGTGTAACATCATCAACAATAAGTATTCTGATTGGTTGACTGCTGCAAAGTAAACTTTAAACAAAGCCACAACTGCTTTGACTGGAGCAGGTTTGAAAAGTATGATTAGAATTGTGAATAAATCACACGCAGAGGCTTTAAAAGACATGGTTATTCATGTGTTCTTTCCCTCAACTTTAGCCTTCCTCTCACTCTCGTCCTCTTTGTCCTCACAGGTGAATAAAAGCCTCTGGTTTGTGTCGTATCAGTGAAAGTTCATCCCTTCGTTGTCCCCGGAGACGAACCGAGAGAATAAGCAAAGGAGAGGAGGAGAGGGTAAAGAAAACAACGAGAGTGAAACAGTGACAAGAGAAGCTGCGTCATTTCTCCGTGTGTGTGTGTGTGTGTGTGTTCATTCACACTCCACACATTCCTCCTGACGAACCAGATCCCCGGTCCAGAGCAGCAGAGAGGCCCAGCTCGCTGCTGCCGTGTCCCAGGAGAGGAGCGGTGAGCAGGGCAGCGGCGGGGGGGAGAGTCTGGGTCACGACTGGAGCTTCAGTCAGCACAAAGACGAGGAGAGGAAGGTGAGGAAGAGGACAGGCTGGTACGCCAGAGGACAGCGAGAGAGGGAGGGACAAGGAGGAGACACGATGGTGATTAGGCCTTTTCACTCCCACAATCCCTTTCTTCTTCTTGATCCCTGTCTTTTCTTGAAACAGAATAAAGTGGCGTGAACAAGACGAGGCTCAGAACAGAACAGACAAACTATTTGTGGTTCTTCTAAAACAATCAGATCAGAGATGAATATAAGGCGCATAATAATAAATACAGTCCTACCTGTTAGTTATAGTACAAGACTTTTCCAACAGGAAAGTGAAGTTTTCTAAACCACTCACTCTCCCACACCAAAGTCCATAGAGAAAATCAGTGATTTTAACATCATAGTACACAGGAGTTGTTGATCCACTGCTGCCTCCATCACTGAGTTCAAATGTCTTATTTTGTCAATCCGGCATTTAAAAGCCTTTATTTATATTTACTTCAGTGACACAAAGTGACCACACGAGGCAGCAGTAGACCAGCAGCTCCTGTGTCCCTGTGAGCTAAAATCACTGATTTTCTCTATGGACTTTAGTGTGGTGTGCTGAAAAACAAATTTTAGCCATCAAAAAGACACAGCTAATAAAATCTACATCAAGTCTATGATATCTTAAGATCATGTTCACGTTTATCTCACTGTTAGACAGTTTGTAAACCACTCACTCTCCCACACCAAAGTCCATTTTGTCACTTTGTGTCACTGAGGTAAATCTGAATGAAGGTTTTTTAACACAGAATTGACAAAAATAAGACATTTGAACTTAGTGATGGAGGCAGCAGTGGATCAACAACTCCTGTGTGCTGTGATGTAAAATCACTGATTTTCTCTATGAGACTTTGGTGTGAGTTGTTTTTTTGAAGATATAACACAAACTTCTGTGTAAAATGTAACTCTGATGTGTAATATTAAGAGCGTTCCCCTGATTTTAGCATGTGTGATTGTTTGAGAGAGCGTGTGAGTGTGTGTGGCCTCAAAATCAGGTGAGTGAGATTAACCAGTCCACAACCTCGGTCCATTTCCTCAAATTAACCCTGTAAAAACACGCCCTGCTTGATCGATTGCCAGCGTTTCAGAACAAACATTCAGCTAAAATTCACTGTTTGTGTGCACAGACACCTGTTCCACATGGCCTCTGTGTGTGTGTGTGTGTGTGTGTGTGTGACTGATTACACGACCGTCTTGGATTCCTCAGCGAGGAGCTGTCTGGTTTAACAGTTTGCGGGTGTGAAAAAGAAAAACAAAGAGAAAATAGCAACTGAGATGGAGAAAGATGGATGGATGTTAGAAAAGAGTGAGGAGTCACGGGGAGGGCAGAGAGGAGAGACGGAGTAATAACAGTCGCAGAGTGTCAGCGTCAGGGCAGAGAGTGAAGAGTATTATTTCATAAAAGAGTCCATAAAATGTTCAAAAATAGTCCAAAGAGTGGATTTAAAGTTGTAAAGGTGTAAAATAAGAGTCCAAAACTCAAGGAAATATGATATGAATCTGAGAAGAACAGCAAAAAGAATCAAGAAGTTAATGTATTGGAAAATGTCCAGACCCAAAGCAGGTAATGATTCACATTTAAGAATAATTTTATTCTTTGTTTACTTTGTAAACCACTCACTCTCCCACACCAAAGTCCATAGAGAAAACCAGTGATTTTAGCTCATGAGGACACAGGAGCTGCTGGTCTACTGCTGCCTCGTGTGGTCACTTTGTGTCACTGAGGTAAATGTGAACAAAGGATTTCAAACACTGAATATTATAAAATAAGACATTTGAACTCAGTGATGGAGGCAGCAGTGGATCAACAAGTGCCTAACATACATACAGTAAAAATCTACACTAGTTTAAGTCTATGATATCTTAAGAATATGTTTTCTTATTAACATTTTCCTGTTTGTAAACCACTCACTCTCCCACACCAAAGTCCATAGAGAAAATCAATGATTTTACGTCACAGCACACAGGAGTTGTTGATCCACTGCTGCCTCCATCACTGAGTTCAAAT